>JAJEJO010049989.1:622218-646461 GCA_020662805.1 Glaucomys volans | reverse complement strand
AAAAAAAAAAACACTGCAATATTCCTCTAAGGGGGATATCTAACCATAGGGAAAGCTTCTTTAGAATACTGCTTACTAGACAGACCCAAAGTTCCAAATAAAGTATTAAATAGAAAATAAGGAGCAAATATTTTAAGTGTTCTATCCTCATTTTAAGATTTTTGAAGGGCTTTCATTTAACAAGTAGCATTCTTTCATACTGGAATACAAAGCTAAATCACCTTCTGCCTGGAAAACTTCAGAATTTGTAACCGATTTTCCATTTTCTGTTTCTCCCTTTCACAAATTGAATGTACTTGAATTTTAGGATAAAATCCAATTTCACCATAATATTTAACTGTGGATAATGTATTGTCATTTTGTGTCTGGTCAATTCACACCCCCTCAGCCTGGCCTTCAAAGCCTTACATCAGGCCATCTTCCTGTCACCATCCTGCCAACCTCTTTATTTCCTCAGTATTTCTTACATCAGCAGCCTCACATTCTCTGCATGTATTATACTTTTCATTTTTACATAACTACACAAACACTGAACATGTTTTTGCAAATCAATCATATCATTCCATGTCTCTTGAGTTCACCCTTTGAACTGCTGGGTAGTATTCCACTCTGTGATCATTCCACAATTTGTTTATTCATGTACCTACCAGAGACATTAGGATTTTCTTCAATGTTAGACTATTATTAATATAACTACTATAAATATTCTAGCATGGTCTTTCATGGCATGTTTTCATTTCTCTTGGGTAAATTCCTAACAGTGGTATTACTGATTCGTAGTGTAGGTATATGTTTAACTTTATTAGAAATTATCAGTTTTCCAAAAGTCATTTTGTTCTCTCATTAGTAAAAGTAGAAAGTTATATTTGATCCATATCCTTTCTAACATTTGGTATTGCCAATTTAATTTTAATAAGTTAAATAAAATGATCTTCTTGTGGCTCTAATTCACATTTACTTGATGGATCATGTTGAGTGCCTGTTTGTGTGCTTAATGACCATTCTTACACTGTTTTTATTGAAGTGTGTGTTCATGTTTTTTCTCATTTTTTAAATTGGATTGCTTATTTTTATTTATTTTTTAAAAATTTTTTTCATTTAATTTTGATTCATTGAACACAAATGGAGTACAGCTATTGTTTCTCTGGTTGTACAAAAAAGTGGAGTCACACCATCTGTGCATTCATACATGTACACAGGGCAATGATGTCTGTCACACATTCTGTTATTATTCTTATCCCCCACCCCAACCCCACCCCTCCCTTCCCTCTGTGCTATCTATCCTTCCTCCATTCTTACCACCCTTCCACCCCGCATTATGCATCATCATTCACTTATCAGAGAGACCATTTGGCCCTTGGATTTTTGGGATTGGCTAATCTCACTTAGCATGACAGTCTCCAACATCATCCATTTACCTGCAAATGCCATAATTTTATTCTTCTTTATGGCTGAGTAATATTACATTGTGTATATATACCACAGTTTCTTTATCCATTCATCTATTGAAGGGCATATAGGTTGGTTCCACAATCTAGCTATTGTGAATTGGGCAGCTATGAACATTGATGTGGCTGCACCACTGTAGTAATCTGATTTTAAGTCCTTTGGGTATAGACCAAGGAGTGGGATAGCAGGGTCAAATGGTGGATCCATTCCAATTTTTCTAAGGAATCTCCACACTGCTTTCCAGAGTGGCTGCACCAACTTGCAATCCCACCAGCAATGTAGGAGTGTACCCTTTTCCCCACATCCTCGCCAACACCTGTTGTTGCCTGTATTCTTAATAAAAGACATTCTAATTGGGGTAAGATGAAATCTTAAGGTAGTTTTGATTTGCATTTCTCTTATAACTAGGGATGTTGAACATTTTTCCATAAATCTGTTGATTGCTTGAAGATCTTCCTCTGTAAAGTGCCTGTTCATTTCTTTGGCTCATTTATTGATTGGGTTATTAGTGTTCTTGGTATAAAGATTTTTGAGTACTTTGTAGATTCTGGAGATTAGTTCTCTATCTGAAGTGTGTGTGGCAAAGATTTTCTCCCACTCTGAAGGCTCTCTCTTCACATTGCTGATTGTTTCCTTTGCTGAGAAAAAGCTTTTTAGTTTGATTCTATCCCAATCATTGATTCGTGCTTTTATTTCTTGCACTTTGGGAGTCATGTTAAGGAAATCTGGTCCTAGGCCAACATGATGAAGATTTGGACCTATTTTCTCTTCTATTAGGTGCAGAGTCTCTGGTCTGATTTCTAGGTCCTTGATCCACTTTGAGTTGAGTTTTGTATAGGGTGAGAGATATGGGTTTAGTTTCATTTTGCTGCATATGGATTTCCAGTTTTCCCAGCACCATTTGTTGAAGAGGCTATCTTTTCTCCATTGTATGTTTTTTATTTCTTTATTTTTGTTTTCAAAAATATTGTTCAATTTATATGCTCACTAGCAGTGACTGAAAATGTGTCTCATGGTTCCTTGGCAGAAATGGAGATTAGAATTTTTTCCCTTTTTTTCCTCTGTTTTCTGCTTGTTGAATAGCAGATAATTAATTAAGAATGAGTTTTTACATTATGTCACTATACTGGACATACATTTGGGAACATGGGGCTGAATTTAGAAGCTTTAACAGTGTTTTGGTCTTATTTTCACATATACAGCATGTTATGATTATTATCTCTATTGAGGTGATCAGATTGCTTTGTAATATTGTGGTGAGTGTCAGAGGCCAGGTATACTTTCTAAGTCTCATTCTAACAAAAGAGAAAAAAATGAATTAACTCCCAAGTATCATGATTTTGAGAAGTACCACTGACCAGAAAAATAACTACAGAACTTGCAGAAAGTGAATAGAAATCTGATACCTTCACATATGCATTTGGTAAAGTTCTTTCCTGTTTGTTATTTCATCTCATACTTACAACACGGAAAAACTTATCCACATTGTTCATTGTGAATAATACAGTGGGATGTAGGAAAAAATCCTCTGGATTTATCATTTTAAATCTGAATTCTGGAAAACCTTAAATTTAGTTTTATAAGTCCTTAGATTGTAAGAAATTTAAAAAGTCATTTAGAAATTAGAAATTGATTAATTTCCTATCACTACTTTTCTGTGTGTGTGGAGACAGCTAGAGTGATTATTGAAATCTAATTCCACAAGCATTAGTATTGGTGAGATGATGATAAACTAAAAACTCATTAGTGACAGGGACAGCTGCCTGTTTATGCCAATGCATATTCTCAGACCTGTGGTCCCTTTGAAATTCATACACAGTTACAGTATGTGGCACATGATAAGGTTTTAGACAGGAGCAGGTGGCGTATGTGGTGGTGGTTATAATGGAACTGAAGAATTCCTATTTTCCAGTGTTTTCACTGTCTTTTTTCTATGCTTAGAT
The DNA here is from genome assembly GCA_020662805.1 of Glaucomys volans. Taxonomy (NCBI): domain Eukaryota; kingdom Metazoa; phylum Chordata; class Mammalia; order Rodentia; family Sciuridae; genus Glaucomys; species Glaucomys volans. The sequence continues at coordinate 643,069 of JAJEJO010049989.1, read as the reverse complement.
ATGTTTAAACACACAAATACTTACTGTCATGTTACAGTTGCCCACAGTGCTGCCCATGTGGCCCTCGTACAGTAGCATGCTATGCAGGGTTGTGGCCTAGGAGCAGCAGCCACACCATACGGCCTCGCTGTGTAGCTGCCTGCACACCTAGGTGCACCAAGTGCACTCTGATGTTCACACAATGACAAAAAAGCCTCATGGTATTTCTCAGAATGTGTTCCCCAAATGAAATGATGCATGACTGTAGAAAACACTGACTTGCTCTGGCCTGCCCTTCATCCTTGATAAGGTACAGAGATGAAGCCTGGGAAAGCTCTGAGATCAAATTAAAATCTGCAAATAATTAGCTGGGGTGGCACAGCTGTACAAACCAAGACATCCTGAGAAATTTGGTGAAGCCTTAAAGCCACTTCTTAGCTTCTTTTCAGTCAACTGGGTGGTTTAAGCCTTCTTATAAGTTGATAATTACTAGCGTATGTGGGCAATGGTATTAAAAAAATCAATAGACTAGTTGTTCAAGAAATTTTGGGTTTATAGAAAAATTGAATGGAAAGTACCAAGAGTTCCCATATACCCACTCTGTAATAGTTTTGGGGTCAGGTTTGGGCTATTGTTAATCATCCTTTTAAAAATAATTCATAAAGTGACATTTTAACATTTCTAAGACTGCTTTCCCCATTTTAACAGTTTCTAAGACTGCTTTTCCCATTTTAACAGTTTCTAGGACTGCTTTCTTCATAGTGTTTAGAAGATGATCATGAGAATGTGTAATTTGAAAATTAATTTTCAAATTAATTTGAAATTTTGTTTTCCCTGCTATTTAGCTAATGGCATGGAACCAGAGGATATTTACCTTTGTTCTTCATAAAAGCAAGTCAATAACCTTTCAGTGGATTTCTCCATTGAGATGGCTAACATTTAGGATTGTTTATTACTTTATACTACACTTACAGTGGGGCTGCCCAGCCTGTGGGGCAGGTTATGGCACCAAAAAGGAGAATATTCTCTCAGGAGGACAGGTCCCCAGTCAGGTCATCTCCAGGCTCCTGTAAAACCCTAGCAGCTCTGGGCTCTGATTTTGTATTTTGTGAGGTGTCATCATGACTTGCTTGAGCTTAGTGAGAACGTGAAGGAAATAGGATCATGGGAAAGATAAGATTTCAAACATCAGGACCTGTGTGTTTCTTCATAGTTTACTCCTATCTGGAAATACTACATTCCTGCCCATTTTCAATGTAGATATCTCAATATTCCACAAAAGGCTGAATCTTCGTTCCATTTTCTCATTTTCACTTTTTCTTTCTGTTTCTTGTAAAATATGCATAATGCAAAATTTACCATTTTAACCATCCTAAGTGTATTTTATGTCGTTCAGTGGCATGAAGAACATTCACTCTGTTGGGTAACCATCCTCACCATCCATCCCCAGAACTTCACTGTGCAAAACTGAAATTCTGCCCACTCAACACTAATTCCACATTCTTCTCTCGCCCCAATCCTGGTAAATTCCTTTCTACTTTCCATCTATGAATTTGACTACTCTGGGTAGCAAACATGAGGGAAATGATATTTGTCCTTTACTGTCAAGGTTTATTCATGTTCTAGTATGCATCACATTTTATTCCACTTTAAGATGAATAATGGAAATCGTATGTTATATCCCAAATTTTGCTTAGCCTTACATCTATTGATGGATATTTGGTTTGTTTCCATGTTTAGGCTATTGTAAATAATGCTTCTGCACACATTTATGTACAAACAACTGAGTTCCCGCTTTCACTTTTTTGGGATATATACCTAGTAGAGTTACTGGATTATATGGTGATTCTTTGTTTAATTTTTTTGAGGACTGCATGCTGTTTTTCATACTAATGGTACCATTTTTACATTCCTACAACATCTTTTTTTAATAATCAAGTCATCCTACATGTTTGGATTTTTAAAATAAGCTGTAGAAGTGATGATTTGTTCATTCAATGCCTAGAAAATTATAGATGTTCAATGAAGTTAGATGTTTAAAAGGAAAAGGGAAATCTTCATATAGAGTATAGACCAAGGATCCACATCTAGAGTGAAACTTTGGATGCACACACAAAAAGGTGCTTTCTAACTTTTCTAGTACAAAAACTTAAATGCTTCAGTTAGTGACCAAAGGAAAGGAAGCATATCATTATTGTTTCTGGGAGTTGTAAATGTATAACTAATAGGTTAATATATAATGGAATTAGTTCAGTACAGATTTTCCCAGCTTTTCTAGACAGTGTTGCAGTTAGGACTGTGAGGCTTAATGATTAAGGCCCCTGTTCTTTCTTTGGGTGTGATGATGATGTTTTCTGATGATGAGGGATGTGAAGGGGTGTGAAGCTATACATCCTTCATTGTTGCTCCACTTACTGGGGGCAAAAATGAGTCACTTTGAAAACTAGGAGATGAAGTGAAAAGAGATTGAGTTTGCAACCAGAAATTCTCTGGGTCTGAGAACAGAAGAGGGAATGTGGGAAAGTTGCAGGGGGGCACCCTTCTAGCCTCCTCATAATGAAGAGAGAGATCTGGACCAAGCTGGAAAGTCCTGTTTGGCCTTGTTTATGTTCTTCCTCACTCATCTGGACCTTGTAGAAGACTCTTTAAGACCTACTTGCTGTTATTTCTTACTCTGGTCTTTTGGCCTTTATAAAATCAACACCACCATCTCTCATGATTTCCAAGTATTATATCCAACTCCATGATCTTTCATCCCTGATGACCCTGTAACTCCATGGTTTAAGGTCCTCAATGGTCTAAGAGTATTCACATGAGGGACAAAGACCTATGGGATGGCCTACCCTGCTTGTCCAGTCTCCCTCCGGCTCTCTATGCTTATGCCAACAAAGCCACTTGTAGTCTCTGTCCAATTCCATGCTTGGCTCCTCAGGGTATCCCTCCTTGTCCCTCTGCCCCTTTGCTTCTATTACCTATACATATCCCACTAATCTTCCCCTACATTTATAGATGCTTTTGGAGAAGGCTTCCCTGACTACCCCACCTTCTCCAGATCCCACTGGCATCCCTCCACCACACCCAGCCTCTGCCCCTTTCCCTGGTGACTTGGGCACCTTCTGTATTTCCTATGTGTAAATGACATAGGAAAGCCTCTACATCACTGCTGTATTTGTAGCATCTGCCCTAGTCCCTATTACAAAACAGGTGTTCAGTCAATGTTTACTGGATAAGGCTTAAATGAAAAATTCTTAGTGAGCATCCCTTGTTCCCTGTCTGCTATGATTTAGATCTTAAATGTCCCTGGAAGTTCCATGTATTAAAGGCTTGGTCCTAGCCCATAGTGCTATTGGGAGGTAGGTGGAGCCTTTAGGAGGGGGAGCCTATTAGAAAGAAGTTAGGTCACTGGGGCCATGTCCTGGAAGGGGTTATTGGGACACTGGCCCATTCCTCTCTCTTGTTGCTTCCTGGTCACCGTGAGGTGAACAGGCCTTCTCCACCATGTGCTTCCACCATGATAAGCTGGGCTCAAAGTGATAGGGCCAAGAGAATATGGACTGAAATCTCTGAAACTGTGAGCCAAAATAAACCTTTCCAATTTTAAATTGATCATCTCAAGTATCTGTTACAATAATGAAAAACCAACTCACATACCATCTACTATGTCCAAGGGGGATGCTTCTCTGCCCAGCCTTCCTCCATACCTCCTCAGGGAGGGACAGCCATTTTCCTAGCTAAGGAATTGCTGACTCTCCTGCCCTTGGCTCGTGTGTGCTCTCATTTGATTTGGGCAGATTGTTCCCAGAATGCACAGGTCAGCTGACCCACAGGGCAATGCTGAATAGGCAGATTTGCATATGTCCTTTCAACCTATGAGGCAGGCGGATGTGTGTCATTCGGACTCCACAGCCTCCAGCTAGGCCACAACCTCCAGGTTTATTTTTTCTTTTCTGGAATAGTACTGACTTCTTTTTTTAAAGTCTGAATGACAAATTTTGGAGCCTACTTGCCATAGTCAGGAGGGACAGAAAGGGATATTTGTTTGTCACATCCCTTACAACATGAACAAGTGAGAAGCTTTCTTTTGGAGAAAACCCTTGGGTAATTCAAAGACTAAGATATTCTTGAAAACTAGACAGGTCTGGGCAAAGTCACGGTTAGGAGTCGGGGAAGAGAAACAATGAAAAATTGTTAGGGACATCCCTTATTCTCAGTGTGCTATAATTTGGATCATAAATGTCTCCCAAAGTCCTGTGTGTTGAACACTTGGTCTGAGAATGGCCTGTCACTGTATTTCACAAATGGGCTCATCTCATTCCAAGGGTAGCTAGCTAGGTCAAATGGAGCTTGAAAGGAATGGGTGAAAAGTGTAGATCTCCACAAAGGACATTTGGTGACATGCCTGGTTGGGCTTCTGAGGTTATTCCAACCAATTTTCCACAAATTAGGAAAATCATTCCAGAATACTTGGTGAAATTTAACAATATATATGGAGAAATACATTGGGACTAGGAATGGATACTGACCTCTTACTTCTCAGTTTTGACTTCTTAGGTAAAGTGGTTCCAGGTTTACTTTTGAAATAACACTGTTAGTTACCCTGAAATGGAAAGAGTGGCTCTTGGACCAGGGGATAGCTTCCCAGTGGACTCTTTTTGAAATAGTATTTCTGGTTGATGGAAAACAGAACTGCTTCTGACAGATGTTTTAAAAATTCCTTTCCCATCTCCAGATTACTGATTATAGGCCACTGTTTACTTCTTAAATGGATTCCAACTTCTGTGCCTTCTGGTCGATAATCGTCTTTAGCTTTTCTTCAGTGTCTACTTAAGTATTTCATCATAGATCAAAGTGAGCATTCCTTGATGTTCTGAGACATGAATCTTAAGAATTTTAAAGAAGGAAACCTGCTTGATCTGAATTGATCAACACTGGCATCCAGTCCCTCCTCTTTCCAGTGAAAGAAAAAGCAAAAATAAAATAAAGAAGTGGGTGGGATGGGGGGAGGGGAGAAGTTACAGGTCTTTCACATGTTTATTTTGCATGTCTAATGTCAACACCAGATTTAATGAAAGACAAATCAACCTGTAGTCCAAAAGTCTCTTCTCATTCGTGAAGCAATTTCTTATTTTTACTTTAGTTGTGTACACTGACATTGACCCATTATGTCCCCTAGTCCTGTATCTGGGACATCTATAATACTGCTCAGTTCTTTAATAGGTGTCCTAGATACAGAATAGTGAGACCTAATGGATTAAATAAGGGAAAACAGTAAAACACACAACCAAAATATAATAGAAAAGACATTTTAAGGGAATTGTTCCTATAAGATCTAAAACATATATTGCACACATCCTTCCCCAACAAACATCTAAGCTCCCTAACTTACTTGTCCTTCATAGATTTTGCTGCTTCCCTCAGTCATGAATGGACCAGGTGCTTTAGTGATGGATATGCTGTAACACTAGAAGTGATTCACATCAGCATTAGTAATGAGCCTTCTATGAAATAATTACTTATTTATTCTCAAGCCATAAAGAGTAATTCAGTCATTTTAAATTTCATTATCTAATAATTTTTTATGCAAGAATGCTAATAAAGCATAAATTCCCTTATTAGGACCAGTCAAGCAATATTATTTATCAAATACACTTAACTATTAACCTAAATCTCTTCCACCTGTGAGAAGTTCATTTCCTTCATCTAAGAGAGAAAACACTCCCTCATTCCCTGTTTGGTTACAGCCATGGGGACAGTTATATTTTCCCATGGGCAATTTCCAGAAGGGACTCATGCATGGTCTTGGGCCCCAAAGATTTCCTGAGATCACATTCATGCAGAACACAGCTGCCCTTTCTGTGGAGAGAAGGGTCTTCTCCCTGCACATGGGAAATGGGTGTTTGACCTTGGAAAGTTGGGTCATCTGTAATTTTCAGATTTGTGGACCTGAGATGGATTTACTATATTTAAGTTAAGATTGAGGCCCACATGAAAATTCCAGTGTGGATTCCTCTGTAGAAAGTGGTGTTTGATGTGTGCCTACTTTATTTATGTGAAAATGTTTATGTGCATTCCAGTGATCATTAACGAAGGCCACTGGACGGAGAACTGGGATGAAAGTGGATTTAAGAATGGCTGTATCAGCTGTAGGTTGGCAAGACTGCGATGACTCTGAGTCTAGTGAAAACCCCTGTGTCAACAGTTTGTGTTCAGCCAACCTTATATTGGGAGAAAAGGCAGTTTAGTCAACCATGCCAGAAAGAGACAACAGAAACATCATGGATTGTATTTGAACAAAGGTTTAAAATTCTCTAGACAGAGAATCCCTTGCTTTTTCTGCATTATCTATAAGACCTGTTCATCAACACAGGATTGTTAAATTAGGGCTTGTATTAGTCAACTTAAGCCACCATAACAAATATCACAGACTATGTGCCTTAAGCAAGAGAAATTTATTTCTCACATATTTGGAGCCTAAAAATCTGAGATCATGGTGTTGGTGGGTTTGCCTTTCTCTGAGATCTTTCTTGTTGGCTTATAGGTGGCCATCTTTTCCCTGTCCATGTGATCTTCCCTGTATGTGTGCCTGTGTCCTAATCTTTTCTTTATAAGGATACCAATCATGTTAGATCGACCTCATTTTACTTAAGTCACCCCTTTCAAGGCCCTGTCTCCAGACAGTCACATTCTGAGGTACTGGGGGTTAGGACTTTACCATGTACAATTTGGGAGAGGGCATAATTCAACCTATAATGGGGCTTAAGTGAAGACAATTTGTATTTATACTCTTGATAGTATCCTTTTCCTCTGTCAGACTTAGACAGTCTGATTTTCATTTGTCTCCTGGTCCACCTTTTGGGGATGACTGTGGTATCTATTGAGAGATTTTGAGAATAATGACTGACTTCCTAATAGAAGTCTTTGATCCAGATAAGAGTTCACTCTCCCTGGAAGACATGTCCTGAAGTTTTTCCTCTAGCTTTTCTTTCATTTGGCACAATTTTGTTACACATGGCTGAACTGTCAGTACAAAAGCTGACAAGGCTTTGATAAGCTACTAGAACATGGTACAGAAATAAATGCTACCAGCGGAAGTAAGGGTTTGGGAAAATGGGGTTGGTTCTCATCAGTTGCCTCAGCCCAGGGTTCCTTTCTCCCTTTCCCTTGCAATCTCTGGAGGTCATGTTGCATCGCAGTTATGAGGGCACATCATCTGCGTGAAAGTCCTGTATACCGGTTAGGACTTGGGAGACCCCAGGAAAATGATTTCATCGTTCTGTGATTCAAAATTTCCTCATTTGTAAAGTGCAGGAAATAATAGTACTTACTTCAGAGAGTAAGCAGAATGCAGTTCTAAGGAGTCAAAGAGTCAATCATTCTAAATAAAGTGTTTATCACTGGCCACAGTAAGTGCTTTGCATTTGATTAGAGTAACAAATTAATATTAACATTCATTGCTCATCTTGTTATTAATGACATTTATTAGCATATCAATTAAATATCATTAGTTAATATATTATTAATAATAATTATTTGTTTCTTGCATAATCCATCCCTCCCATTCTGATCCTTAGCTGCCATGACAGAAACTCCAGAATTAAGGAATATGTGCCATTGTGCATCTTTGGAACCTGGTTTCCAAGTGAATGTGAACGTCTTTGTTGTTATTGTTGTTATCATGAACAAAGTGCAGCGCTGGGGGCGCAGGTCAGTGGTGGAGGACTGCGAGGTGGTCGAGGATGGTGGAGGAGAACTCCTGATTTCTTTTTGGGACCTGTACCTCACTAACTTGATCTTTGACCTTTCTTTGCATCAGTTTCTATATAATGTAAAAACAGTAGCAGTGTCATCTGGGGTTAAATGGGATGGTATGAGTAAGCCCTTCCATACATGTGGTAAGTCGCTTACTCCTTTCCATTTTCAAAGATGAAACTGGAAAACAGAAGGTAAATACATCCCATTTCCATTATCTTTGTAAATTATGTCTGTAAACTGTTTCTCTCCAAAGGTACGAATTGCTCTGTACCTCTGTTCTGTAAGTCCTAATTTCACACATGCATAGTGGAATGTGATAATGGCCCACGTGCTCCTAAAGTTCTACTTTTTTTTTTTTAACCCAGGATTGAACCCAGGGCTGCTTAACCATTAAGCCACATCCCCAGCCCTTTTTATTTTCAATTTTGAGACAGTCTCACTAAGTTCCTTAGGGCCTCCCTAAGTTGCTGAGGTTGGCCTCAAACTTGCCATCCTCCTGCCTCAGCTTCTGGAGCCACTGGCTTTGCAGGCATAGGGCTATACTTTTATGATGGAAATATTGGCAAAGCACTAGGACAGTGATAAGTACATAGCAAGCAGGATGTTCTCCCTGTCCTCATTTTTCAAAGCCCCGAGGACATTGTTTTGCTTTTAATGTGCTTTAGAAACAGTGGTTGCTTTCTAGGGGAAGACAACACATGAAGGTAGAGAGCCCAGATATCAGCACCCTCATATCACCCACATACCAAACTCAGCCAGGGAGCATTTCTTGTGGGTAAACAGAGTTATTATAATAAAATAGCTTTGTCCTTGAATATAAAATTATTTGGTTTGTGGTGGGTTAGTTTTAAAGAGCCCTTGCATTCCTGGAATTGATGAGGAGAAGCTGAAAAAACCAAAACCCCAAAATCCCAGAGACAATAAGACTCAGAGTAAGTGAACAACAACTTCCTTCCCAATGTGTATGTATATGTATGTTATGTATACACAAACATATATGAACACACAAACATATGCATTCACAGATATACACACACATATGCATAAACACATATATACACAAACATACACATACACACAAATGTGCACTCACAAACATACACATAAACATACACAACATACACACAAACATATGCACACATACATGTTCACATATATACATACACATGTATGCATACAAAACACACATATACACACAAGCATATGCATATACACATATGTATAAATAAACATGTACATACAAACATATATACACAAACTTGCATATTTATGTACACTTTTACACACATTAATTATGTATATAGTTGGTCTTTACTATCCATGGGGAGTGGGAATACCAGAATCCACAATACTGAAGTCCCTCGTATAAAACGGCATTCTATTTACAGAGAACCTGTGCATACCATGTGTATGTATATGTTTGTGTATATATGTGTTTATGCATATGCGTGTGTGTATCTGTGAATGCATATGTTGTGTGTGCATATATGTCTCTCTCATAGATTTTAAATCATCTCTCGATTACTTATAACACAACACCATGGAAATACCATGTAAATACTTGTTATAATGTATCGTTTAGGGAATAATGACAAACAAGAAGTCTGTTCTTGTACAATTCAGATGAAATTTTTAAAAATATTCTTTTAAGCTGTGGTTGGCTGAACTCACAGACGCAGAGTCAGATACAGAGGGCTGACCTACGTTTAAAAAATAGTAAGTACTGGACTTGGGTTTTAAAAAGTTATATATATCAATCTGAGTTAGAGCGAATCTGAACTAAACAGCAGTTCACATGCAAGGGAATGTCATTGTTGTTGAATTAGCAATCTAAATGTGCTCAGAAAAGTGCATGCTCCCCAAGGCTGAATGACTGAAATGAGGGATATGGTGTTTTTCACTCCTTCTTCCCAATTCAGATGCATTTGGAGATCTGTGCTGAGTTTCTGGAAACTGTGTTTTAAAATAAGCCTGTGTCCAGAGCATCATGACAAGGTGATGGTATCTTGTTGAATAATGAATGTTTTTAGGAAAACAGCATGTTGAAGCAAAAAATGAAAAGACTTTGGATTCTGAAGGAGATATGTGATAGTTATATTCAATATTTGAAGGACAGTTACATGAATGTGGAATCCTACATCTTTTCTGTATCTCCAGTGCGTAGAAATTTATGGGGGACCTTGAATCAATGTGAAAAGAAAGAACCTGTAATGTAGAGTTGTCATAAAACAAAAGGGCTGTCTTAGGAACCAGTGAAATTCCTGTCCCTGGATGTGCTCCCAGAGTGTCTGGGTTGCTGGAGAGATGATTCCTTCCTGGTGCTGGATTTGGGGCTAGTTATGGACAAAATTCCTTTCCAAATCCAAGGTTTGTCTGGCCAGTTTCCTCGTACAGTTAATAGTCATCTGCTTCCTCCTTACTCTGAATTCTGTTGTTGTTTTTTTTCAGTTTGTTCTATTTAGTTATACATGATAGCAGAATGCGTTTGCACATGAATGGAGCACAACTTCTCATTTCTGTGGCTGTACGTGGTACTGAGTCACACCGTTCGTGCAATCATACACGTACGTAGGGTAATAATGACTATCTCATTCCACCATCCTTCCCACCCCCCCACCCCTTCTCCTCCCTCACTCCCCTCTGCCCAATCCAAAATTCCTCCATTCTTCCCTAGCTCCCCCACATTATGGATCAGTATCCAGTTTGGCCTTTGGTTTTTTGAGATTGGCTTATTTCACTTAGCATGACATTCTTCAACTCCATCCATTTACCTGGCATTTGCCATAACTTCATTCTTCTTTAAGGCTGAGTAATTCCATTGTGTATATATACCAGTTTCTTTATCCATTCATCTGTTGAAGGGCATCTAGGTTGGTTCCACAGTTTAGCTATTGTGAACTGATCTGCTATAAACATTGATGTGGCTGCATCACTGTAGTATGTTGATTTTAAGTCCTTTGGGTATAAACCGAAGAATGGGATAGCTGGGTCAAATGGTGGTTCTGTTCCAAGTTGCCTTAGGAATCTCCACACTGCTTTCCAGAGTGGCTGCACCAATTTGCAGTCCCATCAACAATGTATGAGTGTACCTTTTCCCCCACATTCTCACCAACATTTATTTACTTGAATTCTTGATAATTGCTATTCTGACTGGAATGAGATGAAATCTTAGTTTTGATTTGCATTTCTCTAATTGCAAGAGACACTGAACATTTTTTCAAACATTTGTTGATTGATTTTATATCTTCTGTGAAGTGTCTGTTCAGTTTCTTAGCCCATTTATAGAATGGATTATTTGTTGTTTTGGTGTTAAGTGTTTTGAGTTCTTTATATATCCTGGAGACAAGTGCTCTATCTGATGTGCATGTGCTAAAGATTTTCTCCCATTCTGTAGGCTCTCTCTTCACATTATTGATTGTTTCCTTTGCTGAGAAGAAACTTTTTAGTTTGAATCCATCCCATTTATTGATTCTTGAATTTATTTCTTGTGCTTTAGGAGTCTTGTTAAGGAAATCAGGTCCTAAGCTGACATGCTGAAGATTTGGGCTTACTTTTTCTTCCACTGGGAGCAAGGTCTCTGGTCTAATTCCTAGGTCCTTGATTCACTTTGAGTTGAGTTTTGTGCAGGGTGAAAAATAGGGGTTCAATTTCATTTTGCTACATATGGATTTCCAGTTTTCCAAGCTCTATTTGTTGAAGAGATTATCTTTTTTCCAATGTATGTTTTTGGCGCCTTTGTCTAGTATGAGATAACTGTATTATGTGTGTTTGTCTCTGTGTTTTCTATTCTGTACCATTGGTCTATATGTCTGTTTTGGTGACAATACCATCCTTCTTTTGTTACTATAGCTCTGTAGCACAGTTGAAGATCTGGTATTGTGGTGCCTCCTGCTTCACACTTCTTGCTAATGATTGCTTTGGCTATTCTGGGTCTCTTGTTTTTTCAAATGAATTTCATGATTGCTTTTTCTATTTCTATGAAGAATGACATTGGGATTTTAATAGGAATTGCATGAAATCTGTATAACAGTTTTGGTAGTATGACCATTTAACAGTATTAATTATGCCTATCCAAGAGTATGGGAGATCTTTCAATCTTCTAAGGTCTTATTCAATTTCTTTCTTTAATATTCAATAGTTTTCATTGTAGAGGTCTTTCACCTCTTTTGTTAGATTGATTCCCAAGTATTTTTTTAGGTTATGGGAATGAGGTAGTTTTCCTCATTTCTCTTTCAAAGGATTCATCACTGTGTTGATACTGATATATTTATGGGTGTTGATTTTATATCCTGCTACTTTGCTATATTAATTTATTAGCTCTAGAATTTTCTGGTGGAATTTTTTGAATCTTCTAAATATAGAATCATGTAATCAATAAATAGTGATAGTTTGAGTTTTTGTTTTTGTATTCATATCCCTTTGATTTCCTTTGTCTAATTGTTCTTGCTAGCATTTCCAGGACTATGTTGAATAGAAGTGGTGAAAGAGGGCATCCCTGTGTTGTTCCAGTTTTTAGAGGGAATGCTTTCAATTTTTCTCCATTTAGAATGATGTTGGCCTTGGGCTTAGTGTAGATAGCTTTTACAATGTTGAGGTGTGTTCCTACTATCCCTAGTTTTTCTAGTGTTTGAACATGAATGCAATTTCATTATCTGAAGGCACCATCGTGTCTGCTTCTGCTAGCCTATTCAAGGCCTTCTTGATTGCTTCCAATTTTTGCCAGTTATGAATAAAGCAACTTTAAACATCTGTGTGCAAACTTTATAAGTCTTCAGTTCATTTGAGTAAATATCAAGAAGTATGGTTACTGGATCATATGATGTTTAGTTTTATAAGAAACTGTGAAACTGTCTCCAAAAGGCTGCACCTTTTTGCATTCCTACCAGCAGTGAGTGAGAGTTCCTGTTGCTCCACATCCTCACCAGCATTGGGTGTTGTCAGTGTTTTGGATTTTAGCCAATCTACTAGACATGTAGTGGGCTGTTTTTTATCCTTTTCAGATGTATGGTCTCCAAATCACCAAATTACTGTGAGAAATACATTTAACATTACCATTAATGCAATATAATAGTACTATTAACAGATAAAAGGCTTTGGAAACAATAGAATAAGTGCTTATGTTAATGCTAGTACTGCTAATAACAAAAATGCAAGTTCATTTGTGAGTACTTTTTGAGTATTATGAAAACAAATGCCACCAGGATCTAAGACATATTTCTGATTAATGTGTATGAGCAGTTACACACAAAAGTGTTCCTGGCACATGACAGGGGTCCCCAGGAGGTACCAGGTCCAAGTTCTTGACATCCAGAACAAAGAATTGACCAACACCGGAGAGGTTGGTGAACAAAGCAAAGGTTTATTAAAAGCAGAAGAGCACTCTGGGAGAGCAGAGTGGCCAAGCTCTGAAGTAGCTCAAGGCCCCATGTACACAGTGGATCTCACTTCATTGAGCTGTGCTCGTTCTTTCCTGAGTGGATTTTATGTTGATTGACACCTTGATTGACAGCTGATCCTGACAATTTGCTGATCCTAATTTCTTTACTACTGTGCATGCAAAAGTTTCTCCTTGCCTCTGACCCAAATGCACAGAAGGGGAGCAAACTGCAATCGTAATGATATGTTAACTAACAAGTAGTTAACTTTAGGACCATTCCCCAGGTTATTGTCCATGCCCAAGATCAAGATCTAGAACTTTCCCTTCAAGGTCGTGAACTCTCTTTATAGTGGTCTAGCTTTCTCCCTTAACCACAGGATGGTCCAGTTTCCCGTCACGGGAGGGCCTTTAGGCAGAGTGTTAGGTGGGTGGTAACCTCTCCCACTTTTCTACCCTTTCTCCATACCCTATTGCCAACCTAACAAAAGCATAGAAAGACATTGGCAATCATCAGTAGTAGTTTTCTTAAGAAGCACTGTGGTTTTTGAACAATTACTGCTGATTCTGTCTTCTTCTAAATTTCTTAAAATTTTATATGTTTAATGTGCACGATTTAATGATTTGATGTGCATGTACCCTATGAAATTATAACCACAATCGAGACAAGGCACGTGTCCGTCTCTTCACATAGGAGTGATTCATCCTCTTAGTACATAATTCCAGTACACAATATTGTTCCCTATAGACACATTGCTACATATGAGACCCCCAGAACTTACTCTTCTTGCACAACTGAAACATGCTCTTGGACACATACATCCCCGTTCTCCCTTCCTCCAGCCTCTAGTGACCACGCTTCTGGGAATGTGACTGCCTTGGATTCCACATGTCATCCAGCTCATGCAGAGATATCTATCTCTGACACATTGATTCTGGGTTGAGATTTTCCGGTGTCTTCGTTTTAGGTTTTTCAAGTTGCCTATGTCATCATTAAAGCTGCCAATGCCCCCAGACCTGGAAACTGGATTTTGGAGCGCTCTCTGGATGGCATCACGTTCAGCCCCTGGCAGTATTACGCAGTCAGTGACACGGAGTGTTTGACACGCTACAATATAACTCCAAGACGGGGGCCACCCACTTACAGAGCTGACGATGAAGTGATCTGCACCTCCTATTATTCTAGACTGGTGCCACTGGAGCATGGAGAGGTACTGTGCCCATGGTGACAACTTTTCCTCCTCAGAATGTCGAGATAGCCATTGTAGGAGCAGATATCAAACACTGGAGTCGATTGCTCTCAATGCAGAGACTTCAATCCAGCTACTGAGCTCCATTTACAGTAGCCCTGAATGTTGTCTAGTGTGATGAATTTCACTGCAGATAATTTTGCCACATTGGTTTCTTCCCTTCATGGAGGTCCTGTGCTCTTTTCTCTGTTGTAATGGAATAACTCCATCAGTTCCTCCTTCAGAGCATCTTTCCATAACACCAGGGTGAGAACATTTGTTGAAATATTAAAAAGAGCCAAAATGCTTCTGAAAGATATAGTTCCCAATTTTCTCTGTGTAGCTCTGTTTGGAGGGATTTGAGAACTGGGAGGTGCCCATACAATGTCACATATCCATGCTCAGCGTGCCCAGGTTGCACACACTTCGTTAAAGTCAGAGTGTAATGAAAGGGGCACATCCTTCAGTAGCACCTGGCTTGATGAGATGAAACTACAAAGACCTCTTAAGTGCTCTTCACAGCAGGAACTCCGTAGAAAGCCCTGCATTGTTTCAAGAGCAAAGGTTAATTAAGAGAGTAGGTATGGTTATGGCTTTTGGCACCTTTTCCTTGCTCTCCCCAGCCTCTTCATGGATTTTAGGATTTTTTTCTGACAAGCCATAGCTTAATAATAGATGTTTAAAATATCCTTACCATGCAGGGAGAGGTGCCCTGTTAAGGATCCCCAGCAGTCTCAGACACTGGAATGGATAACTATCATAAACTGAAGATGTAATGTGGATTGTGGTGATTCATAAGTAGTTAACTCATGTTAAATTTTGACAAGAGTTTAATTGTTTGAGTTTGATTTTAAATAGCATCTTTGTAAAGATTGTGACCTGAAATTAAGCCAGCAGGGCTGTATTTTTGGCATGCTTAACACTGACTTTTGTTTATTTTTCTTTCATGCTTTAGATTCATACATCCCTCATCAATGGCAGACCAAGTGCTGACGATCCGTCCCCCAAGTTGTTGGAATTTACTTCTGCACGATATATCCGCCTTCGATTACAACGCATCAGAACACTCAATGCGGATCTCATGACCCTTAGCCACCGGGAACCCAAAGACCTCGACCCTATTGTTACTAGACGAGTGAGTATATGGTGCCCCACCCCCAATTGTCATAAAGTTTATTTGGTTTGGGGGAGATTCTATTTTATTCTTTCCATTTGGTTTTTCTCCCAAGTTGGTCCTCTTTCTTCCCAGCTCTTACATCCTTATTTTATCAAACATCATTGTGTATCCTTTGTTTCAGATGCTGCCTTTACATGGTAGCTCTGATATCATGTCCTACCCTCTCCAAAAAAAAAAGCCTGCTGAGATTTTCACTGGGATTCCATTGATTCTTTGCATCAGTTTAAGATGAATTTGGGAAGACATCTTAACAGTATTGAATGATCCAATTCACAAACATGCCCACTTATCTAGACCTTTTTAATTCCCCTTGGAAATATCTTATGGTTCATTGGTAAAGCTCTTGTTCAATAATGCAAGAAAAAAGAAATCAAAGGCATACAGAGAGCCCGGTAAGAATAAAGTACCACTTGTAGATGACATGATTATATACATAGAAAATCTGAAATGACTAGTAAATATAAGTGAATTTAACAGTGTTACAATATACAAAATCAATTATTAAAAATGAATCACATTCATATATACAGCAATGAATGATGGAAAATAAAATCTAAAAAGAGTTCTATTAATGTATAAAGCTACAAAGTGGTGAAAACAAATCTTAAGAGAAAAACACTATTTTGTTAATGGGTCTGTTTACATCTTCTGATTTTTGTGTATCAAACTAACTGCATTTGGGGAATAAATCTTATTTGCTGGTGGTATGTTATCTTTTTTATATAGTGCTAAATTCAATTCTCCAGTATTTTTTAGTTGTTTCAACAGATTGGGTTTGAAGATGACCACATTGGTTTAAGATGCAACCAAGCTGGAAGATCCTTTTAGACCCTTGGGTTTAGTAGATAAGCTAATTTGAGCATAATTGATTTTAATTGAGCACAAAGATCCATTGTGCATGAAATATAATTTAAAATGTATATATACTTTTAGATGACCGATAACAAACTACCTGAGAGGTTTGTGGAATGCCAATGTTTTCTTTTCACTGAAATAAAAAGGTTTTAATTTCTGTTTGTAACATTCCTTCTTAGTATTACTACTCAATAAAGGACATTTCTGTTGGAGGGATGTGCATTTGCTATGGCCATGCTAGCAGCTGCCCATGGGATGAAACTACAAAGGTAAATCCCAGTATTTGACAATTTACTGCAACTTCAGCACAGAAGTTGTAGCTGTAATACTTTTAGTACTCTTTTTTTATTCAAGGCAAATGCTGAAAGGTATAAAATCATGCAGCAAAAGAGTTTTAAAATATTTCCATAAAATTTTACTATTTTAAAATGTAATGTTTCTATTTTAAAGTGTAATGTTTCTATTAGTGTATTATATTTATACAAAATAGTGGGGTTCATTTTTATGTATGCATAATCATGCATACATGGAATATAATTTGCTTCATTTCAGGACCCAGTAGTGCTTTTTTCCCTCCCTTTCTCCCTACCCCTGGTCTTCTTCCTCTACTCTACTGTTCTTCTATTTACCTATTGTTTTGTTAATTGGTGCATTATAGATATATATGGAAGTGAGATTGAGATTCACTGAGGTATATTCCTATATGTACCTAGCAAAACTTGTTCAAGTTCATTCTGCAGTTCCTCCCTTTTCTCATTACTCCTTCCTGCCCCTCTATCTCCTTTCTCTATTCCACTGATCTCCTCTCTATTTTCATTGGACCTCTCCCCCCCCCCACCCCCTTTTTCTCTTATTTTGCTGTTGTTTCCATGTGTGAGACAGTATTTAACCCTTCATTTTCTGAGTCTAGCTTATTTCACTTAGCACAATGTGCTCCAGTTCCATCTATTTACCTGCAAATGATATAATTCCATTCTTCATAGCAGATTACAATTCTGTGTATATATACGACATTTTCTTTAGTCATTCATCTGTTAGTAGGTACCTGGGCTGGTTCCATAACTTGGTTATTATGAATTGTACTACTATAAACATTGAGGTGCCTGTATCACTATTGTATGCTGATTTTAGTGCTTCTTTAGCACTAAATTCCAAGGAGGGAGATGGGCTGGGTCATATGGTGGTTCTATTCTTAGTCTTTTGAGGAATCTCCATACTGCTTTACATAGTGGTTATACTAATTTGCAGTCCCACCAACAATGTATGAGTGTATCTTTTCTCCCATATCCTTGCCAGCGTTTATTATCACTTATATTCTTGATAATTGCCGTTCTAACTGAAGTGAGATGGAATCTCAATATAGTTTTGATTTGCATTTCTCTGATTGCTAGGGATGTTAAACAGTTTTTTATATGTTTGTTGGCTACTTGCATTTCTTCTTTGAGAAGTGTCTGTTTAGTTCTTTTACCCATTTATTGATTGGGTTTTTTTTTTTAGGGTTTTGAGTTCTTTATATATGCTAAATATTAATCCCCTGTCAGAGGAGTAGCTGGCAAAGATTTTCTCCTATTCTGTAGGCTCTCTCTTTATGCTCTTGTTTCCTTTGCTATGCAGAAAATTTTTAATTAGATGCCATCCCACTTATTGATTCCTGTGTTTTGTTTCTTGAACTTTAGGGATATTGTGAAGTAAATTGGTGCCTGCACCAATATGTTATAGTGTTGAGTCTCAACTTTTTTTTCACAGTTGTGAAGTTTCTGGTCTAATTCCTAGATCCATGATTCACTTTGTGTTGACTTTTGTGCCGAGTGAAAGCTAGGGATCTCATTTCATTCTTTTATATATGAACACCTAGTTTTCCCAGCACCATTTGTTAAAAAGTTTATCTTTTCACCAAAATATATTTTGGCACCTTTGTTGAGTGTCAGAAGACTGTATCTATGTGGGTTTGTCTCTGTGTCTTCTATTCTGTTCCATTGGTCTTCATGCCTTGTTTTGGTACCAATACCATGTTTTTGTTCACTAGAGTGCTGAAGTATAATTTGAGGTCCAGCATTGCTCTTTTTACCCAATATTGTTTTCGCTATTCTGGGTCTTATGTTCTTCTAAATGAATTTTAGGACTGTTCTTTCTAGTTATATGAAGAATGTCATTGGTATTTTATTGGGGATTGCATTCAATCTGCATAACACTTTTGGTGATATGGCCATTGTGATAATATTAATTCTGCCTGTCCAAGCAGAAGTCTTTTCATTTTCTAAGGTCTTCAATTTCTTTCTTTCTTTAGTGTTATAGAGTTTTTATTATAAATGTCTTTAACCTTCTTGGTTACATTTTATTCCCAAGTATTTCATGTTTTTTGTTTGTTTGTTTGTTTATTGTGTATAAGGTAGTTTTCCTGATTTCTCTCTCAGCACATTGATTTTTGGAGTATAAGAAAGCTATTGATTTTTGTATGTTGATCTTGTATCCTGATACTTTTCTGAGTTTATCAGCTCTAGAAGTCTTCTGGTGGAGTTTTTTTTTTTTTTTTTTTTTTTTTTTTGCGGGGGGTCTTCTAGATATGGGTTCATGTGATCAGCAAACAGATAATTTGACTCCTTTTCCTATTTGAATCCCTTTAATTTCCTTCTCTTGCCAGATTGCTCTGGGAAGTACATTAAATACAAGTGGTTATAGTAGATATCCTTGTCTTGTTCCTGATTTTAGAGGAAAGGCTTTCAGGGTTTCTTTTTTTTTTTTTTCCATTCAGTATGATGTCAGCCTTGATTTTATTGCATATAACTTTGACAATGTTAAGGTAAATTCCTTCCATCTCTTTGTTCTCCACTGTGTTTAATATGAATGGGTACTGGATGTTGTCAAAGGTTTTTCTGCATCTATTGAGATGATCATGTGATTCTTGTACTTAATTCTATTTATGTGATGAATTACATTTGTTAATCTGCTTGTGTTGAACCAACCTTGCATTCCTGGGATCATGGTGTACCATCTTCTTAATGTGTTTTTTAATGTGGTTTGCTAATATTTTATTCAACATTTTTGTTAAGAAAACAGAAACCATTTCAATACCTGGAGATTAAATAATACATTTTTTAAATAAGAAATTGATCATAGAAGAAATCAGGGGAGAAATCACAAAATTCTTAGAAACAAATGAGAACAGAGATACTAGATATCAAAATCTCTAGAACAGTATAAAGGCAGTTGTAGAAGGAAAGTATAGCATTGAGTGCCTACATTAAAAAAAACAAACAGAAATATCACAAATAAAAAAATCAAATATTATATATCTCAAGGCCCTAGAGAAGGAAGAACAAACCAATTCTCAAATCACTAGAAGACATAAAATAATTAAGATCAGAGCTAAAATTAATTAAATTGAAAATAAAAAACAATAAAAAGGATCAGTGCAACAAGAGTTAGAGTTGACCTTTTGAAAAGATAAACAAGATTGATAAATGCTTAGTCAAACTAACAGAAAGCTAGAGAAGACCCAAATCAACAAAATTAGAGATGAAAAGGAAGTATCACCAGAAAGACTTCTGAAATCCAAAGTATCATTAGTAACTATTTTGAAAATTTATTCTACAATAACCTGGAAAGTCTAGAAGATAGTGACAGATTTCTACATGTATGTGACCTGCCCAAATTGAACCCTGAGGATATAGAAAACCTAAACAGATCAATATCAAGCAATGAGATTGAGGCAGTAATTAAAAGCCTTCCAACAAAGAAAAGCCCAAGACCAGATGAATTCTCAGCCAAGTTCTACCAGACCTTCACAGAATGGCTAATACCAGCCCTCCTCATTTATTCCATGAAATAGAAAAGAGAGAATACTCCCAAATACTTTCTATATAGCCAGCATAATCCTAATACCAAAACTGGAGAAAGATGCATTATGGATTAATGTTTTAAAACAATTTCATCATTTTGCTTTAATTGTAGAATGTATTTTTAATTAAGTCCTTGCTGTGGTTTTCTGCATATATAAGATATTCATAACATAAAATTTACTACTGTAAGTTGAACAAGTCAGTGGTCTTCTGAATTTTGAAACCCTTCTCTCTAGAAGAGAGTCAAGCAAAACTATGTGCAGTTATAAATTATACTTTTTTTTAAATTTTAAATTTTAAGAAATGCTCCCTTCTCATTTTCTCCTACATTTCTCACACATTTCTCTGTGATACTAATTCAAAATAAAGTTTGTTTTAGCACAGTATTAAGGGAATAAAATAAATCTCCTTTCGAAAAACTTCCATGAGTTACTTCTTATTTTCCTTCTCTTTTCTTTGTACTTTTGTGCTTCTGGCATAGGATTATTCTTTTGTTGTTGTTGTCGTTGTTGGTTTTTTTGTTTGTTTTTGCAGTGCTAGAGATCAAACCCAGGACCTCACACATGATAGGCAAGCACTCTACCACTAAGTCACACCCTCATTCCAGATGGTACTATCTTAATGCTAAAAAAAAAAAAAAAAAAAA
>JAJEJO010049989.1:258010-621818 GCA_020662805.1 Glaucomys volans | reverse complement strand
AAAAAAAAAAAAAAAAAAAATCTGTAAATCAATGTTTGAAGATTATTAATGAGAAATCTTCTAATAATTAAGAAAATGATTACTGAGCTTCCAAATTCTTAAAGTCCATTGTTTTAGTCATTTTTTTTACCTGCTGTGACTAAATGAAGAGACCAGCATAACTGTAGAGGAGGAAAAGTTTATTTGAGGGTTCACAGTTTCAGAGGTCTTAATCCATAGAAGGCTGGCTCCATTCCTGGGCTCAAGGTGAGGCAGAACAACATGGTGGAAAAGTGTGGCAGAGGCCTGCATGGTGACCAGGAAGCAGAGAGAGAATCCACCTACCAGATAAAATATATACCCACAGCCACGCCCCAATTCCCACCTCTTCCTGCCACACCCTACCACTTCAGTTACCACTCAGTTAATCCCTATCAGGGATTAAATCACCCATTGGGTTAAGACTCTCACAACCCAATCATTTCTCCTCTCAATCTTCCTGCACTGTCACATACATGAGCTTTGGGGGGACACCCAAAAGTTTGGATGTGAGCATCCAAACCACAACATTGATGCATCTTTGAAAAAAACATTTTTGTTAGCTAGCACTTTTTTTAGAATTACTTTTTTCTTCCTCACTTCTCTTTGTAACCAGACTATGTGTATATATTATTTTAGAAAATTTACATTCCAATTTGTTGAATATGGCTATATGTCCTCCATTGTGACATCTTCCCACTTATCTGTGTTAGATTCTTTCCTTAAATAAAATTAAGAAAAACATTCAGGTAACCTTTTCTGATCAGTTTTGCATCCCTTTTCACGTAGAAACTGCAGTGCCTATGTGAACATAATACTTGTGGAGAGAGCTGTAACAGGTGCTGTCCTGGGTACCACCAGCAACCCTGGAGGCCTGGGACCGTTTCCTCTGGTAACACCTGTGAAGGTAAGTACACTATTTGAAGAATGTGGTTCTTTTCCTCTTAAAGTAGTTAGACTTTTGTCCTTTTTAACTTTTGCAATGAGTAGGTAACTTGTTTTCTCAGAAAGTCCAATAGTGCCCAGAGTTCTAGATTTCCTTAGTAAAGTTTAAACTATTGAGAGCTAAAGGTATCTTTATGGATTTCCAATTTTCTCCGAGGTCCCCTTCCCATACATCCATGTATTCTTCATTATTTTGGATTTAGTTGTTAAATAGTCAATTAGTCACAAGATTTACTACATCTAATAATATAAAGAAGTTCAGGGTAAAAGCTTTCCTTCTACTTTATCTCCATCCTTCCCACTTTTGATTATTTCCCATTATGTTCTTATTAAAATGTTTGTACAAATAAGTATATATTAATATATTCCTACTCCCAAGATAGGTTCTTTTACAGAAGATGACATAATATTCATAACACCACTTTTTTTTTTTTGGACCTGAGAATCAAACCTGGGACCTTGTATATGCTAAACAAAGTACTCTGCCACTGAGCTACGTATTACTTTTTAGCATTTAACAACATATCTTTAAATTCTTTCCATGTTAGGAAAGAAATTAAATTTAAAATGCTGCTTTTAAAAATAGTTGCACAGAATTCCATTATATGGGTATAATAAGTAATTTATTTAAATGGATATCTATCAGTGGGTGTTTCAATTGTCCCCAGTCTGTTGTTAGCATAAACAATTATGTAATAATTAGCCCCATACATTTCATTCACAAGTGTACAAAGATTCTGCAAAGTATAATCCCAGAAGATGGATTTCTGGGTCAAATGGGCACATACATTTATTATTTCCATAGTTCTTCCTAATTATTCTACATAATATTGTCTATATCTTATTAAAATTGCTTATTCTAGAATTTTAATTTAATTCATAGTCCTATAAACTTAAAGGGCCTGCTTTCTATAGGACATCCTCTGTGTATTAATTAAGATGTTAAAATATTCTCCTAGAATGTAATTGTCACAATAAAGCCAAAGACTGTTACTATGATGAAAGTGTCGCAAATCAAAGGAGAAGCTTGAATACAGCTGGGCAGTTCAGAGGAGGTGGGGTTTGCATTAATTGCCTGCAGAACACCATGGGAATCAATTGTGAAACCTGTGTGGATGGATATTATAGACCACACAAAGTAAGTATTGTCTTCCCAAAGTAGAAAAGAGACTTCACAAGTTGCAACCTTGACTTTGGAGACTCATCTCAACCTCTATGTTGGAGATTCCTTTCCTTTTCTAATGCTTAATTTATATTAGTGTTATGCTAATAGTGTTGTTCTGATTTCTCTTTTCTACTCTGTCCTGTTTTCTTGCTTAAAGTAGGATGTTCAGGTGTTGTTATTTAGCTTGAATTCAGGGGCCTGTTAGCTGTGTGATCTTGGGTAATCTAACTGAGAGTGGGGAGATTCTAACTAGAGGCTGAATCTTGCACATAGGCATGGTCAGTCTTCAGCTGTCTTGATACACAGTTATTACAGTGTCTTTGGGGTGTTATTCCTTTCTCTTACCTCCTATACCCCCTTAAAACAGTAGAGTGAAAAGCCTATATCTTGGCATTGATAATATTGTTGATATTATTGCTAATATTGCTGTCATTTCCAGTAACATAATCCAGGACAACTTGTACCTTTCAGGTTTCCCCTTATGAGGATGAACCTTGCCATCCCTGTGACTGTGACCTTGTGGGGTCCCTCAGTGCTGTCTGTGTTAAGGATGATCTCCATTCTGACTTAAGCAAGGGTAAATGTTTGATTCACTTTTGTGTTTGCAATTGACTTCTTTTTTTTTTTTTTTGGTAGAAGATTGTACCTGGTAGAACCATTACCACTGTGTTGGATGATAGGATTCTTTATTAATTCTTTGGATCACCAAATATTTATAGAGCACCTACTATGTGTCAGGGAGCTTTCTAGATCCTAGTGATACATATTTGAATAAGATGGCCAAGGTCCCTGCTCAAAGGAAACACTAAACATATACATGGATATGCTATAATGCCAGGGAGAGTACTGTGGACATAATGCCAAATTGAGAATCATAATTGGCGGGAGAGCGGATGTGGAGGTGACACCGTTGGGGTAATGAAATGACATTTGAGCAGATAATTAAGCATTTGATGAAAAAAGAAGTAAGGCTCAGTTTAAGCCATCTGTGGAGCACAGTAAATAGCAGTTGCTCTATTTAGCAGATGCTCGGAAGACTTCTGCATACATCATCTCACAAAGCAAGCAAATCCTCCCGTTCACTTTGTAAATGTCAGTGTTCTTTCCCTTTCAAAATTGGGTAAGTGGACTTGCAAATATCAGAGTCTTCTGAATAGGTTGCATCTGTTCAAAGACTTCTGTGACCCCATCAAATTCTTGGCAACTGGCCTTAAAAAATGACTGCTGCCCAGCAGGCATGGAGGTGCAACTGTGGGGCCCAGCAGTGTCAATTGCATCACTGAGCCATTCTGACACCCTGACAGAAGGGTGATGGTGGTGACACTGGGGGTGGTGATGATGCCCCTCGATTGGGTTCATTTACAAAAATACCATCTAAGCTTTTCATCCATAGTAAACAGACATTATTTAACCCCCTCTTTACAGACAAGGAAACACAACTCGGAGCCATTAAGGAGCAGGGCCAAGGCCATATGGCTAGTAAGACTGAGAACTGGCATTAAAAGCAAATATGGTATTGTTGCCCTCTACCATGATGGCTGTGCTTGGAAATCTGTTTTATAATTTCTTACCATACAGTTCTCCCATTTAAAGTATGGTAGAACATTTTCATCACCCTATGAAGAAGCTTCTCACCCTTTATCAGCCACTCCTCATTTCTCTCCACCTCAAACCCTCACATTCCTTCCCAGGCCTAGGCAACCACTGTTCTACTTTATCTAAGTACATTTGCTTATTCTAGAATTTCAAGTAAATGGAAAGACAATATGTAGGTTTTTCTGTAACTGGATTTTTCACATAGTATATTTTCAAGGGTTTTTTGTGCTGTGGTGTGCACCAATATTTAATTCCTTTTTATTGCTGAATAATATTCTGTAGGAGGAATATATCACAGTTTATATATCTACTTATCAGCTGATAAATAGTTGAGTTAATCCTTGGGTTATTATAAATAATGCTGCTATGAACATTCATTTACAGGATTTGGGGGGACTTATGTTTTCTTTTTCTTGGGTGTTTACTTAGGAGTGGAATGACCATATCATATGGTAACTCTACACATAACATTTTGAAGAAATATTAAACTGTTTTTCAAAGTTGCTATACTATTTTTACATTGACGCCAGCCTTTGTGGATTTCCTCTCTGTTTTTTTTTTTTTTATTTAAAACAGGAGTTGGCAAACTCTGGCCCATGGTCCAAATCACATGCTGCCTGTTTTTAAGAATAAGGTTCATTAGAACAGAGCTGGAGCCACTGTCTTATGATTGTCTATGGCTGTGGTCCAGCAGTAATGGCTGAGTTGAGTAGTTCAACAGACTCTGTGCCCAAAAAACCTAAAATGTGCATTCTCTGGCCCTTTACAGAAAAAGTTTGCCAACTCCTGCCTTAAACTTCTTTTAGTTTCATGTGTTGTTTTCTCCCCAGGAAAGTGGCCAGGTCAGTGTCCATGTAAGGAAGGTTATGCAGGAGAAAAATGTGATCGCTGCCAGTTTGGCTACAAGGGTTACCCGAACTGCCTCCCCTGTGACTGCAATCTAGCTGGCAGTGTGAACGATGATCCATGCACAGAGCCGTGTCTTTGTAAGGTGAGCAAGGAGGTCAAAGGCAGCCCTGAGTTTCTTCTGTGCTTCTCTGGAAAAGGAGCATCTTCCACTGGCTCACAGAAACCCTTGTCCCTGCCCAGAAGCATGATATGTCACAGCAAGTTGGCTGTGGTGTGTCCTTGGACTTAGATGAATACTTGGATTCCATTTTTTATTTTTCTGGGCAATGGCCATGTATTCCAGACATATTTCTGTGTCTTTCTAGGTGAAACCCAACACTGCATATCATTTATTTGGCCTTGGCTGAATTCTTCCTTGACATTCTTTTCCAGCTTTGTATTTGGGAGATAATCAGGTACACTAAGTTTCCAGGAACACTAATGAAATGCAGATTTTTATCTTGGATTTTTCTTAAAAAAAAAAAAGAATTGTGTGATCATAATGAATACATTCATATGGTACCATTGAGGATTTTATTTGTCCATACAATATTAATAGCAATTTCCCTGGAATTCCTAGGATATCCTGTTGTACCTTTTGTGCTTATTCCCATGAAAGTTCAGTCTTAGGCAAATGTTATGTATCACCAAAAATAATCTCTCAAATTCATGTATAGTACAAACAATTAGACAGCCCTCCTCAGATTTTAAAATGCTTATACGAGCAGTGAAAATGGAAGAGATAAAACAATTCATTTACATATAATGACTAAGCTTACATAGTTACATATAATCCCCAGCCTTGTTCTTGGCTACAAAATTAAATAATAATTCAAACTAATCCAAATTTTGGAAATAGCAACTTCATGAGACTTTTTACAAAAATATTTATCTGCTTCTGTGGACTACCAACCTTCTTCTCCCTTGTTAATATCACACCAATGTCATTTTCTTCTGCCTGGATCCATTGGCTTCACCAGGAAATTTTTTATTCTAACTTGCAGGAAAATGTCGAAGGGAAAAATTGCGACCGCTGCAAACCAGGCTTCTATAACTTGAAGGAAAGAAACCCGCAGGGCTGCTCTGAGTGCTTCTGCTTTGGTGTCTCCGGTGTCTGCGACAGCCTTCCTTGGCACATTGGTCAGGTGGGAGGCCTTGGGTATAAGAGGGTTTAATCAGCAAGTGGCCTTGTGAGCTCTCTACCACTGTGTCACCAGGCCAGGAGGCTGATTTTCCCTGAAAAACCACTCTTATGCATTTGAAGGGACACCAGTGAGGGTCAAAAGGCAGTCAATTCCTGAAAGGGTCCCTAAACTTTCCTGGGTTTGTTTCCACACACATTTTCCTGTCAATGCAAGATATGTATTGTAGAATGCACTGTTTCCATTTCTTCTCTGGGGAATGCATTAAGTGGGGAGGTCCAATCTCACTCCACCTGCCCCCACTGGTACATTTGGGGTCATGAGAATTTTTCAATTCAAAAAGTGGGGAGTAGGAGGGACTCCAAAGGATGGGGTGGGAGCAACAGCAGGTGGCCCAGGTTTTACAAGGTATGTTAGCTTTTTGTTGCTGTGACATGTACAACTTAGGGGCGGATAGATTTATTTTGGCTCATGGTGTCAGAGGATACCGCCCAAGGTCAGCTGGCTTTAAGGCAGAAACATGGTAGAAAGGCATGACTGAAGAAGGCTGCTCTGTTCATTGTAGTCAGGTAGCAGAGAAGGGGAGAAAGGAGCCAGGGATGACCTGCTTCCTCCAGCGATGCCCACCTGCCTATAGTTACCATCAAGTAGTCCATTTAGATTATTAATCCATTATGTGGATTAATCCACTGATGAGGTTGCAGCCCTTATAATCCAATCATTACCTAAAGCCCCGCCTCTGAACCTTGCTGCATTGCGAACCATGCTTTCAGCACGTGAGCCTTTCAGGGGACGTTACAGATCCAAACCATAACACGAGGTCAGGCAGTCTGTTTTGAGAAGGGGGAATTCTGGGGGGATGAGTTTGAGGCAGGTGTCAAATGGTGATGAGAGGAAGAGACAGTGTAAGAACTGGAGGTTGGGAAGGAACTGCTGGGCATAGGGCTTACCAACTGGTAACTGTGGCCACCGTGCTGGGGGAAAATGACTAACATCTTCATGTAGGTGATAAATTGGGAGTATAAAATCTATAGGATGTGCATAACACACACATATGTAAAATATATAGCACATATATATATATAAGTATTTTTTAGCATTTTGGTAAAAAGCAGAGGACAACAAAGAAGTGGGCGTCAGAGTTAACAAAGGACACTTAATCCATCCATCTTCAGGTCAGGTATCCCTTATCTGAAATGCTGTTTTGGAATTTGGAGTTCAGATTTTTTCAGATTTTGGAATATTTACACATACATAACAAGATATCTTGCTGATGGGATCCAAGTCTAAACATGAAATTCCTTTATGTTTCATATACACCTATGCACATAGCCTGCAGGCAATTTCACAATATTTTTAGTGCACCTGCATTTTGACGGTGACCCACCACATGAGATCAGCTGTGGCATTTTCCAGTTGTGGCATTATGTAGGCTCTCATGAAGTTTTGGATTTGGTAGCAGAATTTCAGATTTCTGGATTAGAGATGCCCACCCTCTATTCTTTATTGTTTTAAAAATATCTAAAATATATGTCCACGGCCTTTATGGCTTTACTCCTTTACTTGCTTATAATTGATCTGGATTTGAGATGCGTTAAGACTTTTCTGAGGTTTTCTTAGTCCTTTGACAAGTGGAAGTGTCACATGCGCTGTGGTTCATTTGTAGCAGTTGTGTTAACTTCATCCCTAGCTAAACTTTCTGGGTTTGTCTCTTCATTGTGAAAATATTTACACTGGATTGCATGAGATCTAAGGTTTATTCTATTTCATATTCTAAAATTCTTTTTTCTTTCTTTCTCTTTTTTTCCTAGGTGAATGATATGTCTGGGTGGCTGGTCACTGACTTGGTCAGTCCAAGTAAGATCCATTCTCAGCAAGAGGCACTGAGTGGGCGCCATCAGATCAGCATCAACAACACCGTGGTCATGCAAAGACTGACTTCCAAGTACTACTGGTCAGCCCCTGAGGCCTACCTTGGAAATAAGGTATGTGTACCTAGATGAAGATCTCAGAGGTCATTAGGAAAGGACTCCTACTGTTTGTTGTTTGCATTGTAAGTAATTTTGTTGGTTAGTTGAACTTTAAAAGGCATTTCACAGCCTTTAATCTACATTGGATACACAGGATTTTTTTGATCCTTTTGCCTTTTTAATCGCATTATTCCAATATGAACATCTGTTCTTCTTGGCCCAGTTCCTAAGCAGTATTTGTATTGTGAAGTTTCATCCTCTTGTAAGTGACAGACTTTCTACCTTCCTCCTCTGGGTCCCCATCATGTTGGCCTTTGGAAATGTTAATCACATTCCTACTTTGTTCAGTTAGTTGTCCATGGCCTTGTGGAGGGCCCAGCTTAGTGGAGGGCCTAGATTTGTGGAGGGCCCAGCACCTGGAAAACACTGGAGGAGGTTTCCTGCAATGGGACTTTTGCTCTGCTTCCTCCATTTAGGTATCAGGACAAGCTGTTGCTCACGTAAAGTTCATAGATAGGAACAGACAGAATACTTTCTGTTTTAATTTTAAGTAAATGCAAAATGATCTATAGTGTGGAAAGTTGGTGTCTAAGAGTGGACCTTCCTTCAACGGCCTGTTCCCATTTCCCCTCTCCAATTAACTGTCCTTTCTCTCAAGAGTCTAATTGATTGGGAAATACATTTGAAGGAGTCTATTTGACACCTATAGTTTCCAGCTCACTTGGGAGTTGGGTTCATTCAAGGGTACTGGTGTCCTTTCATAGTACTGAAATCTCATAGCTTAGGGAGTTTCTAGTTAATCTGATAATTAAATTTTCTAACTTCTTTTTAAGGAATATTTATTTTTGAAGATGATTATTTTTGCCATCAAATTATAATGTAGAATATGTCTTCTATTTATAAGATGATCTTATCACCAAAATTCACTGAAATTTTTTCTTTTGAAATCACTTGTCCAATTTTCTGATTGCAAAATTGGGTTCCAAACATTCTTTTGTTGCGACACATCCATCAGGAAGAAAACCTACCTTAAAGGAGATCTGATTAGGAAGAAATACTTTCAGTCCTTCCTTTGAGTGGCAGATCTAACATGTTATTTGCTGCAGTGGGGCAATGAAATAAAAATAGTCCTGGGTCAAACTTCCCACCCCTACACAAGATCATAGACCTTGGGGTCTCTCAGGAATGCATTTTTCTTCTGGAATTGAGCAATATCCTCCAGTCTTGGTAGAGTTAATTAAAATACTTACATAGTAGGTTTTCATTGCCTTCAGTGTGAATTTCCTTACCTGTGGTGGCCACTGGAATGGCTTGCAGCCTAGTTCTTTCCAGATGGATTCTAGTTATCGTTTCCTCTTCCTTGGGCTGTAGTTGTTTCTCCTTGGTGTTCACACTCACTTGACCATTCCAGCTGACCTCATTTGGTGGGTTCCTGAAATACACGGTGTCTTACGATATTCCAGTGGAGACTGTGGACAGTGATCTCATGTCTCATGCGGACATCATCATCAAGGTGAGACTGTTTTGCTTTGCTTTTGCGTAGAGCTTAGAAATTAATGCAGTGATAGTTTGCTGACTGAAAATGGCTAGGCCAGGTGGTTCCTGCTGGGAAACTGTGACTGGATGACTTGTCTGCACATTGCCCAGAACTTGTATGCAATGAACTGACTGAGGCCCTTTCTGAAGTTCTTTGCATTCCTGTCATCCCCAGGGTGCACCCATCCTTTCATGTTTAAAAAGGAGATGTGCTGGGCCTGATGGCACATGCCTAATACTAGTGACAGGTGAAGTTGAGGTCCTAGGATCACAAGTTTGAGGACGGTCTTGGCAAACTAGTTAACACCCTGTCTCAAAATAAAAGAGTGCCCCCTGGGTTCAGTCCCCAGTACTGCAACCAACCAGTCAGTCAATCAAGAAAAGATGAGTGTTTGCTCTGACCTTGAAACTATCCTGGGAACTTTCAAGGATGTTTTTTCCTTCCTGTCACTTTGCCTCCCCATATGAATGCATTAGGCAGTTCCCAGTAATGTGGGGACAAGAGACACACTGCCTTGTCCTCTCTCCCTGTCCCTGTATATCCTCATTCCTCACAAAAATACCTAGTGTGACCTTGCCCTGGGATCTGTGGCATATTTGGGTTCTTGTCTCCAGTGTCCTGTCGCTTTGAGTGACATTTACCTCCATGTCTACCCTGAACAACTGGAAACTGGAAGGCAAATTACTGTTGTTAAAGGTAATTTTATGAGAAGTTGGAAGTATATCTACTGTAATACTCTTTTCATCTTCTACTATTTAAAGATTAGGCGTATCAGAGGCAGGCTACTTTGATGAAAACTGTGAGCAGATGCATGACCTTGATTCTTTTCCAAGATCCCAGCAAACACATGATTTTTTAGGTTTATCATCTGAATCCCTCTGAAAGAAATCCAGACCACCACCTTTTCTCCAATAATTCTGGACTGAGAGTTATATACACCATCACATGTTTGCCTCAAGAACCTAGGCACAAATGAAGAACCATATTGTTGGGTGCAAAATTTGATTTTATTTCTTGATCATTAAATTGAATTGCAAGTATCTTTCCTCTTCGTTTTTGAATGCTAGGGAAATGGACTCACTTTAAGCACACAAGCTGAAGGCCTGTCATTGCAACCCTATGAAGAGTACTTCAATGTGGTTAAACTTGTGCCTGAGAATTTCCGAGACTTCAATAACAAGAAGGAGATCGATCGTGACCAGTTGATGACCGTCCTTGCCAACGTGACACATCTCTTGATCAGAGCCAACTACAATTCTGCAAAAATGGCACTTTACAGGTGTGTTTTGAAACCAGTGGAAAAACTTACAGCAAGGGTAGTTCTAGCTTGTCTTTATTTATTACTGTGTATTTCAAACTTAATATGGTTTACATTACTTTTATTCAAGACACAATTAAGGAACTAGCTATATTAAAATTATTTTTATAAATGTAATTTTACTGAAGATGTATTCATGACAAATGTATCTACTAGGAAACAAACTTGACTTTCAGTTCAGAAATTTGCAAAGTGTTTTCAAGAATTACTAAATGAGTTACCAATTTCCTGGACCTTGTTGCTTCTGGTTCTCTCTCTCCTGATGTTAATGGTCTTAGTCTTGCAGTTATTTCAGCTAATGGTCATTTTGTTACTTTGTGGAAGTCAGTTTCTGGCAATGCCTGGCCAAGCATAAAAGTCAATGCTGCTAAAGCAGGCGTAGTAGAACTCATTTGAAGATAATCTCTATGTTCATGGTAAGATGGCTGAATGGATGAATTTTTGTGAAGTACATCATTTCTTCCCACAGTGGTCTATGGGCAACTGCATATCCTTGCAACCAATGTTGGAGGCATTTCCAGGGAGTAATGACAGCTCCCAGAGAGTGTGTTGTTGGAGGAATCTTTAGTTACTTACAAAATCACATGCCCATTTTGTTTGAACTAAATCTTTTAGGGACTCATTTCATTCAGATGTAAGATGTCATTTGCAAGCATGTGATCCTGTAATGACCCTGTGTGTTTGTAGGTTGGATTCTGTCTCTCTGGACACAGCGAGCCCTAATGCTATAGACCTGACAGTAGCCACCGACGTGGAGCACTGCGAATGCCCGCCAGGCTACACAGGGACGTCCTGCGAGGTACTGCTCACCTCTCTTCCTATCTTCTCTTTGTTCTTTTCTAAGAGGAAAATAGTGCACTGAAGTTAATCTAATTATTGGAATAAGTTGGAATTTTAACTTTGGAAACCCAATGTTTGGTCCAGAGTTAATTGATTGTAGGAATGGGGAAAGTCTCGTTGTTTAAAAAAATCCATTCCCCTGTTAGGGGTAGGCTCTGGGACTCCTGGAAATGCCCGGCTTTATGCAGCTCTCTTGCCACAGTAGGAAGTTTGTACTACCTGTGCCAGATTTTATATTTCTAAGGAGGACTGAACTTGATCATTTGAATATTTATAATCACCTGTGCAAGACCAGGAATGCTTTAGACAAGCCTAACCCATTTTAAGACCTTTAAGACTCCTGGCTATTTTACTTTGGTGGACTACACCTCACACATGAAGTGCAGGATCATTGAATGCAGTGTGAATTGGACCAATTAGGGACTGAATATATTCCGAGAAAGAAAACACTTCATCTGTACCAAAGTCTGTACAGATGTTTTTCTTCTCCTTATTCCCTAAATAATACAACTATGTATATACCATTCACATTGTAAAGGGAATTATAAATAATCTAGAGATTTAAAGTATACAGGAGCCAGGCACGGTGGCTCATGCCTGTAATCTCAGCAGCTTGGAAAGCTGAGGCAGGCGGATCACAAGTTCAAGGCCAGTCTCAGCAACTTAGCAAGGCCCTAAACAATTCAGTGAGACCCTGTGTCTAAATAAAATATATATATAAAAAGGGCTAGGGGCTGGGGTAGTGGCTCAGTGGTAGAGTGCTCACCTAGAACATGTGAGGCACTGGGTTCCATCCTCAGCACCACATAAAAATAAAAGAAAGGTATTGTGTCCACCTACAACTAATATATATATATATATATATATATATATATATATATATATATAATTTGTATTTTATATAGTATATCTATATAAAATGTATATTTTATATAAATACTATATACTTTATATATACTTTATATATATTAAGGGATGAGGCTGGGTATGTGGCTCTGTGGTTAAGTGCCCCTGGGTTCAATCCCTGGCACCAAAAAAATAAATAAATGAGTAAAGTGTACAGGAGAATGTGTATAGGCAAATACTATGCCATTTTATATAATGAACTAGAATATCCAAGGATTTTGGCCTCTGTGGGGTCTTGGAATCAATACTTCATGGAGGGATGACTGTGTATGAAAATATACTTGCAATCAGAAATAGAAGTATTAAAATTATTTGCACATGAGTATTTGCAATAGCTCTCTCATACTGAGAACTTCCCGTGTATTCATCAGTATTCCAAACTCTTTCCATGTGTTATCTCTCTGAATCCCAATAGCACCCATGTGTGTTAGGTACTTCACTTTCTTTTACAAACTGAGGCATATAAGATTCAGTAACTTGACCTTGGCCACACAACTAGGAATGATCATATTGGGACTTGACCTTCATCTCTACTGTTCACCACCACTGTATGATCCTGCTTCCCACATGTTCATGGCTAACGACTATGAACACTTGTCATTGGCTTGATTTCTTGGCAATCATATTTACAAAGTGAGAAAATTTAATTTACAATTTGTTTTTATTAATCTGTCAGTCACAGACTTTGTAGTAATAAAGTTAGCCTAATGTCTCATTATGTAGATATTTAACTAAATAGACCTATTTTAAACATTTTTCAGGGGTTTTGTTTGTTTGTGTTTTGAAACCATTGAATTTTTTTTAGGTTTGAAACATGGATTTTTAAGCCCAGCAGTTATTTGCAGTTTCTAACCATTGTGTGCATAATGTTTAGTGGATAAATGATCCTAAGGCCATCCAAATCTGTGGGTTGTGGCATAGGAGAGCAAGGATGGACATGGAACAGGGAAATCCTAGAAGTAGAAGCCAGACCAGCTGGAGCAGGAGGGGACAGCAGAGAGAAGCTTAACACAGGGGTGCCTTGTGTGTGAGGGAGTGGTTCCAGAAACCCAAATCTGCAGATGCTGGAGTCCATTCTATAAAATGGGTAGTGTTTGCATATAACTTAGGCACATTCCCCTGTATACTTTGTCATCTCTAGATCTCGTGTAATACCCAACACAGTGTATCTAAATTGCTGCTCTACTACATTGTTTAAATGATAATGACAAGGGAAAAAAATGTCTGTATATGTTCAGCAAAGATGCATATCTTCATTCCTTGGTTGGTTGAATCTGTGGAGGTGAGCCCTAAGGATATGGAGGGATAACTATACACATTCGCAAGCTTTTTGTTAAGTAGAACTTATTCTTTAGTTAACTTATTCTTTTTGACACTGCCTTCAAGAATCAGGCAGCTGTTGGTAGGGGATGGAATTCTCCCCTACACAGACCTCTGGGGCAGTGCCATCTCAGTGTCCACCTGCTGATGCACCCCCTCTCTCTGAAGGGCACACAGTTGAGTGTAGGTGTTAGGGGACTTTCACAATTCCTGTGTGTCTTATAGATTACTTTCATAATTACAAAACTCTTAAGAATTTTTTAACAAAACAAAATCTAATCCCAACTCTCTCTTCCCATGCCTCCATGGGAGGATGCTAACTTCTAAGTTAATCAAATTCTCAAGTCTACCCACTAAAGGCATTTTATATCTGCAAGAGCCCTTGGCAGCTGGCTGGGGACATGGCCATGGAAATATACCCATCTGACTTTGAGTCACTCCACCTGCATACTGGGCACTATGCAATTGTTTGTGTCTCATATTCTGCATCTGTAGAGCAGAGATGCAGTCTCTCAGGGTGTGGTAAGAGTTAAGTGAATTATTGTGTGTGGGTGTTCACTGCTTCTCGAAGGTGGGAGTAGCATCCTTGCATACCCACATTGCCTCTCCAGGTTTAGTTCACGTAAAGCACACCTGTAATGTTTGCTCAATTAAACTGCTGCTGTGTGACTCAGACCAGAATGCATGCATTGTGTGATGGTAAATGCATTGTGTGATGGTAAACTTGAATGAATTGTAAGCCTCAGGGGGAAAAAATAAAGTTGAGCAGAAAACAGTCTTCTTGATGGAAACACTGACTAAATAGTGTTTCATCATTTGTAGTTTAAGAATACTGCAAAGGCCAGGCACCACAATGAAGGCCTGTAATCCCAGCAACTCAGAAGCCTGAGGCAGGAGAATTGCAAGTTCAAAGCCAGCCCTAAGCAACTTAGCAGGACCCTGTCTCAAAATAATTTTTTAATTAATTTTTTAATTTTTACAGACTTCATTTTGATTCATTGTACACATATGGGGTATAAATTTTCATTTCTATGGTTGTGCATAACGTACATTCACATTCTTGTTAATCACACATGTACATAGGGTAATGATGTCGGTCTCATTCCACCATTTTTCATACCTCCACTCCCTCCCCTCTCATTTCCCTCTACATATTCTAAAGATCCTCCATTCCTCTCTCACCCTCCTCCCAACCAGATTCTATATCATCATCCGCTTATCAGGGAAAACATTTGGCATTTGTTTATTAGGGATTGGATTATTTCACTTAGCATGATATTCTCCAGTTCCATCCATTTATCTGCAAATGCCATAATATTATTCTTCTTTATGGCTGAGTAGTATTCTGTTGTGTATATATACCACATTCATTATCCATTCATCTGTTGAAGGGCATCTAGGTTGGTTCCACAGCTAACTATTGTGAATTGAGCTGCTATAAACTTTGATGTGACTGTGTTACTAAAGTGTGCTAATTTTTTTTAAAAAGAGTACTGCATGCATTCATGGGATGCCATTAAATTGTATGCTGACCCATGACATAGCCATTAAGTTTTTGTGGGTGTGTTTCCACCTTTAAAATGAAACAAGAAACTGGAGTACAGGGCTAGTGGCCCAGTTTCATAAGTTTCCTGAAAATCCCTGAATTGCACAATTAAGATGGGTGAATTTAATTTTGTGGCATGTCAAGGTACCTCAATGAAGATGTTTAAAAAAATAGAAAAAAAAAAAGATATGTGTTTCTGTGCTCATGGAAAATAGAAAAGTTGATTTTTCAGATATATTGGAAAGAAGACGATTCCTATAATGTGCAAAGCTGCTTTCACCGACATGCCCTTTCTTTTGCAGTCCTGCCTCTCTGGCTATTATCGAGTCGATGGAATCCTTTTTGGAGGAATTTGTCAGCCCTGCGAATGCCACGGCCATGCATCAGAGTGTGATGTTCATGGAGTTTGCTTTGTGAGTTCATTGCTGAAAACTCCAAGTGTCCCCTCCCACCCAACCCAGAACTTTATGTTGTGTAGAAGTGATTTTTAAAAATGCTTCCTTCACAGAATTGTCCGGATGCCAAAGGAAATTTGCAGTTCAAATTCATGTCTTGAAATATTTCCCACCTTTTTTTAAACATTTTTTTTGAAAACACAAAGTTACTTTAGTGGAACAGGATGAGCATCCCTGTTCTGAAAATTTGAGTATTAGGAAATGCTCCAAAATCTGAAACTTTTTGAGCAATGACATAAAGTTCCAAGTGGAAACTACCACACCTGACCTTTTGTAAGTAGTCAGTCAGAATGCAGGCACACTGAGGTCATCATACAGCATTACCTTCAGGCTGTGTGTTTAAGGTGTATATGAAACATGAATTAATTTCATGTTTAGATCTCATCCCCAAGATACCACATTGTATATATGCAAATATTCCAAAGTTTAAACCACTTTTGGTCCCAAGAATTCTCAATCTGGAATGTAAAAGTAATATGGAATATCTTGCCATTTTTATTATTAGAACAATGAAAAGTAATTACTTAGTAAATTACAAAGCAATAGGTAAGTAAAGTTGTCCACTGATTAAATACAAAGGATTCATATATCAAACGGGAGTGCTAGTATTTCTGACATTATGTTACATAGTATACTACAAGAGAAATAATAAAACTTCTAATAATCACACTCATTTGTATACTATATAATGCTTGTATACTATATAATGCTTTATAATTACTTTGGATAAACTCTTCAAACACGTATCTCTTTCATAAGCAATGTGAGTTGAAATAGAGTTTACCAAATATGTAGTTAATCTTGAGAATGAATTTTTAGGGCAGATACAAGGTGAGACTTGTTTCTTAGCTTCAGTGAGGAATTCTTTTAGCCCTTCTGCCTTGAAGACAGGCCACCCTCTGGGTTCTAATGGACTTACTTCTCAGAGATGGAGTGAACATGCATGCCAATAGACTGTGTCCTGTTCACCAGGCAGGGGAACTCACGCTTTTTCAGGAAGAGATTGATTGAGTCCCAGAGCTAGGGAAAATTAATTACCAGAGCCCTGGAGAAGAACTGAAGCCCTGGTGCCCTGAATTGCTTATTCTCTCCAGCACCTCATTTTTCTGTCTTCTGTAAGGAAAGCCCCATTCTGCTGTATTCCTTTATCCCTGTGGAGTAAGGCATCTGTAGGAATGATTTGAAGTGGTGGCTTGCAGGCAGAGTCAGCCCCTCTAGGATGGGTCCCTCAGGTGCACAGCTCCCAGCAGCTTGGGGATGTTACTGTGTTCTACATTTCTCTCCCTTTGCCATATGGGTTTGCAAGGCCAGCTTCTCAAGCCTCCTGCAAGTGTTTCCAAATGGTGAGCAAGTCATGGAGGTACAGCTAGTGACTTCAAGCACAGCTAATCTGAGAGTGTGTATTTCTCATGCTTCTGTAAATATGTTTCTAGAACTACATACTGAATATATTAAATACTTACCAAATATACTCATTTTAAAATGAATAGTGTGTACTTAGTATGTTTAATAGTAACTCTCCTTAAAGTTCTTCTTACAATAAATATGATGATGGTATTTTAGAGTTTTAGTCATTTTGGAGGGAACAGTTTTAAATTTAGAGGAGAATTGCAAGCATAAAACAGAGACTTCCCAGATGACCTTTACTCAACATCTCCTAGTGCTAACATCTTGCCTAACCAGAGTAGTCATCAAAACCAAGACCTTCACACAGGTACCATATGATCCACTAAACCACACAGCTCATTCCTACTTCACCAGTGTCCCCACTCCTCTCCTTGTCTTTTCTAGGAGCAAGCCTAGGAGCCCACATGGCACTTTGTGGCCTTGTCTCCTTAGAGACTTTGTTGTAAATGGGGTTTTCCTTACAGAAGGAACTGTCTGGATAGTTCCTCTGTCTTGGCTTGTGACTCTGGTAGCTTGAAGTGCAGTAGAGTG
Organism: Glaucomys volans; assembly: GCA_020662805.1. Lineage (NCBI taxonomy): Eukaryota > Metazoa > Chordata > Mammalia > Rodentia > Sciuridae > Glaucomys > Glaucomys volans. The sequence goes on along the minus strand of JAJEJO010049989.1, from coordinate 604,234 downwards.
TGGTGGATGTTCTGTGGAATGGCCTCAGTTAGGGCTTGTCTTTTGCTCTATGTTTTGGTCAGCCTTTTTGTCGCTGTGACTGAAAGATGCGACAGGAAAAATTAGAGGAGGAATAGTTTGTTTGGGGGCTCATGGTTTCAGAGGTCTCTGTCCATAGTAGTGGTTCCATTTGCTCTGGGTCAGAGGTGAAGCCAAAGAGTGTGGAGGAGGAAAGCAGCTCAGTACATGGCCACCAGGAAGCAGAGAGCTCTTCTCAACACAGACAAAATATAAACTCCAAGGGCACGCCTCCAGCAAACCATCTCCATCAGCCACACCCCACCTGCCTGTAGTTAATCCCGATCAGGGAATTAATGCACTGATTAGGTTAAGGTTTTCATAATCCATTCATTTCACCACTAAACTTTCTTGCATTCTTGCACACATAAGCTTTTGGGAACACCCCATATCTAATCTATAATTGCACCTTGCTATGACTTGTTTGAGGTTTTGTACTCTTGACCAGACGACATGGAGGTGATGTACCATCTCAGACAAGCCACAGGTACACGGGCCTTCTTCCAGGGGCTGTTAGCCTGTGTCCCTCAGATAAAATGATGTCTACCAGGCTTTTCCACTGACACATTACCACTTTTCCCTTTTAAACACTTAAATTTGATTTAATTTGGTGGGGGGAGTGGTAAAATAAGAAAAAAATTAGGTGGGAAATCAAGGAAATATAAAAAATTGATACTATCATGTATTGGTTTAATCTGACTTTGCTTATTTTTTTTCCTATTCTGTTTTGAAAAGAACTGCTTTCCCCAAAGGGAAAAAAGGCTCAATTTGGCTCTTTGATTAAAGAGAACATTCCACAGACATATTAGAAATGAACATAAGTAAGCATTTTTAAAGGAAATTGCATTTATTTTGCATAATACTTTTAGCTTGATTAAATAGTCATTTACCAAAGCCCATTGCATTTTGGATGATTTTTGTTAATGATGGAAACTGAGGTCACATGGGGCATGGGATGAACAAATGGGTCATGATGTTGCAGCCTGGGCCTCAACTGGGAGCTTGTTAGAAGAAGAATCTCATGCCCCACCCCCATCTCTGAGCTCCCGAAACAGAAACTACAGGTAACCCAGGTGGTTTGTTATCCACCTGTGAGCTTAGAACCTCTGGTCTGGGATAACGCTAAATAAAACTGGTAAAACCCTGGCATAAAATGGATGTAATATCAGGCATATTTAGTACCCATTTGAATTTAATATCTGCAAATACTTTTATAAGTCTCAAGAATTATAGAAATATATGTAGTTTATTTCAACTGCTGGATGGAAAATGACCAAAGTATCTAAAATGAGGAGCCACCAAGAAGAGAGGCTGTGCACATGGAGGCTCTGGAGCCAAGTGCAAGCAGGCTGTGGGGAAGTGACAGAGGGAGCACTAGCAGCTGTCAGTACAGGATGGGGACCTGGTGAAACCCAGTCAAGAGAAAAAGGAACCTGGGTAAGCATGTGCAGGAGAGGGCTGCCATCCTGTGAGCCTGCCTGGAAGATTAGTGCTTACCTGTCCTTGGCCTTCTTACCTGACCCATCTCCTTCCTCCTGTCCTGTACACCTGTCCACAAGCAGAACATTCCACACCATGGAACAAACTTTCACACTCAAAGGTATTAACAATATTATGTAAACTTACCTCCAAGCTATGTGTATATGAAACAAATCAGTTTTGTGTTTGGATTTGGATCCCATCCCAGAGATACCTCACTATACTTACGCAAATGCATTATGTTTATGCAGACCCGAATCTGAAAAATCCCCAATCCAAAATGCTCTGGTCTCAAGCACTTTTGGATAAGGGGTAGCCAACCTTTACCATTTTTCTGCAGCCCAAAGAACTGTTTTTTTTATCATTTTTCTACTCAGGTGTGCTTGCAGACAAAAATCTCTTTTGTCTGTCTGGAAAAGGCTTTTAAAATCCTTCAATTTTGGAATCTGTTTTTGCAGATTTTTCTTTGAGTACTCTAAAGTTGTTCTGTTGCCTCTGGCCCATCTTGTCTAAATTACAGATTTAATGAGCAGAAGTTGCTGCTCATTCTTATGTATGTCAGGTTGTGTGTGGTTCTTTTTTTTCCCCTGCCTACTTTTATGATTTTCTCTTCTTCCCTGGTTTTGAACAACTTGACATGTGCTTTGATGTGGTCTCTAATCCTTTTCCTGCTTGGAGTTTGTTGAACTTCTAGAATTTGGGGATTTGTCTTACTGGATTTTGAAAACTTGAGACTAAATCTCTTTTCTGCTTCCCACTGACAATCCCTTTGCATGTGATGTTGCTCCAGGATGACTGAGGCTGGGTCTTTTTAGTTTGTTTACCCCCATCGAGTTGGAGTTTCTATTGCCATTTTCAAATTATTGGTCTTTCTGGTGCAATGTCTAATGATTCAATCTTTCATTTTGATTATGCTCTTTTCTCAATTCAGGAAGTTCCTTTAGGTCCTGTTTCCTATCTTGCCTTTCTTTCCGCCTGTGTTCCCTTTCAATCTTTGAAAATGTTTATAACTTTTTCCCATACATACAGTATGATAATTTGATACATGTAATAATGTGTGATGATCAAATTGGGGCAGTGAGCATTTGTTTTCATCTCCTCAAACATTTGCCATTTTTATGTGCTGGGAACCTTTGGACTTTTTGAGTTATTTTGAAATATGTCGTAGACTACAAGTACACTAGTGTGCGATAAAACACAAAAGCAATTCCTCTTGCCTAACTTCGTTTCTTAACCTCTTTTTATCTTTCTTCCTCTTCCTGGTCTCTCATGACCACTCTTCTACTCTCTTCTATGAGATCAACATTTTTAGCATCCACAAGTCAATGAGGTTGTGCCACACATATTTGTCATTCTGTGCCTGGCTCATTTAAATTAGCACAGGGTCTTCCAGTTAGCTTGTGAAATGCCTGTGGATTCCATCAGCTTTGCAATTTCTGGGTATATTTCTAATGACTCATTTTTCTCCTGATTATGGATCAGTGCTTCTAGTGGTTTTTTAGCTTCATTTGTCAAAACCTTTTTTTTTTGGAAATAATTTTAAATTTACCCCAAAGTTGTAAGAATAAGAATAGTGCTTGAAACATCTCCCACTTACCCAAATTCCCCTATTGTTAATATGCCCCTTATTTGCTTTATTAGTCTATTTATCCATCTATCTAATTGTGATATTTTTCTAAAGTTCTTGGGAGAAAGTTGCCTATGGCCTTTTATCTCTAAGTATTTCAGTGTGCATGTCCTGAGAATAAGAATATTCTCTTATATAATCATGTTACATTTATCAATGTAAGTAAATTTAACATTGATTGCTCTCCTTTTTCTAATATGCTATCCATTTTTCATTTCTTCCTATGGACCCAATTCTGCCTTGGACAGCAGCATTTTCCCCTTTGGTATAGACATCCATCCAGGACTGGATATTGCATTTTATTGTCATGTTTCTTTAGGATCCTTTAATCTGAAATATTCCCACAGCTTTTACTTCTTTTATGACATTGGCAGTATGAAGAATAGAATCCACATTTTAAAAAACAGAGCATCCTTCATTGAGGTTCTTTTGTTGTTTTCTTATGAACAGAGTTAGGCATTTCAGTCCAGAATGCTTGGTCAGTGATGGTGTCTTTCTCAGAGCACCCTCTGGGAAGCTCACCATGTCTGTCTTCCCCTCACTGGTGGTAATAATTCTACTATCCATTCCTTTTGCAATTAGTAAGCAGACTGAGGGAGACACTTTTCCATATTTTTGTTGATGCATTATATTTGTACATAATGGTGGGATTTGTTACATATTCCAACATGTGCACAGCATAACAATTTAATTTGGTCATTATCATTTCCCAGTATTTCCCCTTTCCCTGTCCTTCTCCCTCCTCCTGGTCCCTTTCCTCAACTCAACTGATCTCTGAGGTCCCCCACCCCTTTCTTTTCCTTTTTCCTCTCTAGCTTCCACATATGGGAGAAAACATACAACCCTTGACTTTCTGAGTTGGGCTTATTTCACTTAACATAATGTTCATAAGTTCTGTCCATTTTCCTGCAAATGACATAATTTCATTTTTCTTTATGACTGAATAAAACTCCAATACACACACACACACACACACACACACACACACACATACCATATTTTCTTTATCCATTCATCCATTGACAGACACCTAGGCTGGTTCTGTAGTTCAGCTCTTGGGAATTGTGCTGCTGTAACATGAATCACTGTAGTATGCCGACTTAAGTTCTTTAGGATGAATACTGAGGAGTGGTATAGCTGGGCCATATGGTGGTTTCATTCTTAGTCTTTTGAGGAATGAAGGAGGTACTTTAAGGGTATGCAAAAATCCTGTTCCTTCATCAGAATCCCCCCTTAGATTTAGCAGTCCAATGAACCTTGCCTACCGAGTACTTACAGTCAGATGTGCACAAGGATGACCCTCAAGCCAAGCCCCTCTGCCATCCTCTTCAGGGGCATGCGGCAACCTGCTGCTAACAAGAACCTCCCCTGACCCTGTGCACTCACTTACTCATCTGCTCCTCATCTGTCTGGACTCATGGATTCCAAACATGCCCAGTGGCCACTGGGAACATATCCAGTCATTTTTTGTTGCATGATGCATATTGTTCAATGAATATTGGTACATTGCTGAGTTTCTGGATTGTTTTGCTTTCTTTTAAAGAAAGTGGGAGTTTGTTTTGTGGGCAGTGAAATGATAGCAAGTCAACTTGGTGGTTTCAAGGCTTGCTTTAAACTTTTTCATGGTGGATTTAGATAGCCTTTACTCTGTAGCAGGTTTCTCTTGGGATCTCTGTGAAGTGGTCTGGATTTTTCTCAGGTTGTCCCCTCACTGGCTGGTCAGGATTCTGATGGCCTTCAGCTTCGTGTTCTGAATTTTTCCTCTTATAACTCTGCTGTGTTGCTTGGCCAGTTGGAGTTCCATTCTACACAGAGCAGCTTAGTATTCAATAGCTGTTCAAAGGGGTCTGGTGTGTAGATTTCCAGAACTTTTTCTCTGCAAAGCCCCAGTATTCTTCCCCAGATTCTACCTGGGCCAGTCCCTCCAAACCAATATCTCTGCCTCCAGCCAGACTTCCCTACTCTGCCTGCGCTCCCCTTTCCTAGCAAGTGTCTCCAGGCAGAAATGTGATCGTGGAAGTTGCCTGGTTTGCCTCCTTCTCCAGGCATCATGGCCCTGTGCTTGCTGTTGGTCAGTGCCAGAAACCAGTTGTTTGACATACTTTGCTCTACCTTCTAGTTGTTTCCTACAGGTACAGCAGTTCAGTACCAGTTACTCTGACATGGTCAGGGTGGAAGTTCTTAGGTCCCTCATTCACAGAAGTTATATTTTTAAGAATTAGCCAATCTGAAAACACTCTGTAACTTCTTTTAACATTTTGTTTTTTGTTGTTAACTTGGACTTCAGGCCATTTGTGGATGAATCTGAAAATCCTTTAAGGACACCTGGACTGATTCCCCTTTTCTTGCATGTGTTCTAGGCCTGTGCCCACAACACCACTGGGGACCACTGTGAGCAGTGCTTGCCTGGCTTCTATGGGTTGCCTTCCAGTGGGACTCCTGGGGACTGCCAGCCTTGTGCCTGCCCTCTCTCCACAGCCTCCAATAAGTAAGTTTCAGTCCTCCACTAGCAGGTCCTGCCTGACACGACCACTAGGATGTGTCCTAATTCAGAGCGAAACTGTGTGTTATCTGTGTGAATTTTGCTTCACGGTAATAGATTCGGACTAGAGGTGAATTCAGGGGTGGTAAATTATCTTCTTTAAAGAAAGTTTGACATATTGAGTTATGCCAGAAAAGGTGTATGATAGCAAGGAGCTATGCAAACTTTTTTCTTCTTGGTCTTATGATGGTCATCATTTCTTGACAAATACATATTTTGTGTCTCCTCCTAGGATAACAGGTAAGAGGGGATTCAGAGATGATTAAAATATGGTTCCTGGGTTTAGTCAGTTTTTGATCTAATATAGACCAAAATTTGAAAATATGAGGCCAAGAGGTCTGAATTAATTCATTGGTTTGACTAATATTTATTAAGTGCCTGCTGTGTATGGTGTCACAGTAGATGTTCTAAGTAGCAGACTATTCATCCATAGCTCCTGGTCCCAGGGACTCAGGAGTGGTCAGGACTGGAGTGGTGGCCTGTCTACCAGATGAGGGGATAGAGGGAGAGCAGTGCTGAGCCTTTCTGGGTGGGTGCAGGGATGACTGAGGAAGTACTGCTCTCAGACCTGAAGGAGAGGAATTCAAGAGCAACATAGGACATTCCAGGCAGGAGGACTCAAGTGTACCTAGGCATGTCTGTGTGAATGTATGTATCCTGTTTGAGTAATTGCAAATGGGTCTTGAGCAGAAAGCAGAGGGGGTGGTTAAATAGACATATTCAGCTTGGCATTATTTGTCATGCTGGGACATGCATGTCCTACAGGCCAGTGGTTTTAAATCTTCTTTCTCTCTTACTTGTTTAGCCATTGTGCTTGATTAGTACTCTTTCTCCATCCACTTCTAATCCCACAGGGATTTTTTTTTATAAAATTCTAGCATATAAAATTATATTGTATTAGGCTGTATTCTGTTGCTGTGATAATATACCTGAGACTGGGTAACTTATAAAGAAAAGAGGTTTATTTAGCCTACTGGTCTAGAGATGCAAGGGTCTGACCCTAGATCCAGGTAAGAACTGAGGGTATCACTGTTGTGGGAATGTGTGAGACAGGGAGAGAATACAGGGTGAGATAGTACATCAGAGACAGAGGCAGGGGGAGGGAGAGAGAGAAAGGGAATATCAGGTGTCAGCCTCCTTCCTCTCGAGAAACTAACTCAGGATCCCAAGAGAACTCCCTTAATCCCTTCCAAGCATAGTTCCCTAATTACCTAACCAACTCTCACTAAGTCCCACCTCTTAAAGGCCACCCTGGGGATCAAGCTGCCAAAACATGAAACTTTGGGATGCACTTAAGCCATACCCAAACATCAGGTGCCATTGGGTTCTCTTGTAAAGAAGTGGTGGGCTACTGTAAATGGTCCACATGCAGGTCTCCCCTAGACTTAGGAATAGGCTTTGAAGGGGTCTCAGTCAGCAGTGGTGATCCTTGTGGAGACATAAGACCCTCCTAACAGTACTGTGTTTGGATCTTCTCCTGCCCTTTCATTGGGCTTGGCTCTGCAGAGGCAGAAGGTCCAGAGCCAGGGAACCCTTAGAAATAGAAGAATCCCATGTACCGGGAATATCTGAGCAGGCTTCCTGAAGGAAGCAATGACTGAGTTGGGAGATAGGGATGAACTGATTAGCCCAGGCAGAGATGGGAGAAGAAAGTGCATAGCAGGCTGAAGGACAGAGCAGCAGGGAGCAGTGAGTGCCCCTTGTCCAGAATATGGGACAAGAAACAAAGGAGGCTCACAGGGTGGGCTGGGTGGTGGAGACCCTGAGTTCTGGGTTAAGGACTGAGAACATGTTGAAAGTTTGCAAAGATGGGATTAGTGAAAATCAGTATTATAAATACTTAGCAATTGGCAACATCTACTGGAAAATTGCATTCATTCCTAATGTTTTAACAGTTTCAGTCCCACCTGCCACCTCGATGGAGACGAAGTAGTCTGTGACCAGTGTGCTCTGGGTTACTCAGGAGCTTGGTGTGAGAGGTACTCTGTGTCACCCCATTGGTTTCAAAAGACAGCATTAAAATTATTTTCTAAATTCAACGTAAATTTTATGTGCTTATTTTTAACTCTTTATTTTTTAAAATTTTAATTGGCACAATAACTGTGCATATTCATTTTGTGTGCACAATGTGTAATGATCGGATTGTTTTTAAATACACAGTTAAGTGTGGTTTTGGAATATGGGTGTATAATTATTATTCATAGAAACAAGAGAAAATCCAGTATATCTGTTAAAAACATTAATGTGAAGACTTGTTGGGAGTTTTTAGAGGACAGTAATCTACTCTTGGAGCTCATCTGAGTTCACTCCAAGAACAATATAGAAACAGTGAGGAGCCAGGACTTACGATTCACATGTTTGAATATGCCATTGCTCCAGAAAATAATAATAGGCATTAGGTAGTTTGATTTAATAGTTGGTCTTCTGGTGCCTGAAGCCAGTGTTTTCTCCCATGCATAAGTCTCAGTGCCCAACTCTGCCTCAGCCCATCAAGAGCTGAGTGGCATCCCCATTGGCTATGGTGGATTGGAGTTGACCCTGGAGATGGTGCACGCCCACTGGATTTATGCCTCATTTTGGACGTGCTCCTGTTCATCACAATGGGTGAAGACACTCTGTAACTGTCTGAATGTGAAGTCACATTCTTTCCACAGTAAATCTTGGGGAAAAGAGCCAGTCTGATTTATTAGCCATTCAGGAAGTCCCTGCAGAGTGGGATAGTGTCTTGAGTAACTGCATTTATTTGAATCTGTTTTTCATCTTGGATACAGATGCGCGGATGGTTACTATGGAAACCCAACAATGCCTGGAGAATCCTGTGTACCATGTGAGTGCAATGGTAACGTCAACCCCTCTGAGGCTGGACACTGTGACTCTGTCACTGGGGAATGCCTGAAGTGTGTGGGAAACACAGACGGCCCCCACTGCGAAAGATGTGCAGACGGGTTCTATGGGGATGCTGTGACTGCCAAAAACTGCCAAGGTGAGTGCAAGGGCTATGAGTTCAGAGTCATTATTTATAACACATGAATCCCCATCCATGTGTCAGAAAGGGCTCAGCCCACAGAGTGACCTTATCTTGAATGTTGCTTGTGTTCATACTGGGTCCCTGGTTGATCAGCTGTGGAATGACAACCCAATTCTTCCCTCTCCCCTCTTCATTGGCTTGATTAGTTGCTGTCCATGGAGGTCAGTGTCCTAGAAAGCATGCACCTTTCCATTCAAGGAGAAAGGGTCGCTTTCCAAAGAGCAGCTCTGTTCGAAGTGACTAAAAGGAAGGGCAGGAGATACCCAAAGCAGTTGTGCCATCGGGCTGCACGAAGCAGGTGGAATTCAAGACATAGAGAAATCTGAAAAAATTAGAGTTCTCATCAAGATGGTGAGACTCCAAGCCTGAAATTGCTAACACGTGATGTTGGCGCAGCTTGGTGGTCTGCACCTGTAGTTACCTGACCCTCATGTCGCTTTGCTGAGTTCTGCTTGGAGCCTCGAAATTGTGAATCATGCTGAACCTCACAATGAGGCTGATTTTCATTTACCTGCGATGACCTAGCCCTGGGACTGAGACAGCCTTCAGAATTTTTTTCCTCCCCTTTGGCACAGTCTTTAAGGAGTGAGTCAATACAAATGGCAATTATTAATTTTGATAATTTCATGCGAATTCTGGTCTTGCTCTGATATTACAATATGGAGACACAAGAGGGCGTTAGTGGTACAGAAAAAGTATTTCATAGGCATCCATTTAAAAAGATTGAAAGTGTTTCACAGCCCTGGGGCCATCCTCCTGAACTTCAACAGTGTGACCACCTTAATTGGAATTATGGGGAGAGAGAGGTCAATGGGGCACATTCTGCAGAGAGCTCCAGTGAGATGACGACTGATATCTGCTCACTGAATTTAGCACCTGGAACATCTCTAGAGACTTAAGGAAGCAAAGTTTTAGCAGGCTAGGGACCAGGAGGACACAAAGCAAGAGTTTGGGTGCATATATGTGCTAAGGGGAAGGAAAGGGGTGCTGGGAGATGTCCCCTCTGGTGAAGAGGTCAGAGGGAGGGTGTGTGTGTGCCTTGTATTTGACAGGAGCCAGATGAATGTTTGCTGAGAAGTTAGTGGAAGATGCAAGGACACAGCAGGAAGTCCCTGAAGGGCAACAGTGAATGGGGTCCCGGCATTTCACTGGACTCCCACAGAAGCTATAGCATTAGCCCACTTACACCAGGGAAAACGGAGGGCCAGAGAGAGGGGCTGGGACGTGAGCAGGGCAGGCCATAGTTAGTTAGGGAGGCCGATGCTAGTGCCTTTCCCTTACCACCCCCAGGTTCTAGCACCACTCCTGCTGCTGTGTGCTGCCTCTCACTGCGCCTGGGCTTTCAGTCATCCAAGTTTTCCTTTCCTTTTCTTACGTTGTTATACAGGTTGATTATCCCTTATCTGAAATGCTTGGCCAGAAGTGTTCCGATTTTTAAGTTTTTTCAGATTTCAAAACTCGCATACACATAATGAAATGTCCTGGGGGTGAGACCCAAGTTCAAACATGAAATTCATTTACTTTTCATATGCACCTTATGCACACGGGCCGAAGGCGATTTTATGTACTCCTTTTAGTGTGCCTGTCTTTTGACAGTGACTTCATATATGAAGTCAGGTGTGGAATTTTCCACTTGTGGCATGCAGTTGCTCAAAAATGATTGGATTTTTGATCATTTCAGATTTTCAGGTTAGGGTTACAGAACCTGTATCATATGGACAGATACAAATTTTCAGAGACAAGCATTCACAAACAGTGCCTTGAATATTTTGTCAGTGAACATATTAAATAATATGAAATTAATGCTTACCTTATGAATATCAATTGAACATTTTTTGGACCTGTTAAATTGTATCACTTTGATAGCTAGGGACTTTATAACTCTAAATGTTAATGCTTTAACCAAGTAAAACTGAAATTCTAGCATAAAACTACAAATAACTCAAGATTTACAACAGGGATCTCTTCATTAAATTACAAAACATATTCATATGTGCCCTATCTAGATCATTTTAACTGAGCTTTAAAATGTTATGTATATGCATGATTGGAATGAGGGTGAATGGCTAAATTGTTTGAAGTCTCCATTGCATGTTTTTAGTAGCAATTTGCTAGCATACACTAATACCTTGTTAAATAATAGCATGACATTCATGAAATTGGTCAAGGTAGTTTGCCAATTATTATCTTAATAGCTTCAGCATTATTATCTGTTATTATCTGAATGGCTTGAATATTCTTTTCTGATAGTTCCTTCCATTAACTCTGTTTTCGTTCACTCTTCAAAAAATGCTAAATTTTATTTGTTGCAAAGTAATGTATATAATATACATACATCATATTACACATTTATTATATATATATTTAGTTAGTTTCATGATTAGGTACATTGAGTGTTTAACATTTTTTCTTTGGAAATTGAAGGGGCTGACTATGACCTTAACCAGAAATAACCATTAATATGTCCTGTGTATGTGTGTTAGCCTGTGATTGCCATGAAAAAGGTTCGCTTTCTGATGTGTGCCATCTTGAGACTGGAATCTGTGACTGCAAACCCCACGTGACTGGACGGCAGTGTGACAAGTGCCTGGTAAGATGATTATGGTCATTGCATGCAATTAAAGTATTTGTCAGTGATATGTAATGGACGCCTTGACCTGGATTCAAAGGGAAATTGAATTCATGACAGCTGGAAAAGAGTACACTCCCCAGGCCTGGCTGCTACAGGCTGAGCCTCTCCATCTAGAGAGCATGTAGTCACTGTGCAGAGGAGGGAAGTTGAGTCATGAACACTTTATGATCCTGTGGAGCAGCCTGTGTGTGATTTGGAAAACCTTCTAGTGTGTATATTTGCTTACGAAACCGTACGTTGCCTTGTGTGATTCTTCCCCTTCTGTGACATAGCCAGGCTATTATGGGCTGGACACAGGGCTTGGCTGCCTGCCCTGCAATTGCAGCGCAGCAGGCTCTACGTCGGACGAGTGCACAGATGAAGGCCAGTGTCACTGCATTCCCGGTGTGGCTGGACAAAGGTGCGACAGGTGTTCGCGTGGCTTCTATGCCTACCAGGATGGTGGCTGCACACGTAAGCTCTTGAATTTCTTATTTGAGACTTTGCAGCGACTCCTAGCCTTTCTTGACAGCTGTGTTAGCTTTGGACTAACTTTTGTGACCTTCCTTTACTTTTTCTTTTCTTTATGCATACAGATTTTCATACCTCTTTTCTGTTTCTGATCCCTTTCCAGGTATAAGCTTGAAGTTTGGTTTGGGCTCTGCTACCTACTAATTGTGTGAGCTTGGATTAATTAATTAACTCCCCTTAACCTTAGTTCCCTCATCTGTAAGCTGGAGAGGCTAATTATAATCTATGCCAACTAGTTTTTATAAGGATTGTGTGCAAAGCTCTTGACATGGAATTTGGCACACATCAATTGCTCAATAACATCAGGTCTCTCTGTTCTTCCACCCACTGAGATCTTTTTCCATCTTTTCCTACTCTGTCCCCTTGACCTCTCATCCAGAAGCATCTCTTGACCTAGAAGAATAGCAACCTCCATGAGACACAAAGAGATCTCTGAAATCATGAGGTGTCTTTTAGAAAAGAGAAGAATTATTAAAATTATTAATAAAAGGGGCATAACTTATAAAATCAACTCTCACCCCTTTAATTCCATAGATCATCCAGACCTGTAATGATGTTTGTTTTTGTTCCAGCCTGTGACTGTGCTCATACACAGAATAATTGTGACCCTGAATCTGGAAAGTGCATCTGCCCTCCTCATACTCGGGGTCTTGAATGTGAAGAATGTGAGGAAGGGTACTGGGGTCTGGACCTGAATCATGGGTGCCAGGTGCGTGCTGACATATTTGCATTTTCTTACCTGAGAGTCCCTCAGCTATAGCAAGTTTTGTTCCATTTCTTTTTTTCCATTTGGTTGATACAAAAACTCAGTGCAGCTGGGCTCATGTTGTCCCAGCTACTTGAGAACTGAAGTGGGAGGATCTCGTGAGTCCAGGAGTTGAAGGCCAGTCTGGGCAACATAGTGAGAGCTGTCTTAAATAAATAAGAAAGATTCAGTGCAGATTGTTGGGATAAATGCAGAAGTGCAACACCCTTCAAATCCCTTATGTGGAGTTTTCTGCAAGAGCCCAGTTGTAAAACTGATGATTAGAAAAATCCAAAAATGTTTTTAGTGCCCTTTAAATATATTCTTCAATGTATATAATTTTTCTAAGAGAAAGTCATAAATTAGTTTATTGGGGGATTATGTCCAATCTTTGAGAGCTCTAGTTTTCCATGAGTAAACTTCCTTTGATTAGAGTTGGGGATAATTTGTTTTGAAACAGTGGAAAAATTGCTTGACCTCTACAATAATTTTGCTAGATTGTTTGTACCCTGTTCGATTTAATTTCAGTTCAGTTTTGGCCCAGGCCCAGTGTACAAGTGACTTTAAGATGCACAATTGAAACGAATCATGGTGGCACTCGCCTGTAATCCCAGCAATTAAGGAGGCTGAGGCAGGAAGGAGGATCACAAGTTCAAAGCCAGCCTCAGCAACTTAGCAGGACCCTGTCTCAAAAAAAAAAAAAAAAAAAAAAAAAAAAGCCCGGTGGGGGGGGGGGCTAAGGGATTAAACCCCCCCCGGTTAAACCCACAGAAAAAAAAAAAAAAAAAAAAAAGGATGCACAAATGGTCCTGCAATGCAGTCCCTCTCCTGTTAGCACATGATAAAGTGGATTCATAGAGCAATAGTGAGAGATCAATTCAGCTATATAATTTTCCTGCATTTAGCGTTTTTCCAAAATCCCAATATGTATATATTAGGAAAATATAAAATCTGCCTCTTTATTTGGTTGGTTTCATATTCTCTCTCTCTCTCTCTCTCTCTCTCTCTCTCTCTCTCTCAGGCCTGCAATTGCAGTCGTGAGGGGTCAACCAGTCCCCAGTGTGACATGCTTTCTGGCCATTGCCAGTGCAAGCTGGAATTTGGTGGGCAGAGCTGCAATCAATGCTCCTTGGGTTACAGAGACTTTCCCGACTGCGTTCCCTGTGACTGTGACCCGAGGGGAACGCTGGAGGACACCTGTGACCTGGATCGGGGTCTCTGCAGCTGTGCCGAGGAAACTGGCACCTGCTCTTGCAAGGTATTTGCCGTCCACCCTCCACTTCCTTCCTCGCCCCTCGTCAGTATGACTGGTGGGATTTTGACTGTTTCAATAAGCAGCCTGATTTCAACACTTCTCCTCTCATGGTTTCATTCTCTTTTTGTATCTGAGTTTTAAGTCTGTGTATGCTTTTCTGAAATGATGGGAAATTCTTAGAATGGAACTTCTGCCATTTAAAACAAGCGTCAAGTAATGGACCCACTTTGAAAAACACTTAGTTTTCTCACACAGGTTCCAGTGGGCTGAGGGGCCAGTCTACCTTGTATATACAGGTAAAACAGAGAACAGGCTTTAAGAAGATTTGTGATTTTACACCTGTGAAGTAGTAATCATGCTCTTGTATGTGCTGGTCAGAGTAAAGGAAATTCATGTGTATTGTTTTCTCAGTAGTATGACTTCAATGCCATTTTTGATCTTGTGTGTGTCCCTTGGTTTTCCCAAAGTGCTTTGTTAATGGGAGGCCATTGCCACCTTCTCTGGTCCTTATGCAAGGAGGTGAGATGAAAGTCAGGGGTAAAGGATGAATGAGGGACTGCAGATGACAAAGGGGGATGTCATGGAGATACCACGGTGTGGGAGTGGGGGAGCATCAGTCTCTGTGCGCTTGGCTTGCTGTGTCTTAGGACACCTGTTCTCATTACAGATGATCAGAAGAGCCTTAGCAATCACCCAGTCAGTGATTGCTGGGGCCCAGAATCACCTGGAGTCTCAGAGTGAGTTCCAGAGCATCCCGGGAGATTCTCATCCGGGACTCTGTATTCCCAAAGTCTTCCAAGGTGATTCTGAACATCCACCATCTTTGGGAGTCGCTAACTGAGTCTTCATGAGAACTGGTGCTCACAGAGGTCCGTTAGGGACCTCGTTCCAGAAAGTACCAAGTTCAGAGATGCTTGTGGATCTAAGATTGTTTTTGTGTTTTATTTTGACTCTGGGTGTACAGAAATCACTTTTCTTTCTTTCAGGCATTAATGAGTCCATTCTTTGTCCCCATTAGGAAAATGTCTTTGGCCTCCATTGCAGTGAGTGTCGAACTGGCACCTTTGCTCTGCATGCCGACAACCCTCTGGGATGCAGTCCCTGCTTCTGCTTTGGGCTATCGCACTTCTGCTCAGAGTTGGAAGGATATGTGAGGACCCCAGTAAGTCACACAGAGATGAAATGTTTAAACCCCCTGCCCCATGGGAATTGGGCAGGGCTCAAGGGGACAGTCAAGTACTTTCTGTCAGAAGTTTTACCCTCAGGACCTCAGAATCCTAGGATGCTCATTTGGGTCAGTATATGAGTCAGAATTTCATTTCTACTGTTCAGGGAAACAAATGGAGCTTTCACTGTTGCATCTTAGCTGATCTGTCAGAGGCTTCACTTGGAGAGAAGATGAAACTGCACTCATCTCAATGATCTCCTTCACATGATTGAACATCACACAGCAACAGCTTGACCCCTATATACAGTAACTTAAAGCCCTTGCAGTTTCATTTTTAATCCAGAGGTTGTGTTTAAAGGAAAAGCCCTCACTGTTCCTGTTTTAATCACGAAGCTGTTCTGTCTCTGAGGCAGTGGTTGAATCTGACACATCACACCTGAGTGCTTGATTCACCATCTGAAGTATGTTTTCTTCTTTCTATGACTAGGTAACACTGGACTCTGATCAGCCTCTTCTGCGTGTGGTTTCTCAAAGCAACCTGAGGGGCACCACTGAGGGGGTGTATTACCAGGCTCCTGATGTCTTGCTGGATGCCATGACTGTCCGTCAGCATGTCCACGCGGAGCCGTTTTACTGGCAGCTGCCAGAACAGTTCCAGGGAGACCAGGTGAGATGCACACCCAACCTAGAACTGGTGCCCCTCTCCCCGGGGTGGGGGTGATGGATAATTTAAAATCATAGTAGTCTGTGCAAGCCTGTCATTAAAAGATGTGATTACTGGGCTGGGGTTGTAGCTCAGTGGTAGAGCACTTGCCTAGCATGTGTGAGGCCCTGGGTTCCATCCTCAGCACCACATATAAATAAATAAAGGTCCATCAACAACTAAAAAATGTTTAAAAAATAAAAGATGTGATTATTAAATTCCTTTTCTAAGATGGGATAGAGGTGTTTGTCACTTACAAAATTTCCCACAAATGGGACTTTTCAAGTCTATTAATGTTTCAATCTTTTCATTTTACTGTTTCCTTAAGCAGTCCTTCAACAAACATATATTATATTTACAAATATCAGCTTAATACCAGTCTAGGTGCCATGCTGTGTCTTAAGACATCATCACTTATTTCAGGGGGTGGGGTGACAGCCATAATTAATAGTTATGAAAGATATAGCT
Organism: Glaucomys volans; assembly: GCA_020662805.1. Classification (NCBI taxonomy): domain Eukaryota; kingdom Metazoa; phylum Chordata; class Mammalia; order Rodentia; family Sciuridae; genus Glaucomys; species Glaucomys volans. Next base: position 588,020 of record JAJEJO010049989.1, on the reverse strand, counting down.
TGTATTTTTGTTTATCTAAATCTCAAAGTCTACATATGAATTTACCCTGACCTTTAAAATTTGCAAATATACATTCAGTGCTTCTGTGGAGATCATTTTTAATCCAAAGAAGTCTTGAAAATAATTGGAATTGTTATCGCATTGATTTATTTTGCAGCCCACTTTGCTGGAATCATGAAGAACTAAATAATCTATAACTGAGTAGAATTAGAATCAAGCAAATTCTGGACAAGATATTTCATATATGGAATATATGTTTAAGATGCAAGATTTCCCTCCATATGGTGACAGACTTATAACTCAATGTTTTTAAATCAAGGCTGTTAGAGAGATAAACAATAATTTGCTCTTTATTAGCTCCTGGCATATGGTGGCAAACTAAAGTACAGCATGGCCTTCTACTCTTCTGATGGCATCGGCACCTCCAATTATGAGCCTCAGATTCTCATCAGAGGAGGTCGAACCAGAAAGCAAGTAATTTACATGGATGCACCAGCACCAGAGAATGGAGTGAGACAGCACCAAGAAGTGGGAATGAAGGAGGTGACCGTGATCTTTTAATATATGTTCCGTCAAAATGTGATCTTTGCTATCTGTGTAATGAAAACTTGAAGCTACTAATAAGAAAATGAGAAAGAAGATCTTGGTGTTAAACTTCCCATGGGTTTAGCAAGATTTCTAAAAACTATTTGAATTTCATACCTTCAGGAAAGATATGCAGTATTTCTTCCTTATCACAGTTTTGCTTCCTACATTTTCAGTTACCTGTGGTCAACTGAGGTACAGAAATGCTAAATGGAAAATTCCAGAAATAAAAAGTTCATAAGTTTTAAATTGCACAGTTTGTGGGATAACATGACAAAAATCTCACACCATCCTGCTCTGTCCTACCCAGGATGTAACTAATCCAGTGGGCCTGTGTATCCACACTGTGTATGCTACCTGCCTGTTAGTCACTTAGAAACTATCTAGGTTATCAGACCAACTGTCACAGTATCACTGTTTGTGTTCATAACAAACGTTTGTAATAACGACCCCAAAGCACAAAAGTAGCAATTCTGGCAATTTTATTACAATATATTGTTATAATTGTTTTATTTTAATATTGTTGGTGTTAATCTCTGACTTTGCCTAATTTATGAATTGAACATTGTCATAGGTGTGTGTGTGTGTATAGGAAAAAACATAGTACATATGGGATTCAGTACTTTATGAGGTATCAGATATTCACTGGGGGTCTTGACACAATCCCACAGGGATAAAGGGAGACTACTATGTTAGGTTTCTACTAATTTAATGGGAATTGCATCTTGAATCCTTTATCTTGGTGCACTAGCTTTAACCTGCATAGTTATGATGGTACAAAAATCTTTGGACTTTGCTAGAAAACAGGTAGTGTCTCTTCATTCCTCCAGCACATGTTTGTTGAATGTTCACTGTGTGCTCAACACTGTCTTTGGCAGTGTCTTGGCTATTGAAAATACTGACACCATGCCTTCCCTGGTGGAGGTTACAGATCTTTGTCAATTAAACTTAGTGACATGCCCAGAACAGAGCTCATTTATAAACACATTTATGAAATTTATATTTTCTTGGGCTGGGGACATGGCTCAGTTGGTAGAGTGCTTGCCTTGTAAGCACAAGGCCCTGGGTTCAATCCCCAGCACTGCAAAAACAAAGAAAAAAGAAAGAAATTTATATTTTCTCTATAAGGTCATTTGCCTATGAGAATTTGTACTCTTAATTTAATTGAATATATTCTTATCCACAGAATTTTTGGAAATATTTTAATTCTGTTTCTGAAAAACCCGTCACACGTTCGGATTTTATGTCTGTTCTTAGCAATATTGAGTACATCCTCATCAAGGCATCATATGGTCAAGGATTACAGCAAAGCAGGTACTTAGAAGCATCTAGAACTTCAAACATTTTTTTACTTGACATTGAACTGAAAACATTCGACTCATTTCACTCCCACTAAATACATTATTAATATATGTATCTCTGTTCCTTATCCAAACTTTGCTAAATATTGATATCCATATGGAATAGGATGTGTGAATTACAAAGTATCCACCTGTCATGCAAATATATATATATATATACATATATGTATATATATATATATATATACCCATTATGGTGGAATCTTAGATGAAGATGAAATTTTTTTTAAAAATTGCTGTTTTCTGCACTTGGATGCTGCAGTACCCATTTCTTTGTGACAATAAATAAAGAATACTGTCACCTACTCATTTAATATGTTAGCCTGTAAGAAATCCATTAAGCCTTGGCCAAACCAGTACTTGAAGAGGTCTTTCAAGTACACTTTCTGCAACATTATACTCATGTTCTAAAATGTTGGCTGAGGGTCTTAGCTGTATAAGGACATTGCTATTGCACTTTAAGGCATTTTGTTTATAATCATGAGAAGGAACTACTCCACAATGAAAGGAAATTGTTGGTTTAATATATATGCAAATATTAAGTCACATATAGTACTTCTAGAAAGTGTTTTCAAGTGTTAACATCTCCTCTCTTCTTCACACACTGCTTGTACAGAATCTCAAACATTTCAATGGAGGTTGGCAGAAAGACTACTAAGCTGTACCCTAAAAGAGAAGTGGCCTCCCTGTTAGAGAATTGTCTCTGTCCTCCTGGCACAGCCGGATTCTCATGTCAGGTAGGGAAACCAGTTAAAATCTGTTTCCTGGTTTTGAATTGAATTGTGCTTGTTTATAGCAACTGCAAAGGTAGAAAAGAAACTCATGAGTATCCATGGTATCATTTTTTTCTTGCATTAAAATTTTTTTCTAAATTGTGTTCCAATCTATACATCAGATTTACCATCTTAACTGTTCTTAAGTATGGTAGAGATCAGTAGTGTTAAGTACATGCACATTGTGGTTTAACCAATGTCCAGAACACTTTTCACCTTGCACATCTGGAACCCTGCACCCATTCAACAACCGCCCATCCCTCTCTCCCACCCCTACAGTCACCATTCTACTTTCTGTCTCCATGAACTTGAGCACTGTTGGTTCCCCATATAAGTGGAAATCACACAGTATTTGTATTTTTATGACTGGCTCATTTTACTCTGCAAAGTGTCCTCCAGGTCCATCCATTCTGTAGCATGTGTCAGAATTTCTTTCCTTTTTAAGGCTGAATAAACTCCACTGTGTGGTTATATTTATTTTATCTCCTAAGTCTTCCATGGGCATTTGGGTTGCTTCCATTTTTGACTGTTATAGATAATACTGCTGTGAATAGGGCTATAAAATATCTCTTCAAGTTCCTGCATTCAGTTCTTTTGCATATAGACCCAGAAGTGGAATTGCTAGATCATATGGTATTTCCATTTGAAGGAGCCTCCACACTGTTCAGCACAGCGACTGCACCAGAGACTGCTGGTGGTGCATTCCCACCAGCAATGCACAGGGTTTCCAATTTCTTCATCTCCTCACCAACCCTTGTTATTTTCTGTTGTTTCCATAGGAGGCACCCTCGTGAGTGTGAGATGGTATCTCATGGTTTTGATTTGCATTTCCCTCATGACAGTGACATTAAATGTTTTATGTGCTCATTGGCCACTTGTATGTCTTCACTGGAGAAATGTGTTTAAGTCCTTTGCCCAGTTTTTCATTAGATTGTTCTTTTTTCCTCCTTCAGGACTGTGCCCCTGGGTACCACAGAGGGAAGCTTCCAGAAGGCAGTGGCAGGGGACTGCGCCCTCTGCTTGCTCCTTGTGTGCCCTGCAAGTGCAACAACCACAGTGAGACTTGTGACCCCGAAACTGGGAAATGTCTGGTATGCTTGTTTTTGTGGGTGTTCGCCTAAAGTTTAGAACTAGCAAAGACACTGAGTGTTTAAATTCCTGCTCTACAGTCATACCAGTTCCATGGTTTAGTGAGATGTTAAATTTACCTAAATACAATGTGTATTTCCTTCAGAAATTCTTAACTAAGTGAACTGGCAGAGTCAATTGAAATTCTTTTATAAATGTTCCTTCCTTAATGAATTTATTCATGGGCATCAATTGGGAATTAGTTAAATGTGCCAGTTTTTACATGCAGTACTAGTAACCATAGTGGAAGTGGATGCGAATTTTATTTCATAGATTTCAAAATACATCTCTGTGTAAAGCAGTGCCCTCTGCTCACATTTTAAAAATGCATGTTCTATTGGGAGATGATAATACAATGAATTGTTGTGTCTAGGACACTTTTGCTTACTGATCACCTTCCCCTAGACCAAGATTGGTCTGGGAGACACAAAGAGAACTCTGACCATTGAAAATGACAGTGACCCAGACAGAAGCCTTGTGGCCCCTGACTGAAGGCAAATTCTTCTGTCTGATTTTGCATAAGCCAACCAGGACTTGGTGATGACATCAAGTAATCTGGTATTTTTTCCGTACTCCTGAAATCTCTCCTTCACAGTAACTCCTGTGGGAAACATCAGTGACTTGTATGAGCCATGCTAAGACTGACTTGCCCCAGGTAGAAAAATCTGAAGTAAGAGAAGCAAGCTGTCTACCAAGAAAGATTCCCCCAGAAACCCTAGAGATCCTGGGTGTGGCCTGAGCACAAGGAGACACAAGGAATCAAACAGGAATTAGAGCTGTGCATCCCAACCAGCCTTCAGCCACACTCAACCCTCTTCCTCTTTTGATCAGAAGTGTCGTTTGTATGTAGACTTTAAAGGAGGTTTCCAGGGCTGAGGATGTAGCTCAGTGCTAGAGCACTTACTTAGCATGCATGAGGCCCTGGGTTTAGTCCCAGTACTGCAAGCAAATAAATAAATAAATAAATAAATAAAGGCAGTTTACCCTGGCACAAAGTTAGAAAAAGAAGTTCTGCATGGTTTTTCTCAATTAAAAAGACACCTGTTAACCTTTGCTGACTCCATTATATACGAGGGATAAAAGAATTATTTCCATTACACAAGGACTTAATGAAGATGCAGAAACTCAACACTATTAAAAATTTTTGTTCGCTCTAATCAGCTCATGCTTTGGGCCAAAGCAAAGACCTAATAGAGAAAATGGAAAGATCTCATTTAAAGATTTACGGAGAATTGATTTCAGACAAATAGAGTGAGATGTAATTAGCTGGGAAGTTTTCTTGGCAAATTATGGGGAGAGAGGTCATATACAGAAAGAAGTTGATCAGCTCTTTCATGCTTTATCTTTCCATGGTACAGCTATCTAACAAGATTAGGTATTCCTAGGATACTCAATTATTACCCTGCCTTTCCTGGCCCAAGTCTACCAGAACACAATTATACCATCACCTGCTGATCTGCTGATCTGCTGATCAGCCACTTCACCCACTATGAAAAAGATCACCTTAGACCATGCCAAAAATCTCCCTGGGGTGAACCGTGGCCAATAGCTGTCCAGGGCAGTGGTTTTGCAGGTGCCACCTGCAAATCACAGGACATCTCACTTGGGTCTGTCAGTCGAATGTTGCAGTCTACAGCAATGGCTATTCCTGCTGCCAGAGGACTGGACACAGATTCTAAGTTTAGAATGTGTACATGTTCTTTGGAGCCATTGAGATAAATCAGTAGTTCCTATTTAATCTTGAAAAGTGGCACTGTCTTATCGAAGAACTTGCAAAACTACTTGATCAGATCCCTCTCTTCCATGCCAAAGACCCTAAATCTTCAGCCCTCCAGGTTTGATCTCCTCAGTTTGTGTACCTGATGGTCATATGGTGTGACTGTGGTCCATTCACCATCCTGAGGCACATGTGTCATCATCTTCAATATCGTGCCCAGTGCCTCTCCCCTTTAACCAGGGCCCGTGGGGGGCACCCCTTTCTGACTTGAAGAGCTGTGTCTCTACGACACAGCCTGTGAGTTTTGCCTGCCTGGTTGATGCAGCCTCACTGTGTTGATGACACACTAACACTGTATATTCTTTCAACTGATAGGGCCCTGGTTACTTCGTCCTTGCTCTTGGAGCTCGGGACCTTTCCTTTCCTCCTTACTCTTTACCTTGTCAGACTTCTTCTGTGGTTTTGTGCAATAACCCACTTCCTTTTAGTACAATCGACTAAGCACTCCTTCTATGCTGGTTACTGTAAGCACAAAAAGACTGGACAGGACGCAGACCTCACGAATCATCTCAGCTGTTTATTCAGGAACAGTTTTGCACCAGAACAAGGGATGCAGGGATGAAATGGTGGTGGTGGACCCACTTTCTTGGTGGAAAATGAGCCACTGAACAAAGAAAGGGACTGGGTTTATATAAGTTATTTTGAGGGGTGGTCTAGTGAACATATCAGTTTCCTTGGGCACTCAGGAATTTTAGCTCTTTTGGGTCAGGGGTCTATAGGCAGTGTCTGGAGAGGATTTACTTTGAAGGAGATTAATGCCTTCTAGAGACTGTTACTTTAGGGATGATAAGACACTTCCTCCCTGTCTGCAGCTGGCACCTGGAAAACATTTATCTTGGGTGATGAAGGCTGTCAGTGCATGGCCTTCTTTTTCACTTCCTTTTCCCAAGCCACATTATCTTGGGGATTTTTTCATTTTCCATATCTTAGTTACCATCTGTGTGGGCATCAAAAACTTCACGAATCTGATCTTATCATCCAATATGTAGGATTTTCCCCCCTGCTTCATGTCAGTAGGCCTTTGGTATTATCGAAAAAGTGGTGATAGAAGTAGGGCCTAGAAGGAGAGAGCAAGTACCAGGGAGATACCTGGGGAGCCCCTCTCCACCTTCTGCTTTTGGGAGACACATCTGAACCTTTTTACATCACTGAAAAATGGCAGGTGTTCTCTGTAATTCTCCCACAGCATCTAATATATCCCACTTCAGTTCTCATTAATAGGTCCTTATTTCACTGCTGTTCTTTGGGGCAATTTGTCTTTGATTCTCTAGGATCTCAAAAATGATGTAGCCTTAATCCATTGTTTGTTAGAGAAAGTTTTCATGCTGAAAATGATGTTGACAATGAAAAATCTGCGAATCTACTTCTGTCTTCTCTTCTCACCTAATATTTATTTCATGTCAGCTTTATACTATTTTAATAAAACAAGTATTTAGCAATTTACTTTTTAAGAAAGAGGTTGCAAATTTTATTTCTAAAGACAGATTCCTTTGAGGAGCCAAGAAAAATGGATTTTTACCAGCTGAAATATTATAGTTTTAAAATGAAAAATGCTGAATTTTTTTATTTAAAGGGACCCTTTAAAATGGTTTTTAAAACACTTACGACATTTCTTTCTTCACCCTCTCTCAGAGTCAGTCCTCGAATTGGCTCAGGGGCTCTCTCTTTGCTATTCTTTCCATCTCGCCTGCATCAGACATGAGACCCTGTGCACAGGAGCTCAATAAACGTACCAAATTGAGCAAAAGCAGATTTTAAATTGGAACAGGGTGACAAGAATCACTTTCTCTTTTAGCTTAAAAACCATGCACTCTTTAAAAAAAAAAAATAGAACTGCAGTCAACTGATGACATAAAATCTAACTGGAATTTTCTTGCCTGTTAAGAATCTGTTGGTGGTGCTCTGAGACCATAAGTTCTTCCTCAGGATCTTCTTCCTAAACCATCTATCTCTTCACTTCTGCTGTTTCAACTCCCTACATGCGATCATTGAACCCCAGCTGGTGCTTGCAATCGTTTTTTAGGTCACTGTATATTTTACATTCACATTTCAAGGTTCTAAAAACTGGCTGCTTTTAGGGGTCCTGTGTCTCTTTTTACTTTGGAAAAATCTACTGGTAATTTCTAGGCTGTATTAGATGATTCAGTCTTAATGATGAATGAGGGCCACAGAGCTGGAAAAATTCCAGGATTTAAAATATAGGAAGAAAAATGTTCTCCCATCCGTAAGAATTAAAGAACCACCACAACAAAAGACTAGCTGATATGAAACAGGGTAGTGCTTAGCTGTCACCAGACCAGAATGGTTTTTTAAACCATCTCCTGTTGTTTCCTTGTCCCTTTGAAACATGGAACTCCAGAACTGCCGTGATAACACAGCTGGTGACCACTGTGACATGTGCGCTCCTGGCTACTATGGAAAGGTGACTGGCTCCCCTGGGGACTGTTCTCCATGCACCTGTCCTCACCGCTACCCTTCCAGGTGAGCTACGCTGTGCAGCCTAGCACACTGGCTTGGCCACAGCCAGGCTTGCTTCCATTCTTGGCCTCACTTCTTGATCTCTGAGTGGTCTACATTAATGAATATTCTCCATTTCAAGGTAAACAGTTTTTAAAAAAGTGTTCATTCTCATAAGCATTTGAAGGGAATCTTTTCAAAAGCAAAACATCTGTTTTTGTCTTGGGTGTTAGACTGGCACAAGGTGAAGAAAGAACTTAAGTTTGTTGTTGTTGTTTTTTTTTAAGACTAATTTTAGCTCCCAGCTATGTTTCTATTCTATATAGAGATGAGTTGTTATTAATTTTATAAATAATGGCCCAATCCAAAAGAATCCAGTTCCTCTTTAATTAATTTTTTTTAGACTTTTTTTGAATTTTGGTTCATTGTACACAGATGGAGTACAACTATCGTTTTTCTGGCTGTACACAAAGTAGAATCATACAATTTGCGTATTCATACATATGCATAGCATAATAATGTTGGTCTCATTCTATTATCTTTCCTTCCCTGCCCCCTCCCCACCCCGCATTTTCCTCTATACAATCCATTCCTTCCCTCCCTCCCCCCATCCTCGTTATGTGTTATCAACCACTTATCAGAGAAATTATTCAGCCTTTGGTTTTTTGGGATTGGCTTATTTCACTTAACATGATATTTTCCAACTCTATCCATTTACCTGCAAATGTCATAATTTTACTATTCTTTGTGGCTGAATAATATTCCATTGTGTATATATACCACAGTTTCTTTATCTATTCATCTGTTGAAGGGCATCTAGGTTTAAGCTCAGAAAAGGGTGAGAATTTAAATATGCTGGTGCCTGATAAAGTGTGCTGAAATGTTACCTAGTGATAAAATTGGGACTAGTGTCTATCTTGTACTCATGATTAATTACCTGAGTGCAAAAAAGAACCAGAGGTTTGAAGTGGGAATTGGAATACCAATAGGTCTTCTTTGTATTTAAATAAAAATTATAATTCATTAATAATATTTTATTATCATTTTAAACTATTTGGCAAGGCATTGAACACAGAAAGGTCAAATGCCAGCTTTTGGTATACTAAAATGAAGTCTTCCTTTTAATGTTTGAATTTCTTTATTGTCTCCAGGTAAGTGATGTTTGCTATAAACACCACATGAGAGGTACTACATACACTCCCCTTGTAAGCCACCATGCATCCTGAACTTTGTTGTTACTGTGACTTATTTTTTTTAATTAAATCTGTACATAAATTTTGGCTCATCAACTCCATTTCTGCAGCCTGTGCTATAGAAATACTTGAGTAGATGTGGAAAGATGGATGAATTTTAGCATTACTCATGAGAAATTGGGGGAAAACTGAAATACCTACCTACAAGGGATTGATTATATATACTGTGATACATTCCTGGGGTGAATTATCATATGAACACAGAGAGAAGAATAAAGTATATTTGTCAGTAAAGAATTGATACAATGGCCAATGGAAGTATGTAACTGACTATTTAGCGTAATGAGATTTTAGGAAAAAATACATGCCTATACGTATATCCATAGCTACATGGCTGTCTGTACCCAGAGAATTATTTGGAAGGATATTTTACCTTTCAGGTCAGAGTGGCCTGGGACTGATCACTCATGCTTGGTACTTCATCATACTAGCCAACAAGGAACCAGACCTGATTCGAGTGGGTCTGCTTTTGTTTTCTTTCAGTAGTTTGCAGGTACTCAGCTCAGCCTCTAGAAGGTGCCTGGGTAATTTACAATATGGAGGCAGAGAGGTTTGCAAAGAGACAAAATGAGCCCAAATGAGCCATGAAGGAGATCAGCATCCAAGCAGGTTGTGAAACTTGAAGAGGCTCTGTCATTTGGCTTCTACTCATCTGCTATCTGCCCTGCTCCCTGCCTGCAGGTCCAGTCGTTTTCAAATGCCACGCCATCTCAGGGCTTTTCTTCCCTCTGGTCTCTTCTCTGCCGTTCACTGCAGCCAATGAAGTTCTCTTCTTCTGTGTCAGTTCAGCCCTCTTCTCCTGCTATCTTTCATGCTTCACAGTCATTTCAGCTCTTAAGCAATTTATCACCTGGTGAGCAGGTAACTCTCTACATAAATCTCAGAACAAGACCCTTTTTACCTGGGATGCTTTCCTGGGGGACTAATTAGTTATAATCCATAAGATTGGTCTTCTGCCCAGTCCTCACAGGACTGTCACTGGAAAGGGCTACTTGAATGTGTTTAGGATACAGGATATGAGCACACTTACATTAATTGCATTTCTATTTTTCTTGTTTTTACTCATAGAGTTATGCTCTAAAAAGCTTGTCTAGGGCTGGGGTTGTGGCTCAGTGATAAAGTGCTTGCTTCGCACATGTGAGGCACTGGGTTCAGTCCTCAGTAGCACATAAAAATAATTGAATAAAATAAAGATATTGTGTCCATCTACAACGAAAAATATTTTTTAAAAAAACTTTGTCAAATCATCTAATGTACTCACTTAACTTATAAAACACTATGGTGTGTCCCAACAGTTATGAATAAGTACCTTATGAAAGATTTGAAGCTACAATGTCTGTAAAATTCAGGAAAAAAACCCTGTTTTCTTTCAGCTTTAGTCCTACTTGCATCTTGGAAGGTGATGGAGATTTCCGTTGCGATGCCTGTACTCCGGGCTATGAAGGACAGTATTGTGAAAGGTATACCATTGGTTTATCACATGGAGATCACGGGGGACACCTAGCATACGTATAACACAGTGGACATTTTACTGTCATGATTTGGGAGTCATTATCAATTTGTATGTGCATAATTGGTATAAGACCTCGTGACTGTTCCAAATCAAGGTCTCCTGAGATGGATATGTGCTTTGCATTTCATTTGGCAAAAATGATCACTGTCCTTGGGCAGGGGCTGCTTTATGTATTTACTGTCAGGTGTTGACTACACTGTCTATACCTAATGTTTTCCTTTCTGTAGGTGCTCCTCAGGCTACCACGGGGACCCTCGGACACCAGGTGGCAGTTGCCAGAAGTGTGACTGCAGCCCACAGGGCTCTGTTCACAGTGACTGTGACCGCATGTCTGGGCAGTGCACCTGCAAGCCAGGGGCCACAGGGATCCGATGCCAGGAATGCCAACCGAGGCACATGCTGGTGGAGAGCAATTGTGTTTGTGGGTGTTCCTTGTGTAAATGTTTAAAGCCACATGACCCTCTCCAATGTTAGCTTTTGTAGGAAAGAAAGTGCTTATGGTGACCTATAGTGTCAACAAGAGACCGAAAGTCTCATTTTATTTTATATTCTATTTTATTACTTTAATTGAGCATAGATGGCTGTTGCATCTAATGAATTGGATTTGCAAGCCAAGGCAGGAGTTCTAGGATACCAGTACTGATACCCAAGGCAGCATAGGAATTTTAGCTCAATAGTTCAGTTGCATTAATAGTTCGTTCTTGTAGCAGAACTAAGGATCAGTCGTCACAGGACAGGAAACACCACGGTGGGGCTGTAATTGGTGTTACCCAAATCTCACTGTAGCATTAGCTGTTTTCTCCATTGTCCTTCATTTGTACTTGCCAAGAGAGAGTCCTGCAAACTCACTGAAGAAGCAGCAGACCAGGCTTTGGAAGGAATTCTGGGATTGTTGCAGTTGGCCTGAGTTATAGAGGAACAATAGTACTTTAAAGGGTGGGGCAGTATAATGGACTCTGCCATACCAGAAGTCACTCTTGGGCTCAGCTGTTTCTTTCTGTGTGACCCTAGAGATGTCCCTTCTCTGATCTCAGTCTCAGTCCTACCATATGAGAACAGGGGCTTGGCACTTCTATGGTACTGCCCACCCTTGCTAATGTTGATGACAAAACAGCTCACACAAGCCATGGAACACAGGACAGGCCACTTTGTTTTAACTTGAACCCTCTCTCTTTTTCCATCTCTCCTAGCTTGTGATGATGAGTGTGTGGGTGTGCTGCTGAATGACTTGGATAATGTTGGCGATGCCATTCTCTCTATGAACCTCACTGGCATCTTCCCTCTTCCATATGGAGTTTTGTCAAACTTGGAAAATACAACTAAATATCTCCAGGTAGGTACTGAGAATACAGAGACAGCAAGAGTCAGTGGGGGTGTTAGTGTAGGAGCCTCACTTCCATCATCCCCCACTGATGGTTCTAGCATTGCCTTGAAGGTGACCAGTGACAGGGACCTCACCATCTCACACCTGATTTGTTTCCCTGTGGGACAGCCCTATGTTCTGAGACTTGCTCCACAGGGACCTCTGTATGCATTCTGCCCCATGGTCCTTGTTTTGCCCTTTGGAATAAAGCAAAAATCCCTTGCTCCTCTTTAGACAGACTTTGGATATTTGAAAACAGTTGTCCTCACACAAATACAAAAAAGAAGTCTGGACATTATCTTTAGTGTTGGTTTAGGCTGAAGATGAATAGTATTCTGTTAAGTGTATCATTCTTAATTGAAGTTCCAGGTCACAAAAATCCTTCCCTAGAAGACTATTAAAATTTCTGGGAGTAAATCACACTTGGATGTTTTGTCAACAAAGTCCCGTCAAAAGGATGGGGAATTGAGAAACTGACTTAGTAAACAGCATCCTCCTCTAGTACTTTAAATTCTCATTGGAAGAAATGATTCTTAAATTGTGCTTTCTGCCTATACATTAGAGTTTGAGGTCTTTACTGTGTAATTCAGTAATAAAAAGGATAGTCATTCCTAAATGACCTTTGTGAAAGAAAAGCTTTTCTCGGGCTTAATATTTCCTTAGACATGTGTTTGCACGTTTGTGTACATGTATGTGTGTTGGGGTGAGTCGGTGATCCATTCTTCTTTACAATGGTCCTTTCTCTAATGGTAGCAAGGGAAAATTAGGAAACTCAAGGAATGTTTTAACACTTTTCCTCAAATAGCAAAAAGTGTCTTTGGAAGATGAGAAATTCTATATCCATTTAAAAAATCAAAAATAATAAGAAGTATTTAAATTTTCTTTCTAATTACTATATACACAATCAATAAATTGTTTTCTGCCAGTTTGGGCCCCTGGGATATAACTGCATTTTTACTGTATCAAGGGACCTGAATACTTGATTTAAATTTTAACTAATTTTGAGTGATTTGTTCCATTTTAAAGTACTCATCCATTCCTTTAAATAACTTTTTATGTTTATGTAAAGTAGCCAACAAAGGTTAGGAGTGTGAACTCTGTTGTTTTGCATTATTTGCCAGCACAGGGGTCTGGGAGAAGTTATTTAACCTCCCCGAAAAAGTATTATGACGGCTTCACAGGACGGTTGTTAGGTTTGACTAAATTCAAACAAATAAAGAAATTAGTGTTGGCATAAATTAAGCACTTAATAATTATAAATGCTTTTTTTATTGAATACATTTAAAAATTTTAGCCTAGCAAGCATCTTTTAAATTGTTGGCAATTGTAGTTAAAATTTATGATTCATATTGATAAAGCCAGGCTTTTATCTAAGAAATGTTGCAATTTCTGATTCTGCCTAGCACACCAGATTGCAAATTTATATCTATGTAGGAAATACAATGTAAAGGGTGGCAGTGCAAACTCATGGCTATAATTGAACCGTTAGTAAATGTGTCTGTTTTATTTTTAAATGACAATTTCAAGAAAAGTAGAACTTTTTCTGTGAACAACAGCAACAGCAAAAGGGATTGATAAGTGATTTTTTGTTAAAAATCAGAACTTCTTATTTTGAAGCCTGGTAATGTTTCCTTTATTCCTAGGAATCTTTATTAAAAGAAAATACCCACAAGAATTGGGCAGGAATCCAACTGGAAGGTGTTGCAGAACAAACAGAAGATCTGCAAAAGCAGGTAAGTTCTTGGCATAAAGAACCAGCTCCTCGCCAGCCTTCCTCCCAGCCCTTGTGAGCCATTGCCTTGTGGCTATCTAGAAGGTTCTGATTAGGTCAGACCAGCCCCCTCTTCCAGGAGCTGCCCTAGGTGCTCTATCATCAAATTTTTTTAACCCTGACGGTTTCTGGGGTTTAGTGGGAAAAGGCTCCTGACTTCCTTTTTATCATCTCTGCAGAGAGAAGAGTCAGGTGGTGGCTTTGCTGTCTGACTTCCATTGTCTTTTCTGAACCAAGGGTTGTGGGTGGGATTAAATGATTGTTGAAGTATCCTCCCTTCAAATTTATTCTGTAACTGAACACATGGTGAGCACCAGGTCCTCCCCTGAGGACCAGTAAAGCTTCCTGGGATTTATTGGGTGGATGGGACATAGCACAGACTCCAGAATGTGGTATCCCCACAACATTCAGGCTTCAGGCAGGGGCAATTCTGATTTTTGGACTTGAAGTGACAAGTCAACTTGTCTTCATATTAACAGGGATTTATTTACTCTGTTAGTTCATTCCAGAGAAATGGTTTTTAGAGATCTTAAATGAATCTCCTCCTGAGTAGCTGGTGCTGGAGGCATATTTTCAAATTTACAATTTATCACTTATATGTAAATTTCTCAACCTACACACCTAGAAGCCTACACTCAAAAGAAAAAAAAAATATTAGTTTGGCTTCTGTTAATTTAGAATTCAGGATAATTTGAAAGAGTTTAAAGGTTCAAGTGTGGGCTTTCAGTACTTCAGCAAGCAAACATTTGGTAGGAAGTGATAAGCTGATCTTAATAAATTCTGTCTGTTAAAGAAGATGCTCTTTGGTCTTCACTAGAAAAGACTTTAAAGCCCAATCTGAGTTATTTTGCCTTCTTGGAAATTACAAACAACCTTTCATTTTACAAATTAGGAAATTCTTTATTAAAAGAGCAGCTAAGGGCACTAAGTCTCAGCCTCTGGGCTGGTAAGTGTTGTCATTACCGCAGTGTTAGAAATGACAGTTGGAGATGCCTAGCTCCACCGCCTGGTAGAATCGAGTCTAGCACCCAGTTTGCCTGACTCCTTGTTCTTAACTCTTAGGGACTGGATTCTCTCAGGCCACACAATTTAGTAAGGTCTAACTTTCTATATTCTGATAGTCGTGTATTGCATAATGATATTTGGATCAATGACGGACAGATATGACAGCATTCTTGGAAGAGTTTGGCTCTGTTACAGAGCCAAAACATGCCTATTGCTTAAGTCTTGCTGTAGCTGTCCAATCATTGTAGCCAATGTGGTGAGGCTGGTACAAACAACCTACTGTGCTGCCAGTCATTTGTAAGTATTGGATTGTGTACAGTGCATAATACCTGACAATGACAAGAAGGGCTGTGACACTCTTTCATTTACTTGCAATAGTATAATTTTTGCTCTTCTTACACTGTGTACTTTTATGACAATAGCCTCATACATTTCATGTTTACTGAGTCACTTGATAGCATCATTATTCTTTGTGTTTGATTTAATCTCATATAGTTTTGTCCATCATAACTCTGGGAGCAATAGCTATACTGTGTGTGTGTGTGTGTGTGGGGGTGGGTAAAGGCTATACAATGTAGGTATGTATGAACACACTAGGACATTTGCACAGTGATAAAGTATCTCCTAGTGATATATATCTCAGAGAGCACATCCTCTTAAGTGACGTGTGACTGCACTTGTATTCTAAAGTGAATAGACCCAGAAAGAATTTGTGGTTTGATAGTCAGTTTTGTTGCTTGTAAAAATATACCATCTTTTCTCTCATTGAGTATTAAATTACTGCATTAACCACCTTGTTTGATTAGATTAACCTTGCTTTAGAGATAGTAGTGTATACCTTCACTCTCTATCCTGGAAGATAGATGATGGATGGATAGGTAGGTAGATAGAATTTTTTTCTTAAAAAAAGAAATAACTGGAATACCAAAGCTTGAGTATGATTTAAGGTCAAACTAACCTAAGACCTTATTTTTCTGTCAGCTCACCAGAGTGTTAACAAACAGCCAGCAGGTAAACAGGGAAACACAGAGAATCCTTGACAAGAGTGAAGTCCTGGCCGCATTTGTTGAGAGGCTGCATCACAGCATCAGAGGTAGTATGAGTGGGTCTTGAGTGGGGCTCTGTGCTGGGAAGAGTCACAATCACTTTATTAGATGTGTGAACAGATGCATGTGTCTTTTGCTGAGCTTTCTACAGCCACGGGACCGGAATGTTCCAGATTGAGAATCCTGAATATCCAGGCCATAGTCTTTCAATGAGATTTCTCTCTTATGCAATGCATATTTCCTTTTTATTTTCCATATTATTTTATGCCTAACCCTTGGATCCTAATTCTCAAGCCCCATTATGATAAAGTTGATATCCATTCTCCCAGAATGCAAGCAGGAAGAATTAAGGGTTTCAGTTCGGTGCCAAAGTGCATCCAGCCTATTAGAGTAATTCACTCACTCCATAGTTGATTCTCCTTGGGCTCTTGGTTATTATCCATTTTCTGGATACCAGAAGCACACTTTTGCTTTAATTTTTGGATTATAGTGCAAGAACTTTAAAAGTACAAAATCCGGCTGGGCACTGTGGCACACGCCTGTAATCCCAGCAGCTTGGGAGTCTAAGGCAGGAGTATCGAGAGTTCAAAGCCAGCCTCAGCAAAAGTGAGGCACTAAGCAACTTAGTGAGACCCTGTCTCTAAATAAAATACAAAATAGGTCTGGGGATAGGGCTCAGTGGTTGAGTGCCCCTGAGTTTAATCCCTGGTACCCCACTCCCAAAAAGTACACAATACAATGGAAAAAAAGGCTTTTTAGGGCAAAATGTAAGAAAATGATTAGAATAAAAAACGCTTAATAAAAGAGTAGTATCAAATGTTGGTGGTTTATTTAGCAGAAAATATTTATCAAGAAGCTTCTGTGTCTATACCACCTACAAGGAAGTGCCAAGGTGAACAGGATGAATAGTCCCTGCCCTTATGGAGTTTGTGGGTACTAGGGAAGACTGACATAAAATAAATCAGTAATCCCAGCTTCACTAGTGCTGGGTAAGGGGATGTGCTGAGCATGCTGATATAAATGGAATGCCCTGGCCTGGCCTGGCCTGGAGTGGAGGTCCAGCCCAGCTGAGATGAACAGAACCAGCTGAGATGAACAGTTCACCAATGTCTGCTTTGGAGAAACTTATTAAATGATTGATGAATTTTCTGTATAGAAATCCTTGAAAAGGCAACAACTTTAAATCAGACCTTGGATGAAGATTTCCAGCTGCCCGATTCTACCCTTCACAATATGCAACAGAATATTTCATCTTTGCTGGAAATTATACAGAAAAGGAATTTCACACACTTGTACCAAAATGCCATCCTTGAACTCAAGTAAGTTCCTAAATATCATTCACAACACCACCATGTAGAAATGGGAAGGTGGACATGGGGAGAGGAGGAGGAATAATGGAATAATAGTGCTGACTGTAGGTGGAATATTGTGGAAAGGAGAAGACCCCCACTCCCACCCTTATTAGGTATATGAGGAGATAGGTATTGACCCCTTCAGAGTAGAGACCATAAGCAGTTCAGTCATTACATCTGTCTTTGTCCTATGGGTTTTTCTATCATTCTTGAATTACATTTCATCTATCACAAACAAAAGAGCCTCGTGTGTTTATTGTAGATCAAGTACAAGGGTATCTCTGATAGAAGTAAAGTCCATAGATACGCAGGCCATAAACAGATGGACATTACTTCCAAAATAACTGAGCTCAGTTCTACAAACCCTCATTGAAAACTACTGTGTGAAATGACAAGATCCCAAAGAATTATAGTACCTGGTCAGAGAACTTGAAACTTCCTTCCAGTCTCTTTTCTTAGTATTTTCATTAAGTTATTACTTGATATAATAGCACAAGTTGTCTTTCTGCCAGATTGTGATGAATGCCTTAAGGACTATTTTAAATAGCTCTTAATCTTTTTTTAAATATTTTTTAGTTGTAGATGAACACGATACCTCTATTTCATTTATTTATTTTTATGTGGTGCTGAGGATCAAACCCACTGCCCTCACAAATGCTAGACCAGTGCTTTTCCACTGAGCCACAACTCCAACCCCAGCCTTTATTCTTCCTAGTGATATATTCAAATCATTTATGATTTATTTTGCTATTTTCAATCATCTTAATACAAGATTTTTATGTATTTTTACTGTCTGTATTTTTAAATATCAAATATTTATATGCTGATACTATATATAGTTCTAATTTTTCTATATTTTAGCTTTTTTTCTTATCAGAGTAGATATTAAGAAATAGAATCATTTAATCAAATAATTTGCATTTTGAGGATTCCTGATGTGCATTTCCAAATTATTTCCTAGAATTCATTTTTGAAAATAATACACACTTTCCCCAGCAACCTTCTAACCTCGAAGGTTAGATTTAACACTAAAAGGTTAGATTTATATCTTCTTTTGTCATTGACATAATTTTTGACATTGTTGTTTTGCTGGGTGAAACACAAAATGGGGGGCTTGCAGTTGATGCAGTTTGGAGAGAGGACTAGTAACCTAATTCCTAGGACATTGCTTAGGACCTGGAGGGGTCCCATAAAGTAGATGCCACAGGGGAGATCAGAAGATGGTGGGGGTCCCAGGAGATGGGGAAGGAGAACTGAGCGCTCCTCTGTGCTGGAGAGAGTGCGCTCCTTCACTCCTGTTTCGTCAGTAGCTGGCCTTTCCAGGCAGAGGAGTCCCTATCTATTAAGAAGCTTGTTAAGGATGGAGATTTCCAGGCCCTCCCTGGAGTCCTTGTATGGGACCATCCCCTCCCACCATCACCCACATGGTCAGTTCATTCGTTCACTTAGCAGGGATGGAGCCCAGGTGGCAGGCATGGTGCCAGGAGTAGGGGCACAAAGGAGAACAAAGGAGCTAGCTAAGAGCTCCTTCTCCAAATGGGAAAAGTTCATTTTCTGAAGATGCAGTTGAGAAGAAGGGGAATTGCAGAGTCAGCCCTGCCCTCTGTTCTGCTTGGCACCTGCTCCCCTCCCTCACTGGCTAGGCTCCCTTGGACCCCTTTCTCTGACACTATAGTTCTTCTGTTTCTTTTTCTCTTTTCTTTTCTTTTCTTTTCTTTTCTTTTCTTTTCTTTTCTTTTCCTTTCAGTATCAGGGATGGAATAAGGGTCTCACTGCATGCTAGACCAGTACTCTACCATTGATCTATATCCCCAACCCATTTTTAGAATTTTATTTTAAGTCAGGGTCTCACTAAGTTGCTCAGGCCGGCCTCGAACTTACAATTCTCCTGCCTCAGCCCCTGAGTAGATGGATTAAAGGCATGTGCCCCTGTGCCTAGCTTCTATTTGGAATAAAGTTACTACTAATCAGATTGCTGATTTCTCTCTTTAACATATAAGTGAAACTATGACTAATGCAACCCTTCGTTGTGCTCTTCTAGCATGTTTGAGGCCATGGTTTCCATCTCTAGTACTGCAAGAAAGGAAGGGAGGGAGGGAAGGAGGGAGAAACATTTTTATTTAAAAAAAATTTGAGTTCCAAATGGGTTCTTCAGCCTCCACTTTCCACTTTTACATGTATCATTCCTATATTTACTCCATTTCAAATTATGTGGCTTATTTTAAGAGTTATCATTGGCTCTTTAATTATAATTCTTAGAAAATTAGTGACTTCTGCTTACATGGGGCAATCTCAAAGATAAGCAGATTTAGCACACAAACCAGTTGCTTTTCAAGTTTGTGTCAGACCACCATGATATTTAGAATTTCACCAAGACTCATAGAATTCAGCATAGAATTGAATTTGTGGCCAACAATTATTGTGGATGCCCAGCCGAACCAGGAAAAAGGATGCAGTGGAGTCTGGAGGAATCCATGAAGCCTTCTTCCCATAAGGGTTCCCTGAGCACACTTTTTCCCTAACAGTGAAAACGCAGCATGCGTGTGGTGTTTCTGCCCAGGGAAGTCCACTAGAGATGTAGCATCCGTGATTCTTACTGGGGACTTGTTTTAGTCAGCTTTTTCACCCTTGTGACTAAAAGAACTGACAAGAACAATTTTAGAGGAGGAAAATTGTATGTTGAGACTCACAGTTACAGAAGTCTCAGTCCACAGACACCTGACTCCAATCCTCCAGTAAGGCAGAACCTCATGGCGGAAGGGTGTGACAAAGGGAAGCACCTGAAATGATGATCAGGAAGTAGAGAGAGAGACTCCACTTGCCATACAAAATATGTACCCCAAAGGCATGCTCCCAATGACCCATCTCACCCTACCAGCTTTCAGTTACCACGCAGTTAATCCCTTCAGGGGATTAATTCACTGATTGGGTTAAGGTTCTCATAACCCCATCATTTCTCCTCTAAACCTTCTTGCATTGTCTCACACGTGAGATTTTGGGGGATGCTTCACATCCAAACCATAATAGGACTGGTCATACCTAGCATGTGCCAAAACACCAGACTCCCAGAACAAAAGAAAGCATCAGCATAAATCACCTTGCTCACACCGTTAAGCTGGTAAGCCACCGTTATCAATTAGGGACCAGTGGCAATACTTCTGGGCTTGCCAGGACAGTGACTCCAGCCTGACACATGAACTCATGTCCACACACTGCAGATCATTGTTTGCAGCTGTGTTTCCTAACTATATTCCACTCCAGTATCCCCAGAGCAATTGAAAGAGATTTTACTGAAACGTGTTCTATGGCAGATACGTTTGGGAGACACAGTGTCTGCTAAAGAGAGACAAGTTCATTACTGCAAGTCTTCTCAAAGTTTTTAGTGTATTAACATTTCCAAGGGGGGCACTGGGGAAATACAGTGTACTTTCTTTCACTACAAGACTTTTCTCATGAAATCTGCTTAAGGGTTTATGGGACAGTCAGATTATAAATAAACAGCCTGGGATGCACTGGCTTGCTCAATTAATCAAATTAATTTTGCAGTATGAAGAGTGCGGAACTTTTTGCTGTTCTTCCCCAAGTTCAAGTCATTGGGAACTGTATCATTTCACCCTGGTTAAGTCATTTCATAGATGGAAATTGAATGCCTATTTTACATTTCCATAAAGATACTTTATTTAATGGAAAGGAATGATCAATTCATGATCAGATGTTTGATATATTGGATTTGTGCTTTCCATGAACTCTGTTTTAGTTCTTGTTGTCTATTTCATAATACAACGTCTTTACTATAATTAAAAATCATATGTATGTTCAATTAACTTCTGATGTCAGAGTTCAAATATATATCCTTGTATATATCCTTGAATAACATTTTCTGTTGTGTCTTAACCCAGTGATCTGGTATCTATGAAAGCTAAGGGTATTTTATAAGGCATTTTTCCATGGAATTTTTCAAAGTTCACCTGGAAAATTGAGTCAGAGAATTAATGGAATATATTTGACCACTGAAAGGTTTGTAGTGTGGAATTTTGATATTCTATGCAGTTGTAAATGCAAAATTGACTTAAATAAGCAAGTGGATAACACATTTATAAAAGAATAGAAAAAATATTTTGATTTCCTGAAGTTTGCATTTATTACTGATGCAAGTATGTCTTTTAAACAAATTGACTTGACGGTTTTTAAAAAAATCTGTTTCTTAACTGGCTACTGAAAATCCAGTAGCCAGTTACTGGAATTTTCGTAGTGAACCACCGAATAGCCCTGTTCTTGAAATCTCACATGATCATGAAACATCACAGTTCCCATCATTAACACAGAATGTAGCCCCAATTTTCTGAGTCCAGATTCACTAAGACGATTTATTATAATTACACATCTAAAATGTGTTGAAAAGTTTGTGGAAAATATTTTGTTAAAAGTAAAGTATAAATCGCCAGGCGCAGTGGCACACGCCTGTAATCCCAGCACTCGGGAGGCTGAGGCAGGAGGATCGTGAGTTCAAAGCCAGCCTCAGCAATTTAGCGAGGCCCTAAGTAACTCAGTGAGCCCTGTGTCTAAATAAAATAGAAAATAGGGCTGGGGATGTGGCTCAGTGGTGGAGGGCCCCTGGGTTCAATCCCTAGTACCAAAAAAAAAAAAAAAAAAAAAAAAAGAAGTAAAGTATAAATTGACCAGAACCATAGGTCTCTTAGAGAAACTGTTTCCCATTTTCCACAAGTTATGATTATGGACTGGGGATGAAGCTCAGTGGCAGAGTGCTTGCCGCATGCCCAAGGCCCAAGAACTAGAAAAAAAGAATAATTCTGATATATCATTCATGATCTCAAGAAGAAACTGAGTATGTACATGTAAAAAAAAAAAATCCTTCCACTGTATTTCAGAGATAAGACCATTGTTGTTCATTTTCTTACAATGTGAAACATTTAATTTATCAGGGCTGCTGAAGATTTATTGTCACAAGTTCAAGAACATTACCAGAAGCCACAGGAAGAGTTGGAAGTATTGAAAAAAGCAGCCAAAGGCCTCCTTTCAAAGCATAACAGTGAACTGCGGGCAGCAGAAGAGCTCCTGAGGGATGCGGAAACCAAGACCCAGGAGACCAACCGCCTGCTGCTCATTGTCAAGGCCAACCTGAGAGAATTCAGGGTGAGTCTCACTAGCCTCGCTAGTCTCATTTAGAACTGGGAACCAAGTATTTCAAGGTCAACAGTATCATTTTTAGCTTCTTACAAAATGAGCCCTGAGTACTTTCAGTAGGTGGTATTAGGCACCAAAGCTCAGAAACTGCCTTACTTTTATGAAGCATCTGTAAAAGGTGATTTTCCCTGCAGGATAAAAAGCTGCATGTTCAAGAAGAACCGAATTTGACCTCGAAGCTAATTGCCAAAGGAAAAGGATTGATAGATGCAGCTAGTGCACATGGAAATACTATACAGAATGCTCTAGCAGTAAGTTACAACTCAGCCACAATAAAGCTTCCAAATAATTCTCTCACTACTCATCTCTATGTGATTATGAAATAATCATTTGCAATAGGTGTACATATATTTACAAAACTAATTCCTCCATGTAGCAGTTGGAGCATCACCGGGATGAGCTGCTTTTGTGGACTGCCAAAATCAGGCACCATGTTGATGACCTGGTCATGCAGATGTCCAAAAGGAAAGCAATTGACCTTGTCCACAGAGCTGAGGACCATGCGGCTGAGCTCCAGAGGCTTGCAAGTGTTTTGGACCGGTAAGGTCACAGACTTCTGGGAATTTGAGAGGTGGTGGCCCCTTTCTTAGAATGACAGCTATTTTGATTGCAGTGTTGAATCACTTTTATACCTTTGTGTAAAAATAAGAACTCCTGTTTATTTATGCCATAAATCAGATTTCCTCCTATGTTTGCTATTGTAGTTTACCACCAGCATGATGGGGAAATGCAAAGAGAGCTATATAAGAAGTAAAACAAATAGTATACTACAATGTCAAGCTACTGAGGTTTTGTTAAGGATTCAGAGCTTTGTTAGTGTATATGTGGATTGCATGAGAATATTCATTTCTGTACAGATCTTGCTTTTTTGGAACTTATTTGAATGGAAGGTATGAATGCTCATACTCCACCTATAGTAGTGTCAGTGATCTCTTTTCCAATCCTTGATAGATCCAGTCCCAATTATTTTCTACTGCCTGAAGGGCTACCATTGTAACACAAAACCTATTTTAAATTAGCATTTTTGAATGTTCATTAAATATGTCCTCACTTAGTTAAAAGTGCCTTTAAACCAGAAACACAATTGTAGGCCAGTGGTTCTCAAACTCATCAGGCTCACCTGGGTACTTCATAAAATATTGAAGTATTTGTTCCTTGTCCTCTCTCCCCCAAGAGTGTCACTTAAGTTCTTTGGAATATGGACTGGACTTGGTAATTTGTTTCAAAGATGCCTAGTTGATTCTAACATACAGCAAAGTAGAAGCCAGTGTTTTAGATCTTACAGGTCATTTACACAACCCTGGGTATTAATTGGTAATTTTTTTTTTCTTTAAAATGATGGGTGGGAAAAGTCTAAACACACTGGAAGCCTGTATGTGTTTGTGCAGGAGTGTATTCTATGGAAGGGGAAAAGTAAATATCTCCACTTTTAGGAAATGCTGCCATGAAAGATTAGCTCACACAACAAAATCAATTAAAAACAACATAAGATAGACTAGTGTGTAAATTGTGAGCTGAATAGACAGCAGCTTCAAGCACCTGCTGTAGGAACCAGTCACAGAAAATGGAACTAGATACTATGCTTCACACTTTTTATCATCTTCTATCATCTCCCAAAAGAGAAAAAAGATATTTGGACTCTAAGAATCACTAGAACAAAATCTTTATTACTTTATTACTTAGTCTAAGAGTAGCAAAAGCAATTTTGTATGATACACAAAGTTATATAACATTTTCTTTTATTTATAAGTCACCAGATTTTGCCAATCAAATAGTAACAAAAAGTAACTACTAATGTCTGGCCTGGGAATCGCCTGACTCAATAACCTTGGAAAGAAAATGAAGTGAGTTACTCAGAAAAGATGTACCAATTGTCAGATTTCATTTTCCAGATAGAGAGAGCTGGATGAAATTGCACCATTACCAGCTGACAGGTTCCTAAGTGATTGGCCCACTTGTTAGAATGGAGTTCAGCTGATTGAAATATTATCTGATCCACCTGCAACATCTCTATTGAATTTCATCGGTCTGGGGTGTGCCATTTCAGGAGGAGGTCCAGCATCCTTATGTGTGTAGGAAAATTTTTTGACAATTAGTAAGTGCCTTGGAGGAGAGATTAAAACCAATGCAAAAAAATAAATAAATAAAACCAATGCAGATGAGCAGTGGTCCCTCAGCACAAGCAAAGTGTTAAACATAGATCAGGGAATGTGGAGGGTGCCTGGTTGAAAGTGATGGAATGGTTGTTAAAGAAAAAGCAATAATATCTTCTTCTGGTTTTAATTAAAGAGCAATTCTGAGTGTTACCATGACAATGAGGATTTAAAGGGGAACCCATAGATTATTATTCCTTGCTTATATGCTTTTCTAAGAAGGGGAACTAGGAGGCTTCTGAGAATAGTGGGCACTTAACAATATTCATCTGAATCCACAAATTTGATTTAGTGTATCATAACATCTCTGACTATGCTGATTTGATAGTGGTCTTGAAAATGTCAGACATGTGACCCTGAATGCCACCAGTGCAGCTCATGTCCACTCCAATCTTCAGAGCCTGACAGAAGAATCAGAGAAGTTGGCCAGTGATGCTCACAGGACCATGAGTAAGATTAGCTTGGTAAGAAATGCCCCAGGGCTTCAGGGTGTACCTTCTTTTCTGGGCACTGAGAGAGGTCATTCCAGAAGGTTCTTGAGCCACTTAGTGGCTCGAATATATACTCAATCATATTCTTTTCTATGGGAACCTATTTATGGCTGCTGTTATCATATGATACACATTTTGATTTAAATTGATTATTTTTTAAGAGACAGGGTCTTTTTATGCCCAGGCTGGTCTAAAAACCCTGGGCTCAAGTCAGTCTCTTGCCTGAGCCTCCCAAATAGCTGAGACTACAGGAGCATGCCACCACGCCCAGCTCATTGTAATTTTTTAAAGCCATAAATACTTCTTTTTAAAGACTAAAGACTCGGATTGAAGAAATGAGGAAAATCTCACAATTTGTGATAAAAACAGTAATCCCATCGGATATCACTAGGTTGCTTAGGACCTCACTAAGTTGCTGATGCTGACCTCAAACTTGCAATTCTCCTGCCTCAGCCACTAAATTGCTGGGATTATAGACATGTACCACTACATGCAGCGAAAATATTTTTATGATGGCTGGCCTCCATCTTTATACATTTAAAAATGTATTCTTGTTCCTCAGACATACTGAATGGTCCCTCCTGTTCTCTGGTTGACTTTCTTGTTTGGAAAAGAGCCTCTGTCTGGGGGCTGTTCTCACAGGGTTGCATTCTCTGTCCCAAGCAGGATTCCACACTGTCCTGTGGTCACCAGGTTTAAGTTGTTCTGTTTTTCAGTTCTCAGAATCCCTCCTTGATAATGGGACAGCAGCTCTGCAGCGCAGTTCCAGGTTTCTAAACAAAAGCAACAATCTCAGCAGAAAGCACCAAGGTCAGTGTATAACTCAGACCACACTGATGAGCAGAGTGAAGGAGAACACTCTGAGCATCTCAAAGAACATCGGATCTCATTTCCTGGAGTAATGTGGAGCTTCATATTGTTTGTCACATGAATATTCCAGTACCCTGTCATCCGAACCTTGGATAATTTTGTATTCTAGCCTAGTAATATCACATATTTGAGTTTGCATGTTCCATCATCATTCGGCCTTCCTGGATGACCAGATCCTTCACTCGTTGCTTGAGCTTAGAGCCTTCACTGTTCTTCCTGGAGTTTATTAAGTTCTCATTGCTTGCAAGTGCTTCACTGTTTGATTCATTACTTCCCAGTTCCTTGAAGAGATTCATCATGTTTGGTACTTCTCTTACCTTTCTGGCAGGGCTAGTATCATGTTAGCCTTATGGTAGGTTCCCAATAAACATTCACTGAAGTAAATAATAATTGATTTGTCAGTTTAAAGAAACATATAATTTAGTTTTTATTAGGAATTACTTCAAGAAGCAAGTACTTGTCATATGCAAGAGCTATCCATTCAATAAGCATAACAAAAATTGGCAGCAAGAACCTATTGTGAAAGAGAAACTACATAGGCATACATTTTTGATGACATATAATGTGCTTTTTTATTTTTTCTCAAAAATTAAGTATTTGTTCAAGATAAGCAACAAATTTACTTATTATAGCCCAGTTATACATTCACAGGGATGAATGAAGTAGTTGCACATTTTCAAAAACAAAGTAGTTGTTTCATTTTGTTCCCCCAAGAATTCCATAATTTTTTATTTGCTATTTTAGATATACATGACATTAGAATGTATTGATATATTATACTGTGGAGTATATTATACTTGTGGAGTATAACTTATACTAGTTTGGATTCCATTCTTGTGGTCGTACACTATGTGGAGTTTCACTGGTTGTATATTCATATATAGGAAAGTTTCAGCCAATTCATTCTATTGTCTTTCCTGATCCCATTCCCCCTTCCCTTCGTTCCCCTTTGTCTAATCCAATGAACTTTTATTCTTCCCTTTCCCACCCTTTTTGTGTGTTAGCATGATGGAACTAGAGACTATCATGCTAAGCGAAATAAGCCAGTCCCAAAAAACCAAAGGCCAAAATGTTCTCTCTGATATGTGGATACTAATACATATAATGTGCTTTTTACCTTAGCATATTCTAATATATAAAAAATATCAAGACATTCTGTACAGCAGTAAATAGTGGGCCACGCACAAAGCTGATACCTTTTTCAGATTATTTCCAAATCTATTACTGAATTCTTTTCTTAATCAAGGGCTTGGATGTGTGAGTTTTTTGTTCTTGTTTCTCTGGTAAATAACACAATTTAGAATTTAGGTTGTCATCTCACAGTATAGATAATGCATAATGCTCAATCACAGACTCTAGCATCCATATTGATGAGCCATGGTATACATTGACACAGGTGAAGGAACTTCACAGCCCATGACATCATGAACATCCTGGCAATTAAAATGTCTTATTTCACCCATGTGTTCAAAATCCAATGTGATTGTATGTTACAGACAGAAACATTTAAATTAAAAGCTTTGATCAAACAAGGCTGATGAACCTGAGGGAGGGCAAGCCCAGCTGAGGGGTCAAAAGGGAACAGAAAGGGACAGAGGACTGGTGGGAGCTGGTGGGGGAATGTGAGGTAAGTTCCCAGGAAGGAGCCCCAGTCAGGGTTGACAACCTAGAGAAATAAAGATGGCCAAGATTCAGGTGCAGATAGAAAGTTAGAGACTGATGAAGACAGTGATGTGAACATTTCTTCACCCTTGAGCTCTAACACACTGGAGCATGAAATTAAAGAAGAAATATTGGTGAGAAAAAGAACAAGGAAAGTAGAAAAATTGATCAAACCAGATAAAAACACACTCCTAATTTCTATGATGCTGGGAGAACTTTCAACATTGGGGTAGATTTAGAAAGCTATTGATTCTGTACATGGATCGGAAATGATGAAGCTGTTGCCTGGGCAGCTTCTTAGCAGGCTTACCTAAAAGGGAACACTTTTCCCCTTTTAAATAGGTATTATATTGGAGCTGAGTAAATTGAGACACAGGGCAAATGGATTTCAAGAGAATGCAGATGAAATTACTAGACAGACCAATGAATCACTCTTGATACTTAGAGCAATTCCTGAAGGTAAGTAGAAAGAAGTTTCTTGATTTAATTAACATCTTCTCCTTGTAAAGAATGGACATAAGGAAATCCTGCCTCAAATTTGATTAGGAGCCCAAGCTTGAAGATAAGACTGAGATTGATGAAATTTTTATTTGCAAATGAATATGATTTGGAAGAGAAGATTCATTGATGTTTTTAAAATAACCTCAGAACACCTGCATTGAAATACTAGAATATTCTTAGAAACTTTATATTATAAAGCCTTAGAGACTTTATACTATCATGTTAATTGCTTACTTTGAAAATGCACTTGACACAGGCTTAGTTTAAAGAAGGATCATTTGAAGAGGTCAACAAGTAAAGAAAATAGAGTGCTTTTTTTTCCTGCCATTGGGGGAAAATGCCAGAATCATTACAAATGTGGGGAATTAAAAATTCTTGCCTGGTAATCTTCCAGGCAAGAATTCAGAAATGGGCCCATTTATCACATTAATATCAATGGTTTGGAAATGCAGAACTCATTAAAATTTTAAAGGGGATAATTTTTTAAAGTGTGAAGCAAATGCACTGTGCTACATGTGCTATTTACTGACCCCTCAAACTTCTCTTTTGTTCTGCATATGCATTCTTTTTAATTCTCACCAGATGCTCACCTCTCACCAATGTCTTTCTGCCTCTTTAGCTCCCTGTATGCTGGGCCTGCTTCTCACCTTAAATTAGCAGAACATTATCTCTTCTGGAAGTTTCTTTTTCCTTTTTCTTTCTTTTTCCTTTGCTTTTTTTTTCAAGGATAATATATTTGATGAAACAGTCAACTGTTTCTCTGAAAGTAACTTGAAACTTACAGGAAAGTTATAAGACCAGTCAGTAGAGCAGTTATATGCCTTTTTGCAGTTTCTTCTAGAATTATTTTGCCTTACATTCATTAAACATTTTTAAAATGCATAATAGTGCCTTTTTAAAAATCCTCACAGATTTTTCTGGAATCACTGGATCCTACATTACCTTTTAGTCACCACTTAGTCTCTATTCTGTGGTTATTTCTAGCAGCCAGTTCCCGTTGTGGGCAGACACCACTTTTTCTAACCTTGGGTAATTCCCTTTGAACCAGAGACTTTAGTTCCAGAACTTTCTTATGCAGATATGGAAGGATGTGGATGGAGAATATGTTTAATGAAGATGAGAAGGGGGTGCCAGAGAAGGGCCCACATAGAGAAGTTCAGTCTACTACATAAGATGCTACAACAGGGCCATTTGCCATTGCTTTTGTAATTAGTTGTGTACCAAAGTCATATTCCAGAGAATTTTTATTGAAATTATTTCTTGTGTCCCTACATGGGAACAGTAGAGCATATGATATGCAATCTTAATGTTTGCCGCAAAAAACAAGTTTTGCTTTAACAATGGAGAAAATTATTGTAACGTGTTTCTGTGTAATAATGATATTGGCTGTAGTTTTCACTTTTCTTGAATATCCTTTCATTTTAGGTGTGAGAGACAAAGGAACCAAAACCAAAGAGCTGGCCATGTCTATCAATCAGAGTGCAGTGAGAACATTGAAGGACGTTGTGGAACTCAGCCAGAAGCTATTTAATACCTCAACTGGCCTGTCCAGGATGAATGCCACACAGCAAGAGACAAATGAACTTCTGCGGGACTCCACGGTGACCAGTACGCCTGGGGTTTCCCTCTGGTTATGAAAGTCTGCTGGCTTGGTGTACAATGGTGCCCTGTTCTCAGGAGCATTCCTAAAAAAGAAATATGTGCTAACACTAGATTAGCATTTGCAAAAGAGAAGGGCCTGGGGAGTGATATGGCCAGTGAATGTTTCAGATATTTTCCAAATTTCACGCATTGGTTATTAGGATATTGTTTTATCCAGTGCATTACTAATGAACAATTTATCTTCTTTTCCTCCTCCCCAACTCTCTTGCCACCCTTCACTGCCTTGTATTTGTTAGCTCTGTTGGCTGGAAGAAAATTTAAAGACATGGAAACACAAGCCAACCTTTTATTTGATCGGTTGAAGCCTTTGAAGACATTACAGGAGAACCTGAGCAGAAATTTATCAGAAATTAGACTGCTGATCAACCAGGCACGGAAACAAGCAGCTTCTGTGAGTGGGACCCCATGATTCAGTAATGCCCACACCCCAATTCCAGAGAATTCCCTTGAACTTGGCCCTCCATCACCCCAGCCTCCCTAGAACTTGCAGACTTGGATCTCAATAATACCAGCTTCCTCCTAACCTTGTCTCAGTATATTTAAAGCCAATAAGTAGACTTTTCCTGAGTTCTGCTTTTGTTCAGAGTGTTCCAAAAAATTGCTCGCAACCTGCATATCTTTATGGAGATTTACGATTATAGCCAGGCTTCATAACTATTAAGCTAGATGATGCAGAAGGCATTACATCTAAGGTGTTGACATCACTCTCAGTTTCATTGGTTGCATTTGTGCTGTTGCTTTGTTTTGCCAATTTAATTTTAATAGCCCAAGTGCTCTTGAGAATGTGCAGTATGGGCCTCATCCTGCAGGAATCTTGAGAAAATAGTTTGTGTACACATAAATACTGCCCAAATCCATATTACTAAAGGCATAAAATATTGAGCCCTGGAGAAGTTCAAAGCTGAGAAAATGTTTGCTAGCCATCTGTGGCACATGGCATCGGCTACCCTCTAAAGAGAGGAGTTGCAGGCAAATAATAAGACTTTTAGGAGAATATGCTGCCAACATGCTAATGGGCCCTTATAGAGGATGAATATGACCTCTGGTCTCCCATTAATCCTCTTGCAGCTTTCCAGGCAAGGAAAAGGAGCTCTGGGCTCTCTGTTTTCCACCCAAATGTCTTCACTGTTGGAAAAGGGACACGGGTTTATATGAGCTCTGGCTTCCCCCTGTTCTAGTTACAGTTGCTAAGTGAAATAAGCCCAAGGGATGATTCCAAGCACCATGGTTAATACAAACTAAGAATCTTTAAGGTTAAGACACAGAAATAATTGCTAATCAGAGAAATCTGTGGTAAGTGCGTCACTAGCTCTATAAATATTTACTGAGAGAATAAATATATTTCCCTTCCATTTATTTGACAAGTGGTCATCAAATATCCTCTCTGGGTCAGTGGAAAGATTCAAGGTCATAAGGTCCTCGTCTTTAAAGACCTCAGTGTCTCATTTGAGCAAGACAATTTCCTATATAAAATATCCTGTTAAAAAATCATTAAACTGACTTTCCCATGTTTAATAATTAGACTAAATAAAATCATTTTCATCACAGTCTGATTCCTTCCTTTATGAAACCCAAAGCATTCTATGTCACCAAGAGAGGAAATTTATAATGGAACTTGAAATAACACTTTTGACCTGCAGGAGAGCTGCCGCTGGATCACTAAATGATGGGAACACTTTCCTCTTCCTTCTACAGATTAAAGTCGCTGTAGCTGCTGACAGAGATTGTATCCGGGCCTACCAGCCTCAGATTTCTTCTAGTAACTATAACACCTTGACCCTGAATGTTAAGACACCTGAACCTGACAACCTGCTTTTCTACCTTGGCAGTAGCACCAGTGTAAGTGAGAGCGACGTTGGATGTTTGTGAAATCTGTATTTCTCTAATCAGCACTTTCATGATGGAACAATAGGGTCGTCATGAAATCACTAATTCTCCCACAGATAACACACTTCGCTAAAGTGGTAGTATTCGATTAGAAACAGCAGCAGGGTAGGGTGGCACACACCTGTAATCTGATCTACTCAGGAGGCTCAGGAAGGAAGATCACAAGTTCAAGGACTGAGGAATTTCTCGAGAGTCTGTCTTAAATTTTTAAAAAAGGGCTGGGAATGTAGCTCAGGGGTAGAGTGCCCTAGATTCAATCCCTGGTACCCAAAATAAAATAAACCACAAAAGTGATTGCCTGTGAAAAGGGAAGTGACAAAAGATGATAGCCTCTTGGGGGTGGGTGTGTAGCTTAGTGTAGAGCTGTTTGCCTAGCATGCTCAAGGCCCTGTTTTCTGTCCCCTGCACTGCTGATATAGATAGCCATTTGTCTTTGTGTTTTAAAGACTAGAGAAAATACTGTAAGAATTCATTCTTTAAAGTGTTCTCGCGGTCATGCAAATTATCAGTGTGTAAACTCATCCCCCCTCGTGCCCTGCCCCCCAGTCTGATTTCCTTGCAGTGGAGATGCGTCGAGGGAAAGTGGCCTTCCTCTGGGATGTGGGCTCTGGGTCCACACGGCTGGAATTTCCAGACTTTCCCATTGATGACAACCAGTGGTACAGCATCCATGCAACCAGGTAGCAGAGAAGGTTCCTCAGCACTTCCCTTGCATTTAAACTGTATGTTACAAGTAATCACATGCTTGCAACATCATGTAATAAAGAGACATTGACACTTCTGGAAAGTCAGATTATAATCAAAGAATGTTTGGTTTAGATTAACTTCAGAATTTTTTTTTCTTATTACAGATGAAATAAACTCTGTTACCAAAAACAACTATTGAAAGAAGAAAAACTTTAGACATTTAGACTATTTTCATAACTGATTTTTAGAAACTCTCAATCCAAGACTCCTAACCTTGTAAAACGTTTACTCCTCCCCAGTAAAGAGGAGTAAAACATACTGTGGAAGAAATTCCATGAGTCTGGTAGTGGCATGTGGGTAGAAAAGAACACAGGATGAGGAATGGGAACTGCATTTTCCTAAAATTCAGACACAACCAAATTATATTGTTACATTGTAAGCATGTACAGATACATAACAGTGAGTCCCACTGGTATGTGTAATTATACTGCACCCATAAAAATGTTTTTAAATTCAAGCACAAGCAAAATTCTTCCTTTGAAAGCCTCTTCCCAGAGGTAACTAATTCTGAGCAGCTTTTGTTCTTTCTTTATTTTCACGTTTCTGTTTATTGTTGATGTTCTGTTGTTGGGATTTTTTTTTTCTTCATTATTTACAAAAGAAAATGGTGCCATATTGAAAGGAGCAAATTATATTCAAATATGGTTTAACTCATCTGCAACTGCTTTAAACAGGGAAGCAACACAATGAAGTCTTTTCTACAAGATTTGGGGGAATAAACCGCAGGTGGGCTGGGCAAGACTGGAAGCAGGGAGACTAGTTGGGGTGTTGCAAGAGATGTGGGGAGAAGCAGGAGGCTGTGTGAAAAAGGTGTGGATGCCTGTGTGATGACAAGAGATTCCGCAGGTCCCTTTCACAATTCTCTGTGACCCTTAGGTTTGGAAACGTTGGTTCATTGAGTGTAAAGGAAATGAGTTCAACTCAAAAGTCACCAATGAAAACAAGTAAATCCCCCGGAATGGCTAATGTGCTGGATATAAACAATTCAACACTAATGTTTGTTGGAGGCCTCGGGGGACAAATCAAGGTAACGTTCTAAAAGTTTATTTGAACAGGGCTGATTGGCCAATTTCATAGTGTAAAAAATACTATGCTTAAATTGTTCAATATATCTCAAGCAGATGAAGATTTTTCTGCTTGTATTGTTTTGCTTCGTGACAGCTCACCTGCCGAGTTAGGCCAGTTTTGTGGGTAAAGGATCATGTTTACTCACTCATATCAGTGGAGAAGAAACCCATTTTGCTATTTTACTTCTTTTCTAATGATGAAATAAGAAATTCAATGTTCTGTATTAATTTCTGTAATGTTCCTTCATCTCTAGTCTAAATCTAGGAGTAGATGAATACTATCTAGTGTTTCATGGGAAAGGAGATCATCTTTGTTTAATTGAATCAGTATCCTCTCACCAAATGAAGTCACGTTCATTGGTCTTGGTTGAGTACTCTGTGTGGGAGGATAGGTCTCAGCTCCATATGGACCCCCATTACCAAGCACATTTTCTGGATCTGTTTCCCCACCTACATTAAAAGGGGTTTTTCTCCAATAACCCTAGTGTTGCACGGAGCATAGTGTTGGGTTCTTTGTCTCATGAATTTGAAGAATAAAATCCATGGACACAAGGGTGAGAGCAAAATAACAGTATTTATTAGAGTAATAGAAAGAAAGCAGAGCTCCCAAAAAGGGAGGAGTCCCAAGAAAAGGTTGCCAAAGAGTGGCTATTGTTTAGGGTTACATGGACTTATAGATTTAAGGAAGTCAGCCTCCTGCCCAATTCTGAATAAGGCATTCGGTGTCAACAAGGTATTTTAGTCCAATCAATATATCGATCAGGTATTTCCTTCTTTGGAGAAGCATGGACCTCAGTCACATAGGTCTTGATTTAAAAATAGCCTTGTTGTAAGTTTTTCAGCAAATATCTATAGCTGCTATTTATGTGCTGCTACCCAGGAAGTTACTCAAGGGCCCATTTCCCTACCCTCCCAGCCTTATCTCTTCCTCCTGACCTTACTAGTAACTGGATGATCTTTAAGATCCCGTCTAGTTGTCAATCATTCTAAGATGCCACTTTCCAAGTGGAAGGAAATTCAGTGATGACACACTGGCCTTTTTTGTGTGTGTTTTTTTGTTTTGTTTTGTTGTTTTGTTTTTTTGTGGATTGGGGGTTGAACCCAGGGCCTTGTGCTTACAAGGCACACACTCTACCAACTGAGCTATATCCCCAGTCCACCACAGTGGCTATTTTTATGAATGCCATTCTCTCAGAATTTGCATCTATCAAGTTTGAACTCCAGGAAGAAGCATCAGATGCTCTATGCCAACTATATGTGTTCTGTATTTGTTTGCATTAGAAATCTCCTGCAGTGAAGGTGACTCATTTCAAAGGCTGCATGGGAGAGGCCTTCCTGAATGGCAAATCCATTGGCCTCTGGAACTATGTGGAAAGGGAGGGCGAGTGTGATGGCTGCTTCTCAAGGTAATATAATACATCCCCTCAATTTCACACATAATTCTGTTAACATCTGAAAACTGCTTAAAGAATCTACACGTGCATTATGGACGATTGGAGTTTATGATATTGATCATCTTATTACAAAGGATATGATGTAGATTATTTGCTCCTAGCAACATGTTATTTTTAAACACTTAAAAAGAAGTGCCCTTTTTGCTTTTCTTGTCTTGTATGTTTTGATCCTAGGTCATAAAATCTAGAAGCTTCAGATAGCTTCTCAAACAACTTTCTGTTTCAGAGAAACACAGTTAAATGTTGGGTAAATCACTGTACATTATTATTCTAAAAATACCTCCAAGGAAGAGAATATTTTGTGTGTATGCAGTCAATTTTTATGGATAAGCATGTTCCTATTCCTGAGTTCTATAATTCTAGTAACAAGATGCATTTGGAAATGAAGAACAGCTAACATCTTTTTGTGTATGCTGATATAATTGAAGACATTTAATAACTAAATCTCACTGGGCTCAACTCTGCCTCCTTATAACAGAAATCATTGCATCCTCTATAAGACCTGTCTTCTAGTACTTTAATAATTAAGACAATAGATTTCCTTTTGACATTAGAGAAATGTAGCATATCAGATAACTTCTCTCATGTAACAGCTGCTCTGTCCAGACAGATATCTGTAATTAACAGTGAGGCATGACAATATCAGTTAGAAACAGCTTGAATTTGGGGTAGGTTTTCATTTTCTCTGCTTTCTCACCTGGCTCAGACCATAGGATTTTGTCATTTAAAACTTCTATTTGCTGTGCCCCCGCCCCCGCCACCCCACTTAGCTTGCTTAAAAAATTCTGATGAGGACTGGGATGTAACTCAGTGGTAGAGTGCTTGCCTAGAATGCACAAGGCCCTGGGTTCAATTCCTAGTACTGGGGGATAGTGTGTGTGTGTGTGTGTGTGTGTGTGTGTGTGTGTTTTATACATACATAGAATCTTGGGTCGGGATATAGCTCTGGTAGAGTGCCTGCCTCCCAAACACAAGGTCCTAGGTTCAATCCCCAGCACTGGAAAAAAATTACACAGAATCTTGGTTATTGCAACTTTAGGATTTAAAAAGGACATTGAGTTTGGAGTCTAAGTTTCACAGGCTCCTGAACAGATCTTCCATCAAATTTTCTAGGCAACTTTGGGTAATATTTTCTCTTCACCTCACTGAGGTTTCCTTTCTTATTTCAGACAAGGAAAATAGTAATCATGCTTATCTTACCCACCTCCCTGAACTGTCACCATGAACACACAACAGCATGTATGTGAAAATACTTAACCTACCCTGATGTTCCTCAGTGGTGTGCCTACAGTGGTTTATTCCTTTCTAGATAAATGTCTCAGGAGTAATTATCTCAACAGTAAATGTAAGAGGACACCAAAACTTTAAAGTTGCAAAATATGATAAAAAGACACTCTAAATATATAAGATGCTCTAGAACTTTAGTGGGAAAAGCAGGTGTATTCAGATTATTTGGTCTATCACTTTTTCTTTAAGCTCTGTGTCTACCAAGAAAGTTTTCCCAGCAATTTAGTAATTCAAACATGAAAAGCAACCCAACCCCTAGAGTACATCACCTTCACTGACCGCAGATCATTAACCTTACTGTTGGAGAGTTTTAGCAGAAATGGGATATTTCTAATATTGAGCAAGTTCCTCTGCATTAGCTGTTGCATGATCCCCTGTTTTCAGAAGTCACTTTCAGAGTTATTTTTAAACCAGTGACCTTAGACTGTAACATGGAATGAATTTAATGATGATGCCGGCTCCTCTCTTTTGTTAGGGTGAGGAGGTCAGTTCTCTATGTGGCCCCTGGGTTTGTTCTGAGACACCTACTCTCCTACCAGATCCCCCGACACACAACCTTTGATGGATGAGCATGAGAGGTCAGGGAATGCTACTGTCCTTCAGAGGTTAATTCTGGGGATTTTCTGATGCAGGACTGGCCACCCAGCTGAGTTGTAAAGGCCAAGTAGACTCTTGGGCCCAATCAACCTTGGATTTAATGACGATGTTTTGTTGGGTACTGAACAAATCAGCTGGCTGTTCTTGTGCTTTATTGACCAAGGATTCCAAAATATGTGTTTGTAAATAATACTACCTTAGTAGGATACTAATAGATGACCCTTTTTTTTTTAAGTAACTCTATAGAGTGTACTGATTATAAATAGTTGGGAAACTCTGAGATAAAAATTAAACATATTTCTTTACCATGAGGCTATCAGAGCTGTTAATAATTAAGGTGTTACTATGCAGGCCATCTCTATCCCAGGAAGAGGCCAGAGTTACAGCATTAACCCAAATTTACTTGACCCCAACCTCTTTTCAAAATAGTGCATCTGGAGTTGCTTTTTGTTCTCCTTTGAATATATTACTATACTTCCTTACCTCATGTCAGCATGTTTATAATTATAAACAGCCTCTTAAATTCTTGTTTTTTGTTTTTGTTTTTGTTTGGGTGGTCCTGTAAATTGAACCCAGGGGTCTCACACACGCTATTCAAGTACTCTACCACTGAGCTACGCCTCCAGCCCCCTTTTCTTGTTTAATTTTATTTTGAGACAAGATCTCACTAAGTTGCTCAGGCCAGCCTCAAACTTGTAATCCTCCTGCCTCAGCCTCTCAAATAGCTGGGATTACAGGCGCCTTACCCAGCTAATCTCTTAAATGCTTAAAGGATACTATGGAATTAACCACTGGTTCTAACATTTCTCATTGAAGTAAATGTGCAAAAACCTTGTATTTAATTAACAGGAATAATCTGTGTTTTAGTTAAGAGTGGCTGTCACAATAGTATACTGCACATGTGGCTGACCTTTGATACAGATCATTAGCTGTGTCGTGGGCCCTTGAGTGGGTATTGGCAATGTCACCCAGAGTCACACAATTTATCTCCTTATATATCCCATGGTCTAGGGGAAAATACATATAGAGAAACAAAAGTGCCCTGCACTGTGGCCAGGTGGGGCAGGAGGAGGAAGAGCAGTGTCCCAGGCCTGGGCTCCGGCTGCTCTCAAGCCCTTGTAAAACAGCTGCCAGGCATGCTGGTAGGTAAGGAGGGACATTCCCATTTCCAGACTGAGAATAGGAAGTGGGGGATCTGGAGGACCAGGGAATCTAACAGGCTCGCAGGACTGAGCGCTAGGAAGGGCAGCCTCAGCCTGAGCCTGCCAGCTGTGGGGTGCACCCCAGCCTGCCTGACTGCAGCCCTCCACTGGTACCTGCGGTCCTGAGGGCCTCCAAGTGCTAAAACAGAGCTCTCCGTGAAGCACTGGGGCAAACCCGGCTTTCCTTTTTCCTGGGCCTCTTGTCTGGTAAAGACAGACAGGCTATCTCTCTGTGCCTACTTGGGGAACCTGAGCTTCAAGGCTGCAGGGGCTCCCAAAGAAGCTCAGGAAAGTCACCAACATGGGGCCAGCCCCAGAACCATGCCACTGACCCCAGGGGCCTGAGCCTTCCAGGAGACTCATTCGTGGCCATCTTTTACTTTGAATCCATCCCTCTTCACTGATCCCCTGAGCAGTCCCTGCTGAGGGAGAGAAGCCAGAAACCAGGACCCCACCTTCTTGAAAGTGTTGCAGGAAACAGACTGGTCCAGAAGCAGCAAGCAGCACTCAGAGAGAAGGAGGACTCCAAACTTTATTTACACTGGCAGGGCCAGAGGAAAACAAGACTCCATATTCTGAGTCCCCATCCACAGGTTTCCACATTTATAAGCTATCTAGTGTCATAAATTTTCTGGTCTACCTGATATATGGTTGTGCACAGGGTGTCTAGCAGGTGTCTAGCGGGAAGCATGTTCACAGAAGCGGAGTGATAAGGGGAAGAGCTTCTAAGGCCCTCAGTAAATCTCTGGCCTTGGGCCTGGAGCCTCCACAGGGGTGTTTATACTTCAAAGGGGAGTTGTCAGACTCCAGGGGACATTATCTAAAATCCAAAAGGTAGGAGCCCACTGCTCAATCAGGCTCCCTGGAGAAAGGTTGAGAGAGGGAAGGGGAACTGGCCCCTTCCCCAGGCACTGGGTTTTTTTTACCATAACATTTTTATGATTTTTTTTTTTTACCACCAGGTGTGGTTTTGCCATCACAAAAGAGAACTCATGGACTCTACAGAGGCAGGGGCCTT
This sequence comes from Glaucomys volans, assembly GCA_020662805.1. Classification (NCBI taxonomy): domain Eukaryota; kingdom Metazoa; phylum Chordata; class Mammalia; order Rodentia; family Sciuridae; genus Glaucomys; species Glaucomys volans. Next base: position 548,833 of record JAJEJO010049989.1, on the reverse strand, counting down.
GCATAGAGCTTCAGGATAGGTTTGAATAGGCTAAATGAGACCTGTGGAGGACTTCTGAGCATGTTAGAGCAGTAAGGGCTAAAATGGAGCACACACTTGCTGTGTGCCAAGCACTGTTTGAAGGACTTCACATGTTGAGTCATGTGTAACCCTCACGAAGAGGCAATGTCGTCATCACTGTTTTAGAAATAAAGGGAAAGGAGTGCAGAGAAGTTAGGTAACTTTTCCCTGTTCTCACAGCTATTAAGTTGCAGAACTAGGATTTGAACCCCAGTAGTCTGGTTCTCGGGTCTGTGTCCTTCACCACATGAAGCTGGTTGACCAAGAAGTAGAGTAATGAAACATGCTTCTATAAAGCCACAAGTTTAAGAATTAAACCGTAGTTTAAGTTATAAAAGAAATTGCAAGGTGGAATTTTTGGAAAAATCACGACTGCAGGTAGCAATAAATGTGAAACCTAAGGTCTCATAAAACCCTGCTATGTTTTGTTTTGTATTGTTTTGCTTTTTCATCAGTGGACCCTGCCTGGAGGTGTGGCAGTGAGGTTTGTTATACTTTCAACTGGTCAAAGTTCAAAGTCATAACTAAAAACCATCGTCATCCAAGTTCCACTCTCATGACCTATTATATTCCAGAAAACTATTTTTGATAGAAACATAATTATGATACATTAAGATTAATTATTTTGTAATTGAATAGTGAGTCAAATCAGCCTTCTGAGGGATGTTGGGGGAAAACCAAAACACACTCATCTGAGAAGCGCTCTGGTCCGTATTGTGTAGCTGCAGAAATCCACACATCCACCTCAGTAGGATCCAGGGCTTTAGACTCCTCCTACAGATCTTTGAGAATGTCAGTGATTCTTTGCAAAATGGTCCTTCCTGTACAGAGGCACATATTTGATTTTCATTGCAACTCCAGTTTCCCTGGTATTTGTTAAAACCAGCAGAAAGTAATAAATGTTTATATAAAAACTACTCTGAAAGCACCAGAAGTAAGGACAGTTACATTGAAGGAAATTAGAGCAAACAAACAAACCTATCTACCTGATAAGCAGAAAGATTTGTAGTAGTTATCTCCCTGTGAAGAAACTTCTTTTTACTGCAGTGAGCTCTGCCTACATTAACTTTATTTTCATTGTGAAGCAGTGGGACATTTGTCTTGCATAATCTCATGGCAAGTGTATTTTCAGATACAGGTTGAGCATCCTTTATTTGAAATGCTTGAGACCAGAAGTGTTCTGCATTTAGAATTTTTTCATATTTTGGAATATTTGCGTATTTGTAATGAGATATCATGGGGATGGAACTCAAGTCTAAAGAGGAAATTCATTTATATTTCAGATACACCTTATTCACAGCCTGAAGGTCATTTTACACAACTTTTTTAAATGTTTTTTTTTTTTTTTGGTTGTTGATGGACCTTTATTGTACTCATTTATTTATATGCAGTGCTGAGGATTAAACCCAGGGTTTCACACATGCTAGGCAAGTGCTCTACCACTGAGCCCCAGCCACAGCCCATTATACGACATTTTAAATAATTTTGGGGGTGAAACAGTTTCAGGGTGTGGGATTTTCCACTTGTGGCAGCATGTCAGCACTCAGAAAGTTTCAGATTTTGGAGCATTTCAGATTTCAGATTTTTTAAACTGTGGAGTTCTGCCTGTATTGTGATTTCTTTTTGTTATTAAATAATGGAAATAATAATTGTACCATGATTCTGCAAAAAAAAAAAAAATGATTTGGGGGAAGGAAAACATAGTAACTGCACTGTTTGTGCTCTTTTCCTTCCTGAGAATGGATAGTATTTCATCTCTTCTGTTTGCAGCCACCAGAATGAAGACTCTTCCTTCCATTTTGATGGGAGTGGATACTCTGTGGTTCAGAAGACGCTCCGGGCCACTGTGACTCAGATCATAATGCTCTTCAGTACCTTCTCACCTAATGGTCTTCTTCTCTACCTGGCTTCAAATGGCACTGTAAGAGTTTGTAGGGCTGCAGGGAAAGGTGGCACATGCCTATAATCCGACTGATGCAGGAGGCTGAGGCAGGAGAGTCACAAGTTCAAAGTCAGCCTCAGCAACTTAGTGAGACCCTGTCTCGAAATAAAAATAAAAAGGTTTGGAGAATATGGCTCAGAGGTAAAGCAACCCCTGGGTTAAATCCCTAGTACTCCATAAAAAAAAAAAAAAAAAAAAAGGAATCCTTGGGGCACTGAGCCCTCTGTGTATGTACATTTAGATTGCTACAAGATTATTTGTTTGATGAGAATTTGCTAACAAACTTATAGAATGTATACACATGTATATATTCTATTCAGAATCATGTATTTACTTTGTTAACACAAATTCATGAAGAACCTTTGGAAAACACAGAATAACACCAAGTAGGAACATGCCTTCTAGTCACTGTAAATAGCAATTAAATGCTTATCATTAAATTTTAGTTCAAATACTATCTTGGTTGTGTTCACTGTGACCACAATGGCCTTCTTTGAATTCCATCCACAGGATGTCATGTTCCCCTTTGCATCTCATTGCTAGTCATTTTTGTCTCAATCTTCAAGGTTTCTTTTTAGAACTGGCCCACTTGTAATTTTTAATGAAAAAGACACAAAGAATCCAGATCTCTAGTATTGTGGATTTTGATAACAATGACTAGTGGCTCATTAATATTTGGGGAGTGTTCTAGGAAGCCATGATGGACATTTTTAGTTGCGAGAGTAGACTGCTAACTATGGGGAGAGATCCCTGACTGGAAGGGAAAAGGAAGTTTGGGGATAAAGATGTGATCCTAAGGAACTCTGTTCTCTTCTTTACAGAAAGACTTCTTGTCCATTGAGCTGGTGCAGGGTAGAGTTAAAGTTGCAGTTGACCTGGGTTCAGGACCTCTTGTTCTTATGACGGACAGACGGTATAACAATGGAACCTGGTACAAAATTGCCTTCCAGCGAAACCGGAAACAAGGTAGGTGCATGAATGCACTCACCTGATGTTGGTCACTTGCATAAGAATAAACATCTTTCCAAAATCTTCAGTCTTTACCTTAGTTTCCTGGGTGTACTTGGGTGATATTCCAGTCCATCACCTTAACCCCACTGGGGCACGACTATACTCTTGAATGATACTCTAATTGAAAGCCACTCTTGTCCTTGGAATGCTAAGCAAGAGGAGACACATTTTGCTGGAGGAATAAGATAATTCTATTTGTGGTTTCCTTATTTCACATCAAATGCTGAATTGAAATTAAGAATCCAACCTATTCTATTTTCTTCCACCTACCTACCACTATCATTTAGTGACATGTACTCTGGATTTGTTGACTTTCATAGAGAGGGTTTCCTCTTGCCTTTTAACAGCCAAGAAGCTGGTCAGATTTGCAAAATTGAGAAGAATGTATTTGTAAATGAACTTTGTTAGCAGAAGTTTGCATTTTACTTTAATGTAGAAAGCAATTTTTATTTTATCTCTTCCTTTCAATCTTCTTTTAGGACTCCTAGCTGTTATTGATGCATATGATACTAGTGACAAAGAGACCAAGCAAGGAGAAACTCCAGGACCATCTTCTGATCTCAATCGACTAGAAAAAGATCTGATTTATGTAGGCGGAGTACCTTGGTCAAGAGTTGTAAGGTATGATATTGAACTGCAGAATTTTTGTGTCCCTAATACCCAACCAGATTAGTTTCCTGGGCTACTATATCAAAGTACTACAAACTGTGTGGCTGAAACAGGACACACTTACTCTGTCCCAGTTCTGGAGGGTACACAAATTGAGATGTGGGTAGGGTTGATTTCTTGCAAGAGTCATCAGGAGCAGATCTGTCCTATGTTCCTCACTTCTGGTAGCTTCACGCACGTTTTATTGTATAGATGGCATCTTACCGCTGACTTCACATCCTCTTCCCTCTGTATCCAAATTGCCCCTTTATAGTGGGACAGCAGTCCTATTGAATCATGACCTACCCTAATGGTCTCATCTTAACTTGATTACCACTGCAGAGATCCTGCTTCCAAACAACGTTACATTCTCAGATACTGGGGGTTACCATCCATTTTTATCCAAAGTACTCTATACAATATTAGCTGGGAAGTAAAACAAGTTTTCTGCAAAAATATGTAATGATTTTGTACTTAATGCCTTTAGTACATCTAAATATTGTTCTTGTGCAATATATAGGGACACCCCCCTTTCTGTCACACTCCATCCTCCTCTCTAAACTTTTTAGGAGTAGTATAATCTCTTTAAAGGCCAAAAATTGGGACTGTGGCTGTGGCTCAGTGGCAGAGCACTTGCCTGGCACATGTGAGGACCTGGGTTCAATCCTCAGCACCACATAAAAGTAAATAAATAAAATTATTTTTAAAAAGTCCCCCAATTTTTTTAAATATGAAACCAGCTTAGGGGCCCATGAACAGATGAATGGATAAAAAATATGTGGTATCTATACACAATGGAGTTTTACTCAACCATAAAGAATAAAATTATGTCATTTGCTGGTAAATGGATAGAACTGGAGAACATATGCTGAGTGAAATAAGCCAGACCCAGAAAGTCAGGGTTCCAAGGTTTTCTCTTGTATGTGGAAGCTGGGGGTGGAGGGCAGTACTTAAAAAAAGAGCAACTTCCTGAGACCAATAATGTAGAGGAAGGATACCAAAAGGGAGGGAAGAAGGGAGGGGACAGGGAAGTACTAGGAATGAAATCTACCAAATTATGCTATGTCCATGAACAAATACACCCCAACGAATCTCATATACATACATATATGTATGTACACATAATGCACTAATTAAAATAATAACTAATGATAATGGAAGGAATATCAGTAAAACAGTAAGCAGATCATGGGAGGGAGGAGGGGAGGGAAAGAGAGGGTATAGGGGGTGAGAGTAATGAAATTATGTGCATGTGTGAACATGGCATAATGAATCCCACTATTACATATAATTTTAATGCACCAGTAAAAACAAGTTATTAAAAACAAAACAAAATGTGCTTTCCATCGACTTATCTGGAGTCTGTCCCCCTTGTGTTATTAAAATGAATGGCATATGTGACAGTTGAAAGAACATCAGGAAGTTGGATGAAAGATGACAAAGGAAGGGACGATAGGATCCTTTTCTAACCCTGATTTGTACTTAACTTTGTGACTCAAATGATTTACATTAACTTTAGTAGTTCTTCGTCTTCAGTTTTATGGTTTTGAATTGTACAAATTAAGTTCTAAGTTTCATTCACACTATTTAAAAATTAAAAAAAAAAAAAGCCATATGTGAAAGGCCCATAGTCAAGGCAAGGCCCAGGGTTATCAGATGTCCAAACTGTGTCCCTCAGCCCAGTGGTTCTCAAATGTACAGTTCTAGTCATATTATGCCCTGTACCCTGTTGAGTTAGTCAGCTTTCCATAGCTATAACAAAATACCCGAGGTAATTGACTTTAAAGGACGAAAGATTTAGTTTTGGCATGTAGTCTTAGAGGCTTTAGTCCACAATTGGTTGGTCTGTTGCTTTTGAATCTCTGGAGAGGTAGTGCATCCTGGCAGGGAACATACTGTAGCACAAAGATGCTCACATGGTGGCTGCTGGGAAGCACAGGAAACAGGAAGGGCTGGGGTCCCAATGTCCTCTGCAGGGGCACACCCTTAATCACCTAACTGCCTTCCACTAGGCCTTACCTCTTAAAGGTTCTGCCACCTCCAAAGAGTACAACAGGCTGGCGACCCTGCCTTCAACATGGGGCCGAAAGGGGTTAAGTAAGATCTAAACCACAGTGCTGATCTTGTAAGTCAAGTTCTTTCACAGAACCCTGACACTCAGAAGTACAGTCATTCCAATTGTAATGGCTAAGTAACCCAGAACCACTTCTTTACTTCTCCTTCCCTTTTCAAGAAATATCTGAAAGTTCTAAGGAGGATATTTTGCAACCACAGTCACCTGGTCTTCAAAATGAATACATCTAAACTTTAGGGGAGTCAGTCCCCCAAAGTTTGCCATGAGACTTGCCATGTCTCAACTCCCCACCAAGACAGAACCAGGACTAGAACCCATCCCGGGAACTGATCTCATCCCAGATCTCATTCCCTGCCACTGTGGGACTGGGACCTGGGGGGCGTGTTTCTATAGCCACAGCTGTGACATGGTTCATCTGCACTTTGCCTACATGGCACATAGTGTAGACCCTGGAGAACAGGACAGAAGCCCAAATCACAGATGTTCCTGGTGAAAAGACTTGGGATCATCATGACCAGCTTCTTCATTTACATCAGAAGAAACTGAGATTCACAAGAGTTGGCATATTCCCCCAAATCATGTCATTGCTAAGTGATCCACAGCTTGTTGCTTATCACGGAGAAAAACAATGAGGGGTCCCTGGAAACAGTGTTACTGCATGATTCTCATGTAACTAGCTGAGGCCTAAGAGTGTGGCTCAGAGATATTCAGCAGTCCCCATATTTTGGAAAGGAGAGCCTGATCACATTACAGCCTGACCCTGACCAGGAGGATGGCAACTTCTGTTCAGATACATGTGGTTTGACGCGGAGGCTAATCAATAGGGATTTGAATAATCCCAGACACTACCAAATGCAGTTATTTCCTTTGGGACAAAGTCCTGAATATACAATAAAGACAGTAGCCAGTGATTTCTCTCACCATCAGATCCTAGGGAGCTACTTTACCTGGGTGGAGTGCCCCAGGTTCTAATCTATGCAGAGACTGGATTGCCATCTCTGTGCTGTGCTTTCCTCATGAAGGTGCTCGACCTTTCTTAAACAAGTTATGCTCCATGTATGTATAATATGTCAAAATGCACCCTACTGTCATGTATAAATAAAAAGACAAATAAAACTGTTTTTTAAAAAATTGCCCTGTGTCACTGAGAGTGGTGGCTCAGGAGACTGAGGCAAGAGGATCGCACCTCAGCAAAAGTGAGGCACTAAGCAACTCAGTGAGACCCTGTCTCTAAATAAAATACAAAACAGGGCTGGGGATGTGGCTCAGTGGTTGAGGGCCCTGAGTTCAATTCCTGGTACAAAAAAAAAAAAAAGCCCTGTGTATGAATGAGTATATTTAAATTATAATGGCTACAAGAGTTCCCCTTAAAATAGTAAACATTTTTTTTTAATAGGTCGCCACCATGTAGCCAAAATCTCTAAGTTCAATCCCTTACCCTGGTCCTTAGGAGGTATTGGTTGGCCCTGCTGTTCTTCCCGTCAGTGTGGTGTTCTTTATAGGGAGGCCTGCACATTTCTGCAGTGACGTCTGGAAACAGGTTTGCTATGTGCGTAGGCCCATTTTTTATTCTGTCTTTCAAAAATGGAATTATAAAACCTAACTTCATTGCATTCGTTCTCATGGCCTTCCCCACAGGAAAGGTGTCACCAGCAAAAGATATATGGGCTGTATCAGGAACCTGGAAATATCCAGATCAACCTTTGATTTGCTCAGAAATTCCTATGGAGTGAGAAAAGGCTGCAGACTGGAGGTGGGAAACATTTTCATCAGTATTGGAATGCACTTCTATAAATGGTCTTTGGTTTATCAATATGCTGATATAGCAAGATCTCAACCCATGGGGTGGATAGAAAAAGATGCAAGGGAAGCAGAGAGAACCCTCAGCCTGCATGTGGGAACTTACCATGCTCTCTCCCCTCTGTGACCAGCCTATCCAAAGCGTTAGCTTCCTGAGGGGAGGCTACGTTGAGTTGCCACCCACGTCTTTGTCACCAGAATCAGAATTGCTGGCCACATTTGCCACCCAGAACAGCAGCGGCATCATTCTGGCTGCCCTTGGCAGGGATGCAGAGAAACAGGGTCGACGGCAGGCACACATGGTGAGTAGCCTCAGTGCTTAGGAAGGACATGACTTCTGGAAACACTGAGTGGAAAATTCCTGACTCATAAACATTTGTTGTAGCTGTGTTCCCAGTTGTTTACACATGTGCATTTTTAATAAGTAAAAGTTATGACTACTGAACATCTCTCTCTTATGAGTCAGTGATTTTGTGTATTGTATAATCCATCTTCCATGTCTAGTGACTGAGGAAAAAAGGTATTTGCTGTCTACCTCTAATTAAAGCTACTCCAGATGGCACATACCAAGTTTGCTTCATATGTTGAGATTGTTACTCTTCATTCTGAGGCTAAAACAGAGAGTGCTTACATTCTGTTTGAATCAGAATTATCTTTAGGGGACAGAAAGAGAAATGTGGCTTGTGATAAAAACAGGGATCAGCAGTAGGAAAGGGGAGAAAAGATAGTTTTCCATATTTTTATTCCATTTCAAGAGCATAGGAGGGCTGGCATTGTAACTCAGTGGTAGAGCATTTATCTAACGTGTGAGGCACTGGGTTCAATTCTCAGCACCACATATAAATTTTTTTAAAAAAGAACATTGATGTTATTTATCCTATCTTTTGCTCAAATTTATGTGACCCCCTACTTGGAAGAGATATAAAGAATACTAATGTGTCATCTTAATGAATTAGAACCCATGCTCTACTGTGCAAGGTAGATGCTACTTCCCTCCATTTTACTGAGTAAAAAATGAGTTTAGAAAGCCTGATTAACCTGACCAAGGCCACACAGCTGGTAGATGTTAGAGCTGGGACTGGAACACCAGTCTGTAGACCCCAAACATGGCACGAGCCACTTAATGAAGAACTGATGATGACTGAGATTAGTATGTGGGCTTCACCAATCAAAAACAATTTTTTTTTTAGTTGAGATGAAGTTCACATAACCAAAAACTAACCATTTTCATGTGAACGAATTCAGTAGGATTTAGTACATTCACAGTGTTGGGGAAACTACCTCCTCTGTCTAGTTTCAGATAATTCCATTACCCAAATAACAGCCGTTGGCGAGTGAGGAGGGGGTTCCCATCCCACCCACCCCTGACCACCACCCATCTGCTCTCTGTCTCTATGGATGGACTCCACCTGTTCTGGATACTTTATGCAAATTGAATCACACACGATGTGATCTTTTGTGATTTTACTTATACATGTTTTCAAGGTTCATATGCATTGTAGCATTTATCAGTACTCCATTCTTGTTTATAGCTGAATAGCCCTTCTCTGTGTGGATACCCCACCATTGATCACTTTGTTCATCTATGAACATTGGGTTATTTCTACTCTTTGGCTATTATGAATAATGCTGTATGAATACATGCATACAATTATTTGTTTGAGTCCCTGTTTTCAGTTCTTCCATGAGAGGAATTTCAGGTCATGTGGTAATTCTGTGTTTTACTCTTTGAGGAACTGCCCAACTCTTTTTCTCCACTGATCTTAATAAAGTTACTTGCAATTCAAAATTTTCTTACATAAAGGAATGGTACCCTCCAGTGCTAATAAGGTATCATTAAATGCTCACATTCCAGTTCTTCTGGTGGCTTTATAATTGTTATGCCTCTTTTCAATGCAGCAGAAGAGTTTTGAACATTGTCAAACCCTTCAACCTCTTAATGTCGCTTTTAGAAATGTTAGAAGCAATTTCACAGTTAAAAAAAATTAAATGTCCACATGTATGATAATAAAAAATTAGAAATGACTTAAACATTTCATTACTAAAAATGCAAATCACGATGTCTCAATTTGTTGGTAGCAATAAATACTAAGTATGAGGCTATGTAAAAAGAAATCTTTTACATGGTTAGTGATGACAGCATAATGCAGAATGTAAATTATATGAACAAAGATTAGAGAATAATATAAAAAATTTAAAATAGGATAGATGGCAAGATTCTTGAGAGATTGCTGGTTTGCTGTTGCTATTCCTACTTTATCTATGTAAGATGAAAATGTTAACATTTCAGTAATGCATTTTGTATGAGCAACTCTCTCTGCAACCTCCACAGCCCTTCTTTTCCATCATGCTAACTGAAGGCCACATTGAAGTACATGTGAGCTCTGGAGACGGAACCAGCCTGAGGAAGGCTCTCCTGCATGCTCCCACGGGCACCTATGGTGACGGGAAAGAGCATTCCATCTCCTTGGTTAGGAACTGGAGGTACTGTAGCACGGCAAGGCATTTGCTTCAGGAGGATAGGGTGACCTCAAAAAAACTCTCGTTAGCATTCCCTGTGCAGTTAAATCATTGAGATAATTAGTATTATATCATTAGCAATCAGAGTTTTTATCATTTTAGAATAATTCTATAAACTTGCTTGACTACTTCCTTGGAGTCAGTTTCATTTGTTTTTAAGGGAGATGTTTGTGGAATTTTCATATTTGAACAACCTTCACCTTGCCTTTGACTGGGGCCCAATATAAACTTTTAAATTCTGTTTCAAATAGAATGATAGTGTTAGTAGATGGTGTCATTACTATTGAGTAGGTAGTATTGTACCAACATTCCTGGGTAATTCCCCCAAAATGCTAGACAGTGGGTTTTAAAAGCACCCAGAACATTTTCATCAATAGGCAGAGAAGTAAAATGCTGTAAGTATTCCCCAAAAAAGCAATCAAATTCAGTTTTTAACAGCATTTAATTCATCTCTGGAGAATTATAAGCTTTAATTTTCAAGATTCACCTTTTTTAGCACACAATATTGTGTTCAAATTTATCTTGGGGGAAATTTATTATTTGGAACTTGCTGGAATTATGCATTAAAATGGAGCTATTGTTTGTTAAGGTTAAAATATTTTATTTTCTCCTTTGTTCTTTTAGAATTATCACTGTCCAGTTGGATGAGGCCAATCCTGTAGAACTGAAGTTGGGCCCATTGGCAGAGAGCAAGACAATAAACATATCCAACCTGTACATAGGAGGGATTCCCAAGGATGTGGAGATACCGATGCTCAAAATGAGGAGATCGTTCCAGGGCTGTATCAAAAACCTGATCTTCAACATGGAGTAAGTGTAACATTGTAACTGCATGAAGCCAATGTTGTGTTTAACTCTTAGAAGGCAGTACCTTCTAAACAGGTTGCATGTTTGAGTTTAGGACTTTTTTGGGTCATATCTGCCCATCCCAAGCTGGAAAAATGAGATTCTGAGCTTCAATCTAATTTTACTCTTTGAGATTGCCTAAATTTCTGCGATTTCTTGATAACAAATGAACCCTATTGTTCTATCACAAAAGTCCTCCTCCAAAATGGACTTTATTGGATTAGAATGATAGACAGATCTAGTCATTCATAATTTATTAAAAAGTCATTGAACATTAGCCACATGAGCTTGTCAATATAGCTAAGGTTAGCATAAATTTTCATTGTGAATTTGAAAGAACATAGAAATTTTTTGATGCAAGTTTCTTGTATTGATTGCACTGCTTCGCTGCTTTGAAGGAGCCTTTTACGACTGAGCGACTGCAGCTTCAGATTATTGATGTTTCCCCTACACAATATCTGTGTAATTAAGAACTCGGAGTCTCCATTCCCTATGTGGAGCTCTTGATGAGGAAAAGAATTAGCATGTGCCCATGAGCTGTTCCTTCTCGCTCTCTACCTTGGTCTGCTGCTGTAGGGGCAGAAGCTGTGTCTGAGCTGCAGCCAGTGTCTGCCCAGGAGACACTGAACACTCTGAGCCTCAGGAGACAGGAGCTCTGACCTGGCTGGTCCTGTAACTTACCTGGTGACCTGAGCAAGGACTGGGATCTTTCATAGTCACAATGTCATCCTCTGGGAAGTTAACTCTTAGGAGTCCTTCAAATTGGCAAGAGTTAAACACAACATTGGCTTCATGCAGTTACAATGTCAGAGCCTTGATTTTTGTGGTTTGTACAGTTAGAACATTATTCACTCAGGTGACTGCTCATTCATTGACTCATCATCAGCCATCATCATGCTCCTGAAAGCCACCAGGTTGTGGACTTGATAGGAAAGAAGCATTTCTCTGTGGTTCATGGCCATGTCCTGGGGCAGTTCCAGAGGGATCCAGGCAGACACAGGACATGCTGCCGGAGCCGCAGAGTAAAGGGACATATGACAAGTGTAGCTCATGACCTCCTGGCAAGGGGACACCTGTAAATGAGGAGTCCGTGTTTAGTGGAGGCCACTGTGCAGCACTGTGGGAACGAGAGACAGACTTTGTCCTGAGGCATCCCAGCCAAGACTGCAGAAGCAGGTGACTGAATTGAGGGGTGCTCAGGAATGACCAGCTCTCAAGGTGCGAATGGGGCAGGGGTGGATTGTCATTTCAAGCAGAAGAAAGAAACAAGAAGATGTATAAGATGGTCCATGTAAATGATTCATCATTGTGAGGGATGGTCAGTGTGGTTACTCTGTGAGAAATAGGGTAATGGTTTTTAATTGCACCATAATCAATTGACATGGTTCCTGTATTGGTCTGTATCTTAATTTTGAAAATTTCTTGTTTGTATATAGACTTTTGGATTTCACCCGTGCAGTTAGCTATGAACAAGTGGACTTGGACACCTGCTTCCTTTCAGAAAGGTCCAAGCTGACCCTTCCTGGAGAGGACAGTGAGCTTCCACCAGAACCCCCTACTCTACCACATCCTGTAAGAGTGATTTTTTTTTTTTAATAGTCTCTGCCAGGTCCAGAGAGAGCACATACCAGGGGAAGTGAAGATGGGACTCAGTCATAGAGGTGTTGGGAAAGCTGGAACTGGAGCCATGAAGCAAAGGGAAGGGGTGGTCACCAGCCCCTGGGAGCGTGGGCAGCTGAAGGAACAGAAAGGGATACCTGGTGGGAACTGAGCCTAAGGAAGGGCCCCAGAAGATATAGGGAGGGTAAAAGGGTCCAGCATCCCCTCTATCTGCCTTCCAGTTTCCTGGCAGTGCCTCCCAGTGGCAGAATACCCAAAAGCCATTTGTCAGGAGAGCCTGGGAAAGTGACTCCCAGGGATCATCCTTCCTGTGATAAAAAGCAGAACATAGAACAGGCGGAGAAGGGTGCTCAGAGCCAACCTATGGGTGACACCATCAGCATTTTCAGCTGCAGGCTGGAAGATTCAGGCACCCTGACTGGGCTGACACACAGCAAGCTCTTTTAGCAGTGTTCCTATAATGCCTCAATACCATTTTAGATGCAACTGGGGAAACATGAAATAAGAACTTAATGTAAGCCTCTGTATACATCATTGTTGCCTACGAGAAAAAGACTTAATTCATTGAGGAGAAGCCAGTTATTGTTCTTTTTCACTTTCTTCCTTCCTGATTTCTCTGTTTGGTTGGTAGGGTGCACTTTAATAATTTAGAAGATGGCCCTGTTATCCAAAATGCAGTACCTTCTAAGCAGGGCCCCTTTGGGTTCAGGACAGTTTTCTTGGTTATATCTGCCCATCCCAAGATGCAAAACTGAGATTGTGGGCTTCACTTGGCTTGGGGTCAGGATGAAGCACTGAAGGCAGCCAGTACCTGTGCAGGCACCTTCCCTGTGCCCCCAGTTCTAGAAGTCCTTCTAACCCCACTCCTTAAACTCAAAGCCCCCTAAGGCCTGTAGGCACTTCCCACTCCCAGGTCTGTGCTGTGGCTGCTTCTTGGCCAAAGGCACCTTCAGGGTCATCCATAGAGACTGAAGAGGGACAGCAAGTCCTTTGCCCCTTGGGCTTGATGAAGGTCATTGGAGGGACTTCAGTTTCCCTATAAATGCAAGTGGATGAAGGTGAAAGAGGCTCTAATCACATTCTCAGAGAAAAGGGCTGGCAGGTATGTCATTTCAAGAAAGATTTAAATCAGTTCAGACACACTGGTGGTGGCTGCTATTGGATGCAATGCCTTCTCAGAGGTTTTTTCTTTTTTTTTTTTTTTTCTTGAAAGAACATGTCTGTATTAATGTCCTGGCAGCTGTGTCTGAGTGTCCCTCTGTGTTCCCTGCAGGAACAGTGTGCAGTGGACATTGCTCCAGGTTATGTGCCTGATGCTTACCAGTTCGGCCTCTCACAAAGCAGCCACTTGATGTTGCCTTTTAATCAGTCAGCTGTCAGAAGGAGGTAGGTATTATTATTTTTTTTTCTTTTCAGTATCAGGGATTGAACCCAGAAGTCCTTTACCACTGAGCCACATCCCCAACTCTTTTCTATTTTATTTAGAGACAGGTTCTCACTGAGTTGCTTAGGGCCTTACTAAGTTGCTGAGGCTGGCTTTGAACTCGCAATCCTCCTGCCTCAGCCTCCCAAGCCTCTGGATTACATGTGTGCGCCACTGCACCTGGATAGGTATTATTCTGTTCTGGCCTTTGTAATGAATCTTAATGTTTTAGAAAATAAATGGAAAGTGTTTCTATAAAAAACAAAAACAAAACAAAACAAAAAACAACTCTGTGAGGTATCTCACTATGAGGTATATCAGGGAAGGGAGGTGACATGTGTCCTTCTGAAGGAGACACACCCAGATATAGCCTTCCAGTACTCCTTGGGTGGCTCCAGCTCCAGCCTCCCTCAGGTGGAGATTCCTGACTGTCAACCATAACAAGCCCCTTATTTTAAAGCACACTGTGTTTTCCTAAAAACAGATCAAGGATTTTCCTGCCCAATTGTGCCAGTTCTTGCTCCTTTTTGTCATTTACAACTCAACTGAAGTGCCATATTCTCAGAGCTTTCTCCTGACTCTCTAACGCAGTCCCCGTTAGCCTCTCCATGATCTGGTTAGAACTCTCATACATCTCTGGCATTAGTTCCATGACAGGACAAGCCTCCTCCTTGTTCACTGCTTCCTCCTAGAACAGTTCCTACAGACAGGGATCACAAGCTATCCATTAAATGAATGGATGCACAAATGGATAAAGGAGGAAATGCCGCTCACTCTTGAGATGTTAAAATGAACACCAAAACAATGATTGGGTTCTCCCATAGACGTGATTTTAAAAAATTTTAAGTCTAGTCTCTTTCTTTCTGATGCTGAGCACTTGTTCTCCTCCAGGCTCTTAGTTCAGCTAAATATCCGGACGTTTGCCTCCAGCGGTCTCATTTACTACATGGCTCATCAGAACCAAGTGGACTACGCCACACTCCAGCTCCACGGGGGCCGCCTGCACTTCATGTTTGACCTTGGCAAAGGCCGAACCAAGGTCTCCCACCCCGCACTGCTCAACGATGGCAAGTGGCACATGGTATGTTCTGGGGAGACTCATGGCTACCTGATCTGAGTTTCATTCCATTGGTCTTTGGTACTCACTCTTTTTCCCTAGAGGAAACTTATGCCTGCTGTTCTCTAGCTTACCTTGTGCCTTTTATGTCCCCCAGAGGATGCAAGCTCCCCAGAGATAGGTCTCTTTTTCTGTTTCCTAAAACATCCCCAGAGCCTTGCTTGGTACCCAACATCTAGTAGATGCTCAGCATCAGCAGGATGGATGGAAGGTACCTACCATGTTTTCAACTTCACAAGAAGTAAAGAAAGCCCACCTGTGGCATGAAGAAGCCAAGTCACTCATCATGGCATTTTCTTTCTAATAACCAGGGTTCTGTAACTCCATCTGATATACAGCCTGCTTCCCATCTTCTGCCAGGTTCAGCCTGTTCTCAACACCAACTGTGCAAAAATCAGAGCTATACAATAGGGTTGTTTTTTTTTCCAAGTTATTACAGCTATAAGAAATATATATTTCAAACATGTGTCTGTTGACATTTTTCTCAGATTGCTTTAAAATTATGGATGTTTTCATCCTGCTATAGGTCAAGACAGAGTACTTTAAAAGAAAAGGCTCCATGACTGTTGATGGCCAAGAATCCCCCATGGTGACCATGGTGGGAGATGGAACCACCCTGGATGTGGAGGGGGTGCTGTACCTGGGAGGTCTTCCTTCCCAGTACAGGGCCAGGAACATTGGAAATGTAAGCAACATGTTCTGCATGGGGTTCATGTTACTTTTGTTATGGTTGTGTTTATTTTGTAGGAGGACATAATCTTCACACTCTCAAGTTTAAATTATCTTGTTTGAACTGGCACTCACCTGTAAGGTGGAGAACTTTCCGATCATGTTCATAGATCTTGTATTGCAGATTCCCTTTAAGCCTGACCAGCTTTTCCTCCTGTTAATTGCCACTTAGTCCCAAAACCATATAGGAAAATCCAGCAAATTTGTATTTGCACACAGTGCACCCAGCATTCTCGATTTGCAGAATATTTCCACTAAAATAATGGAAAATGCTTTCAATACATTATTAGCAAAGATACTCAAATGGTAGCTTTAAGTTAAATGTTCATGTGAAGTATTATGGTAATTAAATTTTAAAAACCAAAAGATTATATTATAATGGGTTTATTGAAACAAATTTAAGGAAGTACAGGAACAATATGTCCTAGCCTTATTATAATCTCTGCTGTCACATGTCATTTGGTTTAGATCACCCACAGCATCCCCGCCTGCATTAGTGAGGTGACAGTTAACAGCAGACAGCTGGACAAGGACAGCCTGGTGTCTGCCTTTGCAGTAGGCAGGTGCTATGCAGTGGCCCAAGAAGGAACTTTCTTTGAAGGAAGTGGATATGCAGCTCTTGGTAGGTATTACCAACAGTCTCAAAAGAAATCTTAGGAATGGGTGTGTATTCTAAGATGACGAGGATCCGAGACAGGACCCAGCTGGACAGGGCCTAGGAAGACTATATTTAGTTGTGTTCCTGGGTATTCTTGATGTCTTGCCTGTTCATGTAAAAGCCCCCTCAGGTCTTACATGCTGCAGATGGCCTGACTGGACTGGTGTGACTCCTGACAGAGGGCAGACAGGGGTGCTGACTTGCCTGTACTCTAACCAAGTTGACATAAGGCACAGTCACTGTCCCAGTTAATAAAAGTCTTTGAAGTAAAAATGAGCCATATGAAATATCTAGACCCTCAGTGCCCAGAGGTTATAGCAGGAGTTTGGACAGGGAGGGGGAAGTGAGTAAAATTTCACTCTGTGCCTCCTGTAACCTCAGAGGCTCAGGCCCCCACTTCATGGTTTCAGCTCCCCTGGGACCCTGGCTGCCAGGCCCTAGTAACATGTTCTCCCATTTTCCCTTCAGCCTCCAGCATGGTAACACTTCCTGAAATTGCTAATATTCCTGGTTTTGTTTCCCAGCTTTTTAATCACCTGAATTAAAAATCATTCAATTCATTCTGCACTTTTATAAATCCTAATTTGGAATCTGCTGTACTCAGTCAATGATGATACACCTGGTACTAGGGACAGATAATGGGAAGATAAAGTAGACTATTCCTAGATAATGAAGAAAGGATACAGGAATCAAACCCCACCTGCCCCCATGGCTGTAGGTCAAGGATGTGCCTGCCTCCACTCTGTTCTGACTTGTCACAGCTGACTGCCTGTGTCTTCTTTAAAAGCAGTATTTCCTCTTACAAATGGGAAAGCTCAATCCCAAAGGGTGGTTGAGAGTGACTTGTTGGTGGAGAGAAGCTGGATTCAGAGGAAAAGCTAGAGCCGGATCCTTATCCTAGGCCAGCAGGCCAGATGCACAGCCAGCCCCGCCTGCAACTCTTGGCCTGAGCCAGGGCAGGGCTCACTAGCACTGTTCTTGTGTTTTTCAGTCAAAGAAGGCTATAAAGTCCGGTCAGATTTAAACATCACACTTGAGTTTCGTACCTCCTCAGAAAACGGTGTCCTTCTGGGGATCAGCAGTGCCAAAGTGGATGCCATTGGCCTAGAGATTGTCAATGGCAAGGTAGGTGCTTCATCTTGATGGGATCACCCTGCCCCCCGAGTGTCAGAGACAGAGAAGTTGAGAAACAGACATACCTAGATCCAAATTTCTCATTACCCACTAAATTAATGGAATTAAGAAAGGCTCCATTAATATTTTAAAGACAGATAATCCTAAAAAGCTGTTTAAAAATAATTTCTTTTATATATTTGAAATTAAACTTATGCAAAATGGCAACTACAGTATGAAGAACTTTCTTCCCCGAGCCTTACCGACAGTGCCAACCTGATGCCCTGTCCCTTCTAATAGTTTAACTTTTCACTTGGAAATAATTACAGATTCATGTGAAGTTGCAATGAAGTGTACAGCAAGGTCCCTATGCACCCTTCACCCAGGCCCCCTAAGGGTAGCATAGTGCATAACTATAGTGCCATATTAAAACCATGACATCAACACCCATGCAAGCCACAGAGCTTGTGCAGTTGCACCAATTATGCAAATATATGTGTGTGTGTATGTGTGTGTGTGTGTATGTCTGTAGCTTGTGATTCCATGTAAATCACACAATCATCACCATCACCACAAGCACTAGCAAGACACTTCATTGTACCATCATGAGACTCCCCCAGGTGCCTCTTCGTAGTCACTGCCCTACATCCCTAACCCCTAGAAACCACTAATCTGTTGTCACTCTCTGTCATTTCATAAGTGTTATGTAAGTGGATTCACATAGGAAGCATCCCCTTGACGTTGGTTTTCTACTCTTAGCCCGATTTCCTGGAGGTTCTTCCAGGTTGTGTGCATCAACGGTTCGTGTCTCCTGGTAAGAGTGTCACTTCATGGAATGGACGATGTACTGTAATCTGATTTTTTTGATGCAAAAAGTGTATTTTTCCCTAAGTCCTCTGCTCTTGCCTCTCAGCCTTTCGTGCTCTGCTCCTGCTAGGAACAAAATGAACCCAACCATTTACAGTACTCTCATCTCTTCTGTCTGCTCTAGGGTTGCTCCCAGTGCTCACTCTCCTTCCTCTCCCCTTAGGGGTATCTGGGCACAGGAAGCTGTGGGGAGGGGAACCTGGATGGTCCTTCTGTTTTCTGGAATTCTCTCCCTGGCAGCACTTGAGGTATAGCTCATGCTCCTGGTCTTCAGGTGGCACCGCTGTCCTCCCTGCACCCAGCTAGGTGAGTGGTCTGGGGTCTCAGTGTTGCCACTGCAAGCAGACTCCTCCTGGAAGTCTGGCCATTGTCCCCGGGGACCAAGCTTCTCATATCTGTTGTCAGGAGCACTGCTGCCTTTTCATCTTTAGCCACTTTCCATCTTTCCCCGGGGATGTGTGAGAACTTGGGAGTTTCTACCAGGCCACACTTAGGCCCCTTGGAATCGGAGATAGCTAGTTTCTCATGTCCTTTCTCTACCTAAATTCATTTGCCACCATTTCTACTGCATCATACCCAAATCATATTGTTGAAGAAATAAGGTACTGGAATTTTCTTCCTGGAAGGCAAGGAACAAATCCTGTTTTAGATTCCCCAAACTTTCCTGGCTATTTCTAATGTTCCCCTACCTACTATCTGTGGGATTTTTGGTCCCTAGGCTATCCTACAGTGGGGGTGGGGATGACCTAGAAAAGTTCCATCTGACCCCTCGTCTTCACCTCCCCCTGTCTTCTTATTTCATGTCAAAACAAAACTACCCTATGTCATGTTACTGCCTCTCTATGATGCAGTTTATAGCCAGCTTTTCCCCTCATCTATACTTTAAGTTTAAAAACTTTCTATTTGCACATTTTTATGTGGCATCTAAAAATAGTTATCAGAAGTGCAGTAGCTTCAAAAAATGTACTTTTCTGTTGCTTATGTATTTTACTTCTGTCTTTGACTTACTGTTTATTATTCTTTTTTAACTTTTCTAGTAGTTTCCTGAGGGTTTATAATATGCTTTTTTCATTTGTCAAAGTCTACCTTGAGCCGGGCGTGGTGGCACACGCCTGTAATCCCAGCACTTGGGAGGCTGAGGCAGGAGGATCTTGAGTTCAAAGCCAGCCTCAGCAACTTAGCAAGGCTCTAAGCATTTGTTGTTATTGGCTGCTTGCTATTGTAAACTCAGTGAGACCCTGTCTCTAAATAAAATACAAAATAGGGCTGGGGATGTGACTCAGTGGTGGAGTGCCCCTGGGTTCAATCCCCAGCACCAAAAAAAAAAAAAAAAGTCTACCTTGAAATAACACTGAGTGGCTTCAGAGATAGCATAAGAACCTTGCAAATGTCTACTTCAAATTCTTCTCTTCTTTCGAAGTCTGCTTGGGCTGCCAGAACAACGTACCACAGATTAGGTGACTCAAACAACAAAAATTGATTTTCTCATTGTTCTGAAGACTTGCAAGTGTGAGACCAGTAGGATTGATTGCTTCTGAGGTCTCTCTCCTTGGCTTATAGCTGTCTCTTTTTCCTGTGTGTCTGTGTCCTAATCCTGTCTTATAAGAACACATGTGTATTAGATTAGGACCCCCGCTTAGTGACCTCACTGTAACTTAATCACCCCTTTAAAGCCTCCATCTCCAAATATAGTCTCATTTGGAGGGATACTTGGATTAGGACTTCAGCATATGAATTTTGGACATCAACCAGCCCATAACACCTCCATCATTTGCAAAGCTTAGATTTGTTGTTATTGGCTGCTTGCTATTGTAAAACGTCTATGTACACATTGTTAGGAGAGTTAGTAAATGTCACCATGTAGGTGCTACCAACTGTCAGCCTCCATAAGTCTATAAACTCCTGAAAATGTCCCCCAGTGCCCTGAAAGTGGGCACTGGTTCCAGGACACAGTGTGGCTCCAGCTTGTTGCCATGGGATGACCATTTGCCCTTTTGGGGAACAGGATAGTGTGCGACTTCTCCAGGAGGCTATTTTTGACAACGCTATTTCTCATGGTCAGCCCTCCTCTGAACACACTGCTGTGCCTTTATCCAACCTAAGAGCATTGTACAAGTGCGCTGTGCTCCTTAAACATGGAAAAACTCACCAAGATGTTGGCTTTCTTCAGCTCTTGTTTCATGTCAACAATGGTGCTGGTAGGATAACAGCCACTTACGAACCCAGAGCTGCCAGGACTCTCTGCGATGGAAGATGGCACACCCTTCAAGCTAACAAAAGCAAGCACCGTGTCATTCTGACAGTGGATGGGAATACAGTCAGTGCCGAGAGTCCACACACCCAGTCCACCTCGGCGGACACCAACAATCCCATCTATGTCGGTGGCTATCCTGGTAAGTATGAAAACCTGCTCTGCTTAGCCACATAAGGGGGCGCAGTCACTGGGGTATATCTCACTTCATCAGGATATGGAATAGGAATTGGTTTGGTGACAAATCCTTCATCATCTTAGAAAACTATTACAGATACTAACCTAAAAAATTCTGGAAAAATTAAAATTAAAAATTAAGCCAGGCGTGTTGGTGCATGCCTATAAATCCCAGTCACTCAGGAGACTGAGGCAGGAGGATCACAAGTTCAAAGCCAGCCTCAGCAACTTAACAAGACCCTGTCTCAAAATTTTAAAAAAATAATAAAAAAAATCTGGGAATGTGGCTCAGAGGTTAAGCACCACTGGATTTAATCCCCAGAACCAAAAAAAAAAAAAAAAAAAAAATTGAGAATTCACACATGAATTAGTCATTCGGTAAGCTCTTGAGAACATTGGATCTGGTGTGAAACAAGATGAATACTTTTACTAAGGTCAGTCAGTTAGAGGACTTCCAGAGTTGGGAACCATTTTAGGGTACAAACCTGTGACATCCTCTCACATAGATTTTGGATTAGAAGTATGTATTTCAGATGTTCCAAGAAATTATTACAACTAATAAACATCAATTTATGACAAAAGTCACAACTGTGCCTTAAAATTATGACATATTACAAGTCTTCTGTGCCTTCTGCTAGTCACTCAAGGCACATGTGGAAAAATATCCTTCTGGTTTTGATGGAGAACACACTTGAAATTATTTTTTTCCTATTGTGCTCTTTTATCTCATTCCACAAAATCGAACAGGATGTGTCTTCTTTCCTTTCTATAACAGCTGAAGTCAAGCAAAACTGCCTGAGCAGCCGAGTCTCCTTCCGGGGGTGTTTGAGGAAGCTTACCCTGACTAAGGGCCCACAGGTGCAGTCCTATGACTTCAACTCAGCCTTTGACCTGCAAGGAGTTTTCCCTCATTCCTGTCCTGGGACTGAGCCCTGAGCCTCCAGTAGAATCCTTAATTGGAATCACTGCTAATATTTTGAGGAAAATTATTTTTCTGAATTCCGTTCAGTTTTCATTTCCAACTCAGGTTAAATATTTCCACAGAGAAACATGTTTATGTTAAACTAAAACCACATGTACGACAAATAGTCTAAAATGTAAGTTGAACTCATTGGCTCTTTTTTTTTAACATTATTTGTAATAAATCTTTTTCAACATTGAATGTTCTGTTGATTTTTTAAATAGTATGTTTTAACTCTTGCGTTTTGGGATAAAAAATAAATAAAATATCATGACAGATTGTAATAGGGTAGAGTATGGGATCCTTTCATTTCCTTATGAAAATGTTAAGCTCTGAATTCTACAACAGACAAGCTATGTCATTGGACACATTCCAGCAGAGAGCACCAACTGTTTGCCAAATAGGAAACCCAGCAAATCATAGAAGGCCAAATGAGCAAGGGAAAGAGAACCTCCTTTTGACATGAACTGGCTCTATCAGGACCTGACCTAGCAGCATGTTTTTCAGGACAGAGTAAAAAATATGGTGTCACAAGTTAGCTCCTCTTTTATTATTATTTTCACCCCTTATTATAAATCCCTTGATTGGCTATGTTTTGAGAATGTGTATAGTTTTTAAAAAGGAAAACTTAAAAACTACTTAGTTGTGTTCTTTTAATGGACTAAACAGTTGTAAACCCATATTTCTGAAGTCTTTTTTGGTCCCCTCCAGATGGATTTTGGCCCTGCTCTTTGTTCATGGCGGGGGTTAAGATGGCTGCTATCCCAAATGCTTCAGAAAAATGGTTTCATTTTTCAAATGTTTGTTTGGTGAGAGGTCCCTACTGGCTTCTTATAAATGAAGAGAACAGATTAACATCTGTATGTACAAAAGATTTCAGTTTGATAAATAAGGACACTGTGGGACTGGTCCTGTCCCTCTTCTGTGCCTGGTTTATATTCCCGAAACCTCATAGCCATCTGCATCTCTTGGCAATGTATTTGAAATTCATAATTTCTTTCCCAGTTAAACATTAGCATGAAGATATTTCTTAGAGAAAGACAGCAGCCAGCTGCGAAAATGCCCATTGTTCTATAGCACCTAGAAAGCTAAGGAACACAGACTCCACTTTCCGACAGCAGCTTCCTGGGATAGCTGAGTCAGGAGGAGGGCATGAGCCCTCCCAACAACACAGCAAATGCACCCATGGGTGGCCTTTCTGCTCACAATTCTGTGGAAACCAGCTACAGCACATTTGAGGGCTCCAACATTCTAGTCTGTGATCCACCATGGTGGGTGAGGAACAATCCAGAGGCAGCCAATCCAGAGTCACCTTGGACTTTAAGCCCCTGCCCTCCATCCTTCATGAACAGACCTAAAACAGAGTTTGCACTTGTCATGGTTTTAACTGTTCACAGCCTTCTTTTAAAGGGTCCCTTTAGAGAAAAATGCACTTCTCTCCCCTTTGGCCTTTCATGGAGTATAGAGACCTGGGTTTAGATTCTCCCTGTGATGTGAGCATGTGTAGGTTTCAGGTGAGACACCTGCCTTGACTCTCATGGTGAGGGATCACATGTGGTCTCTAACGCCTCTCAGTAAGACTGGATGAGGTCCTCAGAACAGGGGTGCCAGACAAGATACAGGACACCCACTTCAATTTCAATCCAGATAATAATGAACATGTGTTCAGTGTCAAAATACACTCAATATTGCACAGCTTCCAGTGTTTGCATGTGAAATCTGGTAACCTCATTTTGCAGGCCCAAAGGGCCTAAGAACATTATGATAAAATAAAAACAAATCCAGCATCTTACAGGACATGGAACAAAACCCACTGAAGATCACATGATACCTTTATGGAAATACCAGATTTTTCCCAAGATGTTTTTATGGAATTTTTTTTAATCTACGTTTTGTTACACAAGTTAAGTCCTTGATTAGTCAGCTCATTAGCCCAACAATTTTTTTAATTGTGGCAAATATATATATAACATAAAACATCATTTCAACCATTTTTTTAGGTGTACTGTTCTCTGGAATGAAATACATACAGAAGGTTGGGCCACCACCACCACCACCGTCTGTCTCCATATCTTTTTTATCTTATAAAACTGAAACTCCGTATCCAGTGAGCACTAATTCCCCATTCCTCCTTCCCCCAGCCCCTGGCAACTGCCATCTACTTTCTGTCTTTATAAATTTAACTACTCTGGAGTACCTAATAGCAGGAGAATACACAGTATTTTTCCTTCTGTGTCTTATTTCACTTAGCATATTCACCTGTTTTGAATTGAAGATTTACCTAGTTCGTAGCATTTGCCAGAATCCCCTTCCTTTCTAAATCTGAATAATATTCCACACATATGCACACACATATGCACATGCACACACACACACACACACAAACACACACATTTTGTTTATCTAGTCATCCCCTGACAGGCATTGGGCTGCTCCTGCCGTTAGGCTACTGTAAATAATGCTGCTATGAACATTGGTCTACAAATATCTACTCAAAGTCCCTGCTCTGTTTTCCTGGGTATATACCCAGAAGTGGAATTGCTGGCTCATATGGTAAATCTAACTGTAGTCTTTTGAGGAACTATGGCACATTATGTCTAGTTTATTTTTTAAGCTTCATTTTTCTCATCGTTAAAAAGGGATTATGATATTAACCTCAAAAAGATACATATTTAAGAAATACTATTAAAATTAATTTTTAAAGAGAAAGAGAATGCTGAGAATGCCTATATAAGTTAATCACCTTGAACTTAATGGAGTTTAAGCCTCAGTCACATGTGCCAGCAAAAAGTTCAACAGCCAAATAGATTTATAGGCAAGTTTTACCAAACATCAGAAATAAGAAAAATAAGAAAACTGACCAATTCATTACAACAGCTGGCATAACCTTTACACAAAACAAGGATGAAGCCATCACAGAATAACTTTATGGACTTAGATGTAAATATCTTTTATAAAATAATAAATTAAATTCATTCCTTAGGGGAAAACAATGCAAACCCATAAATTCTTTTTATTCTTGAATATAGTCATTTTTGGCGTAAGACAGTTAACATGAGATGTAACCTCTTAAAAATTTTTGTTTGATTTGTTGTTGTTTTGTTTTAAGAGACAGGGTCTACACCATTTTCCCAGTCTGGTCTTGAACTCCCAGACTCAATCGATCCAGTTTCAGCCTCCTGAGTAGCTGGGACTGTAGGCTCATGCTTCTGTCTCTCCACCTCCGAACATGCACACAAATTCTGTTGCCTACAGACACTGTGCTGTACAACGTAACTCTAGAACTGATTGATCGTGTATCATTGAACTTTATACCTGCTGAACAGCAACTCTCCATTTCTGCCCCCTCCATGGCAACCATCATTCTATTCTCCATTCCTAAATTTGACTATTTTAGATCTCAAGTATAAGTGGAATCATGCAGTATTTGTCCTTTTTTGATTGACTCTTTCCAGTTAGCACAGTGTCCTCCAGGTTCATCCATACTTCCAAATGGCAGGATTTCCTGCTTTTTCAAGACAATGGTCTATTGTCACATTTTCTTTAACGGTTAACAGACTTTGGGTTTCATTCCTATATCTTCGATATTGCAACCAATGCGGCAATGAGTGTGTGAGTGCAGATACCTCTTCAATATCCTAATTTCAATTCTGTGGCTATATACCTAGAAGTGGGATTGTTGGATGATATGGTAGTTGCATTTTTAATTTTTTGAGGAACTTCCATACTGTTTTCCATAATGGTTTTGCCAACCAACCATTCCCACGAACTGTATACAAGTGTTCCAGTTTTCTGGGTCCTTGTTGTCACTTGTTATGTTATGTTTTTTCTTTTTGATGATAGCCATCTTAAAGGGTATGAGGTGAAATCTCACTGTAGTTTTGATTTGCAGTTCCCTGATTAGTGATGTTGAGCCTCTTTTCATAAGCTTATTAGCCATTCATATATTCTTTTTTTCATTTCCCATGAGAGTTTTATTTATTTATTTATTTATTCTTTTTAGACATACATGACAGTAGAGAGTATTTTCACATATTATACATTCTTAGAATAAGTATAACTTGTTCCAGTTAGGATCCCATTATTGTGAACATACATGAGGTGGAGTTACATTGGTTGTGAATTCATATATAAGGATAGGAAAGTTATGTCTGATTCATTCTACTGTCTTTTTATTCCCGTCCCACTTCCCTTTTCTTCATTCTGCTTTGTCTAACCCAACACACTTAAAATTTTCCCCTCCTTTGTTGTGGGTTAGCATCCACATATCATAGAGAACATTCTGCCTTTGGTTACAAAGAAGCAGTCATGAAATTCATTTGGAAAAACAAGAGGCCCAGAATAGCCAAAGCAATCCTTAGTGAGAAAAGTGAAGCAGGAGGCATCACAATACCAGATCTTAAGTTATACTACAGAGCTATAGTAACAAAAATGGCAAGGTACAAAAACAGACATGAAGGAATTGTAACAGAATAGAAGACACAGAGACCTACCCACATAAATACTAGACAAAGTCACGGAAGATATACATTGGAGAAAAGGTAGCCTCTTCAACAAATGGTGCTGGGAAAACTGGAAATCCATATGTAGTAGAATGAAATTGAACTTCTATCATATTTATTCTTTTCAGAAATGTCTATTTAAGTCTTTTGTGCATTTTCTAGCTGGGTTGGTTTTGTTGTTATAGAGTTGTAGGTCTTTCTTATATTATATTTTAGGTACTAATGCTTTATCAGGTAGGTGTATGGTTTGTGAATATTTCCTCCCATTTCACAGCTGTCCTTTCACTCTGTTTACCCCTTCCTTTGCTGCGTGTCATATGAAAAGTTTTCAACTAAGTCTGTCCATCTTTCAGTTTTTCTTCCATTTTCTCTGAAGTCATAACTTGGGTTGATTATTCTCATTTATCCTGACATTACAAGCAGGCTAGTTGTTGTCAAATTTGTTCATGGAGATAAAACTTGTCAATCACATATATTTGTTGTCAATCACATATATTTCAAAGTGAAAGGAAAAGAGTAACAGAAAGTCAATTCTGCTGCAATTTTCCTCCTTCTATCAGCTGTAAAGTCCTGAATCAAGAGCCTATGAGATCAGCCTCAGACTGTACAGCTAGAGTCACAGATATGTCTTCCCCATATTTGCTGTATTCAGTCTTTAAAATTTAAGAGCTCTCATAAGTTTCTGAGAAAAGTTCTAAACTCTTTCCCCTGGAAAAATGCATAAACCCCCTAATTTTTCCTATAATTTCAGAGAATTCACAAATTCCTTGAATCTCATACAAGCATCAGTGGTCAGCATTAGAGGTCAGGAACCTCTAATGCACCTGGACAGTAAATATATAGGTATTTGTTTTCTTTATTCAACAAGGCATATATGTTACATTGATTAACCTTTTGTATATGTTATATTTCATAATAAAAAGACAAAATAAAAAATTAAAACAAAAAACCTGCAATTATCTGACCTGGAGATGAGGACTTGATATATATAATATGCAATTGATTTTCCTACTGCCACCTCTGTAGCACGGCAAGATTACCATAGAGCTGGTTGAGGAAACATCAAGACTAGACCTTAGAACTACAACTAAAGCCAACCTGGTAAGAAATTCTCATTAGGCAGTAATTGCATATGTACATTTTCTAAGCACTGCTAGGTTTGCCTGGAAGTTCTATAAAATGGCAGATCAGTGGCTCAGAGACTGAAATTTATGTGCATCAACATTTGTCTCATATTCTGAAAATTGTATGTTAGTACTTTTATTTTCTAAAAGTGTTGGTTTTTTTTTTTTTAAAGATCAGGGAATTAGCAATGCAAAAATAAGGAAGTCTCATCAGATTTCTTATAATGACAGTGGTATCTGGAACCTGTAACAAACTTCTTCGCCAGTAGGAGACACTCTTCAATGGTTAATTGTCTTGTAAAATTTCACATAATATCCTTCTGTTTTCTCTTCCCCCATAATCAACACCCTTCCCATACTATTACTGGCTGTTCTCACTTGATTAAAACCTTAACAGTATTCTGCCCTGCACCCAGGAAGTATCCTTCCCACAACTACAAACTTTGTTATTTATCAGTCTCGTTATCACTTCTTCCTAAGGGATAGTAAACTTCAGTACAGTTAAACAAGTTGGAAGAAAGTCAACAGCCTGAATAGGAAGCAGCAGGTCCTTTTCCTAGCTGAGACCGTACTGAAAGATCAAGTGAAAATGGGCACATCTCCTTAGTATCTTGTGTTGAACATATTTTCTCCTTGAAGTTGTAGCATACTGAAGGAGTATTTTGAAGCCTTAATGTTTCTGTCAGACTGATGTTTTAGATTGCCTTTTTTCTCCATTTTATGTTGTTGCAATATATCAAGACTAGGTAATTTATAAAGGAAAGAAGTTTATTTGATTATGGTTCTGTAGGCTGGAAAGTCCAAGAACATGGAGTCAGCATCTGCTCAGGTGAGGGCTTCATGGTGGAAGGGCAAGAGAGTCTGCAGAGGAAAAAGCCCAGAAGTGAAATTCACTTTGCAACAAACTGTTCTCAGGATAACTACTCCAGTCCTTCAACAATTAACCTAGTTCCTCAAGAAAACATTCTCTCTCTAAAGGACTTCTTAAAGGCCCTGCTTCCTATTACCATAATGGCAATCAAATTCCAGTGTGAGTTTCAGTGGGGACAAACCATATTCAAACCCCAGCATATATATAATTTTCAGAATTTCAAAAAATTACATAAATTTCAAATATATGTGGATTATATCTCTATTTTGATGTGTAAGTCACATCTTACAATGTCTTTGACAAATCTTTCTAGATAATCACATACTGCCATGATGGCTCTGATTAGGGGCCTGGGATGGTTCTTAGTAGCTCTTAGCTATCCCCAATTTCCCCCGAAGATTGGATCTGTTCCTCAAAGATCCATTAGTTGTTTCATAACTCCTTGAAGGTCTATATTATGTAGGCTCTTTCTTTGGCACTTCTTGCAGACCTAACATAATGAGGACCTAGGGGAGGTTATTAGTAAGTAATTGTTGAATTGAATATGTTTATCATTTTTCAGCAGTGTGGTTCTTCCTATAAATTTCAGAAGTTGCTTAGAAATAAAATTCCTCTGAGTCATCCAATAAGCATAATGCAGACTAAGCCTCTTTAGAAAAACAGTTCCAAAGGAATTTCTATAGGCTTAAGAGTTTTCACAAAATGCAGTAAAAATTTTGGCTTAATATTTACTGTGAAGTGTCAAAATTATCAGGATTTTTTCACCAGGTAGCAAAGGCTACCAGGTTCATTTCACATTCCTTAGTCCAGCAATAGGGCCCACCCACAGCAGCTGTCTGAAGCAAGTTCTTGAATGAGAATATAAGAAAAATCGTTTTTTTTCTTGAGTAACACAATTTTAAAGTGATATTGTTTTTCTCACAGCATATGTATTGCATAATGCTTAATTTTAAATATTAAACACAAATTCCAGTATACAAAAGTGTTGTGGGCTTTGTTTGTCACAGCTATGAAAAAGTAGAGTGTTTTGGCTGGTGTTGTGGCTCAGTGATAGCATGCTCACCTAGCATGTGTGAGGCCCTGGGTTCGATCCTCAGTACCACATTAAAAATAATAATAATAAAGGCATTGTGTCCACCTACAACTAAAAAATAGATATTAAAACAAGTGGAGTTTGTGCCATTTTGTTTTAGAACCATTTTGTGCATCAAGCATTTAATCATAATTTAATTTTTA
This sequence comes from Glaucomys volans, assembly GCA_020662805.1. NCBI lineage: Eukaryota > Metazoa > Chordata > Mammalia > Rodentia > Sciuridae > Glaucomys > Glaucomys volans. Next base: position 519,283 of record JAJEJO010049989.1, on the reverse strand, counting down.
GCATGTGTTCAAAATCCTAATGTGATTTGTCTACTATGAATAAAAACAGTAAACGCTTTGATAATAACTAAAGAATGCTGAGTTGTATACCTGATTGGTGGTCAGAAGAGAACAATTAGGGAAAGGACATCATTAGAGGGAGCAGATAGGAGATTGTGAAGAGCAGACACATAAATAGAGGCTCCATGTGTAACTGCCTCTAGGCTGGAAAGGTGAGCAGGATCTAAGTATAGAAAGGAAGTTAGTCTTCCTTCCAGGACCCGCAGTCTACGATATATAACATCTACAATGTCCAGGATGCAATTCAAAATCTCTAAACAGCCGTGTGTGGAGGCACACACCTGTAATCCCAGCAGCTTGGGAGGCTGAGAAAAGTGGATCTCAAGTTCAAAGCCAGCTTCAGCAAAAACAAGGTGCTAAGCAACTTCGATGAGACCCTGACTCTAAGTAAAATACAAAATAGGGCTGGGGATGTGGCTTAGTGGTCGAGCGCCCCTGAGTTCAATCCCTGGTACACACCCCCCCAAAAAAAGGGGGGACCAATTCTCAAAGGAGGAAAAAAACCAACAAATGCCAGTCTCAAGGGAGAATTATCAAAGACTTTAAAGTAGTTGTTTTATCTCTGCATTATAAGGTTATAAGAAAAATGTTATAAGAAAAATATTGTAATTAAATGGAGGGATAGAAATTCTCAACAGAGAAATAAAAAAAAAATATGAAGGAAACAAATGAAAATTATTGAAATTAAAATACAATATCTGAAGTGAAAAAAAAATCACCAGATGGACTCAGTAGTATAATGGAGATTAAAAAAAGGAAAGGATCAATAAACTTGAAGACAGAACACTGCAAATTATCCAAACTTCAAACAGAGATAAAGGATTAGGAGAATCATATCTAACAAAACATAGGCTCCATGTGACAAATCCACAGCTGACATCATACTAAATGGGGAAAAGCTGAAAGCATTTCCTTTAAGATTTGAAACAAGATAAGGGTGTCCAATAATGGACATAACTTTTATTCCATATAGTATTGGAAGTTTTAGCCAGAGCAATTAAGCAAGAAAAAGAAATGAAAGGCATATAAACAGGAAGGGATGGAGTCAAATTATTCCTGTTTGCAGTTGATATGATTCTACATGCAGAAAAAACTGAAACTCCACCAAAAGACTTCTAGAACTGGGAAACAAATTCAGTAATGTTGCAGTATACACAAACAACATAAAAATCAGTAGCATTTTTATATGGCAATAACAAGATTTCAAAGAAATACTATTCACAGTAGCTATCCCCCCCCCCCCCCCCCAAAAATCCCTAGGAATAAATTTAACTTAGGAAATAAAACCTCTCCAATGAAAACGAAAACACTGATGAAGGAAACTGAGCACACACACGCGCACGCGCGCGCGCGCATACACACACGGAAAACTCTCCCATTTTCATGGATAGCAAGAATTGTCAAAATGTACATACTACCCTAAGCAATTTACAGATCCAATGTAATCTCCATCAAAATGCCAATGAAAGTCTTCACAGAACTAGATAAAAGGATCCTAAAATTCATAGAGTCACAAAAGACATCAAATAGTCCATATAATCTTGAACAAAACAAATAAAGCTAGAGGCATCAACATTTCATTTCAAGACATACAGAGCCACAGTAAACAAAACAACAGTAAGCAAAACAACATGATACTGGCATAAACATGATACTGGCATAAAAATGGACAGAGACCAATGGGACAGAATAGAGGTCCCAAAATAAACTCATCACATCCAACTGACTCTCTACAAAGATGCCAAAAACATACAATTAGAAAGGGCAGCCTCTTGAATAAAAGGTGTTGGAATAACTGGATATCCTCATGTAGAAGATAGAAACTTGACTGCTATTTCGCACCCTTTTCAAAAATCAACTGAAAATGGATCAAAAAACCTAAATGTAAGACCTGAAACTATGAAACTACTAGAAGAAAGGATAGGGGAAACACTTTGAGATATTGGCATTGGCAATGGCTTTTTGGATATGACCCCAAAAGCACAGGAAACAAAACAAAAAACAGGCAAGCGAGATTATTTTTCCTTTCCTTTTCTTTTTCAAAAATGTTGTCTTTTTAAAAAATGTTTTTATTTTAAAAAATGGGTTCATTTGGACATAATTATATATGCATGAAATATGTTTCATTTCAGTCCCCAGACTTCCTCCTCCCTCTTCTGTTCCCCTTCCACTACTCTACTGAGTTTCCCTCTACTTATTTATTTAAATTGGTGTTTTATTCATATACATAAAGGTGAAATTCACTGTGATATATTCATATATGTGCATTGCATAATTTGGTCAATTACATTCCACAGTTCCTCCCTTTTCCTGCCCCTCCTTCCTTCCCCTCTCATCCCCTTCCTTTACTCCACTGATCTCCCTTCTATTTTCATAGGATACTCTCCCCCTTTTATTTCCCCCTTATTTTGTTCTAGCTTCACCATTTAATCCTTAGCTTTCTGAGTATGGCTTAGTTCACTTAGCATGATGTTCTCCAATTTTATCCATTTACCAGTAAATGCTATATTTCATTCTCTATGACTGTGGAAAACTCATTTTTAAAAAATCCATTCATCTGTTGACAGCCAACTTGCTGGTTCTACTTAGATATTGTCAATTGAGCTGCTGAAAACAATGTGTTTGTATCACTACATTTTGCTGATTTTATTTATTTTGGATAAATAGCAAGCAGTGGGATGGTTGGGTCACATAGTGGTTCCATTCCTAGTCTTTTAATAAATTTTCATACTGTTTTCCAAAATGGTTGTGCTAATTTGTAATCTTCACCAACAATGTGTGAGTGTATGTTTTTCCCTACACCCTCACCAGCATTTATTATTCTGAGAATTGGCATTCTAAACTGGAGTTTTTGATTTGCGTTCCCAATTGCTAGGAATGTCAAACATTTTTTTCAGGTATTTGTTGGCTAGTTGTACTATGTTGTTGGCCACCTTTAGTTATTTTGCCCATTGATTGGTTATTGGGGGGGAGGGTTGAGTTCTTTATAAATTCTGGATATTAATCCCCTGTAGGAGAAGTAGTTGGCAAAGACATTTTCGGTTGAAAATGACTACTGGTCATTTCTCTGTGACCATCCCCATGTTCATCTGTGAACAGCTGGGCCACTCTGGAACAGATGCTGTTGGCCCCTCCCTTTTCTGCGCTGCTCCTTACAGGTGGGGCTCTCCCCAGTGCTTCCACCTGACCGGCACTGAGGCATTACAGCCTAGGAATGACCTCACTCAGCCAGCCGGACCTTGGGATGCTCTTGGAAGGCATTACAAATGAGGGGAGGACACAGCGGATGTCTGCTACATGCGGCAGGGGGGTAATGAGTACAGAAAGCTCTGAGGAGTGACAGCAGCCCTGGGCTCCGCTCGGATCCGGTCGGGGTGTCAGGAGGCTCTCGCCGCCGGACCCAGGCCGATGGTCTGCTCATTCGGGTCACAGGGCTCAGGAGTCTCCCAAATAAGCACGTGTTGGCCCTTGGCCCTCCGCACCACCACAGGTATGCCTGTGCACAGGGGCCTGCCTCGACCCGTCCTTGGGGTCGGCTTTCCTGGAGTCTGGGAGGAACATTCGGGTCCGCTGGTCTCGGTGGTTTCGTGGTTCTCTCAGCCTTTCCTTCTCATCAGTGCAGGCAGGAACATATGTGCAAGGTTCTTCAAAGGTACAACACAGGGCGGACATGCTGAGGCCAAAACCTGCGGCTGCTTAGGAGGCGTGGCGTTTCTTACCGCCAAGCAAGTTGGCAGAAGTTCCAGGCGGAGCAAAGCGCGGCGAACACCTGGGACCGAGTTGCGAAGCGGATCCGAAAACTGCTGCGGGGTGGGGGCGGGGGCGTGGTGCCTGGGTGAGTGGGCGGGGCCGACCTGCAGAGAGGGGCGTTTCCTGAGAGTTCGGCGGGGCGGGCTTGGATGTGGGTGTGGCTTAGGGCGAGGTGGGCGGGTACGAGCGGCCCTGAGGAGCAGGGCTAGGAACCCACAGAGGGCCCAGCGGGAGGGACATCCTTGGCAGGGGGTGGGGCACTTGGTGGTGTGGGCGAAGTACATCTGTAGCTAGGGAGCGGGTCTGGGAACCCGGATGGCCCGACAGGCGGAGGTGGCCCGGCGGTGGGCGAGGCGGTAGGGAGAGGGGCGGAGTCCACCTGCAGCGGAGGGGCGGGGTCTGGAGTAGAGGGCGGGACCTGCGTGAGGGGGCGGGTCTGTGACTGGGTGGCGGTTAGTGACCGTTGGAGAGATGGGTGGGTAGGGTGGTCTCGGGGTTGGGGCGGGGTCAGTCTTCTCCTGGCGGTGTACCGAGATGTAGAAAGAAAACAGCGCCCACGCCACGCCAAGGTGAGCCACTGCTCAGACGCGGCTCTTCGCGCGTCAGGAGAGAGGCCGGCTGCCCATAGGGTGGGGAGGCGGAGGAAGATGCTAGGAACCTTCTGGGTTGCGTCCCGGAGGTGCCCAAGTGAGGGGAGGAGCGGGGCGGGCAGTCTAGCGACGCCTGCGGCCATGCTTCCGCGCCCTCGCCCCCAGCTGTGGGACCGCGGAGAGGAGTCGGGGCGGTAGGCCACTGGCGGGGCGAGAACGGCGCCGTCGACCAGGGCAGCGCCGCGGAGGGCCGGGCTCTCCTGGGAAGACCGTGGCGTCCGATGCGGTGTCAGTCTAAAGGCATCGGGTCTCGGGACGCGCAGGCGGAGGTTGTGGGCAATGGACGGAAGATTAGTTTGGTGATGTTCAGGTGGAGCGATGGAGGGCCTTGGGTCCTGGAGACACTCCTGACGTTGAGTGTGGAATGGGGCAGGCGGTTGTCTTCTGGTTTTGAGAATGTCAGCCACCTCTTTTAATTCTCTTGCTTCAGAGTATGGCGGGACACGGGATGGAAGTTACAAGGACACGGACTTAGACCTGACTCAAAGTAAGCGTTCAAGCCGTGGAGTGGTAAACTCCCACTCCTGGGATTGGGCGGCACTTACCAGGGAGGGCTGGGAATTATAGTGCCAAGAACCAAGATTTGGAAAGATGTCCCTCCATAATTTGGGTCTGGTCATTTAGATCTTAGATATCCACATTTTTAGAATGTTAAAACTATTGCCTTCCTGCTGCCTCATTAATTGTGAAGGAGATTGAATTTGATTGCAGCTTGTGAAAGTGCTTTGCACAGTAACGATAAGAATTGACGATTATTTATTCCTATTCCAGTGCTACTAAGGGGCTTTCCATATGCATTCTTATTTAATCCTCGCATCAACTTTTTGTGAAAGTTATTATTATTATTATTATTATTATTATCATCATCATCATCATCATCCTCACTGTACAAATGAAGAGACCATGGCTCAGGGAAATCAAGTAATTTTTCCAAGGTCCTACTTTGTTCAATACTGTGCCCAAACATTGAGCCCATTTGCTCAATGCAAATACCCAAATCCAACGTTTCTTTTGTGTTCTTAGCATATTATAGATCCAACTTCTAATTTGGGCAAGATACTGAATTATATTTCTTCTAAATCCAGCAGTGAGATCTACTGATAACAGTTTCACTAACAGGCTTTCATTATTACAGCTTGATTTCTCTGAGCCTTCACTTTGTAATCTACAGAAGAATCAACATGGAAATATGCCCAGAGTTGAGATGTAAATATCCCTTGAAAAAAGAATATGGAAGCAAGTTGTGTGAGGAGAAAATATTAAACAATTTATCTCTCAACTATGCTTCTCAAAATGTAGTGAATGGTCATTTTTTGGTATTTTTAAATTTTTTTCCTATTCATTGTGGACAAATATTTTGTAAGAGATTTACTAGAAAAATGAAATGAAAAACAATATACAAATCTAGATTTTTATTAACGCTTTCACAATGAAACTACATTTTAATAACTATCATTAGAATATCTACAACAGAAAAAAAAATTTAAATCAGTATACATTCATTGAAAGTATGTGTGGTTAATAGAATCTTATGTGACAGAGTAGATACTTAATATCCAGGACTTTTTCCCCAGTGTTAGTAACAGACTAGCTAGAGAACATTAACACACCTATCACCAACTATCAATCATCCTCTGTAATGGAATGCAAAAGATATAATCAATTTACTTTGTAAAGAGTTAATAATGAAACACATTTTAATCACTTTAGCAGAGTAGAGGCAGTGTCCTTCCTCTGTTTCTGTCTTGGCAGTCCAGACCCTGACTGCATGGAGGTAGAATGACAATCCCAAACTCCCCCTAGGCAGATCAGGCTGCTTGGAGTTAATGCTGCTGAACACCCAATGAATAAATCAGTAGCAAAGGCACAAAGAGGGACATGGAAAATCTAGATGTGTGTGATCTCAGTTCATGTTTAGGACTCCCTTAATTATACAGTGCCCTGCAAGACAGTCATTAAATCTGTGAAGTCTCCAAACACTGAAGTTACTTTTTTTCCCAGATCAGAAATTGTATCTCTCCTTTGAATTCACAGGATTGATCTCTGACCTGTTTTCATCTAATAGCAACTGGGGTTCTCATGGCTTATTTGCCAGGCCCTTGCAAACAAAATTTTTTTTACAAATGAAAATCCACCTTTTTCAAATTTATTCCTTTGCAAAGGAAAATCTACTTCTTTACCTTTTAGCCTTTTGAGACACAAGGTAGCATGACCTCCCTTAAAATTTGCTAACTTAGGGCTGGGAGTGTAGCTCAGTGCTGGAGTACTTAATGCCCAGCACGAGGGAAAAAAAAAAATTTACTAACCTAATGGCAGTTAAATGCCCAATTCAATGCCCAGACCTCCATTTCTTTTGTTTCTTTTTTTTTATTTTCAAAGTTTATGAATTTTTAAAAATGTATGCAAAATAATAAAAGTAATGTATATGGCAGTTCCCTTTCTGAAACATTTTTGATTGTTACAACTGGTGTGTGTATGTGTGTGTGTGTGTGTGTGTGTGCCTGTGCCTGTGTGTATAGAAGCCAGGGATACTGCTAAACATCCTAGCATGCTCAGAAAAGTTCTAACAAGAATCATCTGGCCCAAAGGATCAATAGTGTCAAGTTGAGAAAACATAATTGAGTTGCATTTTTAAGTTCTCTCCGAGGATAAAATTTATGTGAATTTATTTATATAAATTGTGAATCCCTGATAATTTACCCATTGAAATTTGGTTGCTTTATGTGTATTTACTAAAGTTAATACACATTTTCCAGCTTTCCTGTATAAGGTACATTTGTAAACTATACAATTAAAAAGTTAAAAGATTCATGTGTTTAGAGAAGGAGATTGTAATGTTAGTCCTGCAGTTTTTTGGAGAACTTCATGCTTAAGACTGCTTAGGACAACAAAGACATTTTTAAATTGGACAAAACAGAGTGTTCTTTTGGATTGTGGTCTTTTGGTTTGCTGATCTAGCTTTCATGCTGACTTCAGCTTTGGCCTTGCATTTTTCATCCTCATAACCCCTCAGGCACAGCAAAATCTTCCCATCAGTTTCTTGTCTACTGAAAGCCTTTCCAAATAATGCCAAATTCTGAGCATCTGCCTCTTTCACAGATTGTATTACTGTATCCACAGAGTAATGTGGAGATTCTTGGTAAAACCATGTTTTCAGGATCACTTCTTCAACTATGATTTCCATCTTCCTCTGTAGGTGGATTTTCCTGACTTCATGAAATGGTCCCTGGTAGAGCTCAATGACAGTTTATTCAGAACTGGTGATGAGCTCCACATGGTTAATACAGGTAGAAAAGAATTCCTACAGTGGATTTAAGAGTTTGTGGTTATTTTCCAGGCAAAACTCAGAGAGTTAGTCTGCTGACTTCCTGGGTTTTTCAGAAATCTTTCACTTTTCAGACATGTTAGATCCTCATAAGCCAGGATTCTGCTTCTGATATATATTTCTACACTGGGATGCTTCAGTGGGAGAGGAACCACAGAAGGTAGAGGATCCTGGGAACATGGCTTAGCACTTTGGTTTCCTGGTATATCTTCTTTTGCTGATTGATTTTTCTCATTGTTATCTTAAAGAGTTGGACAGAATATTTTCCCCCACCAGAGGAGGCAGCTGCCACGTCTCCTCTATGGAGGAATTCAAGAAGAGTTCAACTCAGAGGTTACAATTTTCATGGAGCTTGCATGGCCTTCCAGAGCACCACAGCCATGGGGTCTGGATGGGCAACTGCTGGGCTCTCTTCTGATTCAGGTGAGCACCAGAGTCCCTGGTTGTTTGCAGAGACACGGATTACAGACATCACTACAGGCAGATGTCCACTACAGTCAATTCAGCAAAGTTATCTCTCACCAAATGGAAAGCCAGGGTCTCTGTCTAGCAACTTGACACAAGTAGAGATGTAGGAGAACACAAAACTGAAAGATTCTTTTCTTCTTTCCCTATTTTTGATCCTCTTTTGAGTATAAATGATGATTTTCTTTTTCAGGGAAGCATTTTCAAGAAACTTATCGTTCTTGGGGAGTGAAGTCTGTGAAGTGGTTTCACCTGCTGTCCCGATGGCATAGGAGCAGTTTTCTACGGCAGCTGCCTTGAACACTGCATCACTTGGGAAGAAATAGATTTTTGCAATGGGAACATTATTTCCTGATGATTGTAAGACATCTGTCCAGTGACATTATCCAACTGGAAAAATATTTCAAGAATTGTACTTGTAGCAATAGTCAATATCTCCTCCCCAGCCATCAAATGTAATGTGAGCTTTGTGTCCTCTTGCACCGCCACCCATTGCAAGGCAGATCAGATAAGGTTTCTTTCTGTTGCTTCATTTCATTTCCCCTTAAACGACTTAAGGTTGGCTTCTGTGATTCCTTCTTACAGAATGTTGAAGGCACAGTTTCACATCCATTTAGAGATCATAAAAGGAACATTGGCCAAGATGACACAATTAACTGGAACCCTAAGGGATGCTAAAGTAATGGCCTCCTTTCATACTCCAGTCCTAACAGATTGTGTGTCCTAGATCCAAGAGATCTACAAGCCTCCTAAAGTCATTCCATTGTCACTATATCTAGTGCTAACTATAAGCTGGAACATGTAATCCCAGCAACTGTCATAATGTATGATAAAGTAAGTAATGTGACAGTAACATGCTTCCCTTTCAACCAGATTGAGAGGTCTTTAGCTGGAGAAACTGTGGATTGGCTGGCTACCAAAGACCATTTTATGAAGTCAGGAAAATCCACAGAAAGATCCAGTCTCTCCCAGTAATGGTTCTACTGGAAATTGTCATTTTGCCCAGAGGATATTCCCAATTGTCATTCTTGACGGTATAGATCTTTTCCCCAGGGCTCCCTTTCTGGTGTTCTTTTCTCATGTGGTGATAATGGGTGGAGCTTGTCTCCCCATGGTCCAGTCAGCATGGGGACACAGGACATTGCTGCTGCATTTCAGAGCCCAAGTGCAGAACCCAGACCTAAGTTGTATGCTTTATAAAAGCAGCCTTATTGGGGCATCATTGGCATACAATAAACTATGCATATTTAAATGGACACTTTGATGTGTTGGAGTGTGTTTATGCCCTCGCAGCCATCACCACATTCATGGTAATGAGCATAACCATCACTCCTCAGTTTCCTCATGGTGCTTTCAGTCTCTCCCTTCCAAGCTTCAAACACTTAACACATTGGTTCTAAAACAAAGTCAATAACCTTCCTTAACCTTTTAACAAAATTGATATAAATTTGACCTCCATACCAGGGACAGAAATTATAAGAGTAGTATAGACCAATTTTACTTTGGAGCCTAGATGTGAAAATCCTCAATAAAATACTGGTATTGAATTCATCAGTTAGACAAACAACATATGACCTTAATCGCACCTTAGACTCCTCTTTTATTCTCCAGTGTTATATTTTTCACTAAATGTTTGTTTCATTATTCCAGGTTTTTTTTTTTCCCCGTTTCCAACTTTGGTTGATATTCTGATTTTAATGCTGACATTGCGGGCAGACTATTTTCTCAGAAGTTCCTAGAGGGAAAATTTGTCCTGAATGAAGAAAAGATGCTAGTGAGTGGTGCTCACCCACATTTCCAAAATGAAAGGAATGTAGCTATGAAAAGTATTATTCAATCACAATTTTTCTAGGTCCTTCCATTTGTCCACCCTTGAATGGGTTTAGAGAAATAGGAGGGTCAAGTGTAACTTCACTTTGTGTCAAAGCTCCTGAAAATTAAGGCTGCTCTTCAACCTACAGGATAAGGCCCAACAAATATGGCTTCTATAAGAAGGCATTAATTTTCCATATGGCCATCTATGCAGCTGTGTCCAACATGATTCATGATATTTAGGAATAATACATGACTAAATGTTAACACCCATTTGTCCATATTAAGTGCTGACTTAGCACCCAAATTAAATACTGAGGTGAAAATGGAGAAAATGCTTGATTCAAATCACTAGGTCAAGAAGCATAGGCATTTTCATCATAAAACACTACAAAATCAAGGGTTTAATTGTGGTTCAAGGGATATAATGCTATTTGAAAACTAAGAAGACAGCTGTAATGAGGTTTTGTGGAATGTGTGACAGTAGCACTTAAGAAATAACAGCCAGCTTACAAAGTGTTGGGATGGGATGGGTTGTGGGACATGACAGATCTAAGCTGCTTTACTGAAACAAAGGGACCTGATGTGGATTAAAGAGAAAGTCCATTAGTCAACTTTTTGTCACTCTAACAAAATACCCGAGGAAACTATGCACAAAGAAAAGAAGTTTATTTAGCTCATGTTTCTGGAGGTTTTAGGGCATTGTGCCTGCACTGGCTCAGTTAGGGAGAGTCCTCACCTGTGTCAAATTATGGTGGATGGTAATGGTAGGGGCACATGCAGGGGCAGGCAATTATATCACCGAACAGGAGCCCGGCTTGGGCTTTTATAGCAACCCTCCGTGGAAACTACCAAAAAGGTTGCACTGGAAATACCTTATTTCCTCCAGAGGTTAGCACTCCCAACGAACCAAACCTCCCACTATGCCTTCCTTTCTCAAAGTTCTTACCATCTTGACACCACCACACTGAGGTCTGAAACAGACTGAAGTTGGGGGTCCCTCTAAAATTGAGAGTGACATGCTGAGAGTAAAGGCTTAGGAGCTGCTGCCTTGGCCTGATGTGCTCCAAGTAAGCTGAGAGAGGAGATGGTGCCTGTCTAACACAAGCTAACTAAATCTGCATACTTTTTTTGTTGTTTTGTTTTTTGTTTTTTTGTGGGCTGGGGATTAAACCCAGGGCCGACTTTACCAACTGAGCTAGATCCCCAGCCCAATCTGCGTATCTTGATTTTTTTGACATTTGTCTCACTTTGCTAAGCCCTCTTTGCCCTGTGAGGTTCTGAAGATAGGATGCTTAAAGTTTCTTCTATTTTCCTTCAAATCTGCCTTTGAGTAAAACCTATTTTCATATCAATACTTCTGGAGCAGTGAAATGAGTTTTGCGTCTCCTCCAGCTGGCAACATTGTCACCAGTAACAGGACCATACTTCCAATGTGTGAGCTCTTGAAGGGGACACACACAGCCCATATCCAGACCATAGCATAAGGAAAAGAGGACAAAATAGTTTGTGCCTGGTCACGGAGAACCCAAAAGAATTACCTCATGCCCATTTCCACACAATCCCTATGTTTAGCGCCATAGATTGATTTTTTCCTATTGTTAAAGCAAACTTATTCATGTCTATTGTTGAAGATGGTGAGAATATTTATGGGGTGGGGAACTTCTATAATGGGGTTTTGCAGTTGGGGAGAGAGATTGGAGTCAATTCTGAATAAAACAAGGACAAGCCAGTTTATAGCTAAGGGGCAGGATGGGGCTTGGTGGATGGGAAACACTAAGATGAGGGGCTCAAGAGGCATATTGTTGAAGGCAGGCCAGGATGATAAGACATAGAGACGGTAGGGGATGAGGAACTGGAAAAGTATCAATGGAAGGAATTTTTGCTAAACTGACCCAGTAGGATTTTGACAAACCCAAACTGACCTAAGTAGGTCAGGAGAGAGCCAAGTTCTCAAGGCAATCACTTCATTTAGGAGCTCTCAAGGCTTCGAGGAGTGGGACTAGAGTCAGTACAATATAGCAGGGCCTTAGAAAGGATGCCTTTTGCTAAAAGCAATCACTCCATTTAGGCCTGCAGGTGCCCTGAGGGTAACTTAAAGCAGGATAAAGCTTGGCATCTCTGCCTCATTTTGTATCTGTCTCCTTTATTAACTTAAACTTTGGATTGGTCTCCTTAGCTCTGCACATGGGCATGTTAATCATTTAAAGAGTGTTCATCTAAAAACTCGCAATGTGAGGTTTATTAGTCCTAAATTTACCTAACCCATCTTATTCCCTTTCAAGATTAAGACAAGGTTTGCAGACATTCGAGCAGCTTTTACAGCATCAGACCCTTGTAGTACTACCTAAAAGTTTCCTTCTGGGATTCATAATAGCCCCTTCCAGGATTGCTGGTCTGATAGATGAATATCCTGAACAACAAGATAGAAACTGTCCCTTTTGAGCAATGAATACTTCTCCAGCACCACCTCACAGAACCCTAACTGGACTAATGATCAAACAGAGCAGTTTGATCAAGACTGTTTAATTATGTAGATCTATTACCACCACCCCCCTGCCCCAATTCTTCCTGCATTTAAGTCTAAAGCTCCCTACAGCACCCTGAAGACAGGTCTGGATCTCACTTTGTCTTCCTAGTATGGCCATATCCATTAGTTCCCTTTCCTACTTTTCTCCATTTCTTTTTCTGTTTGATTTTGGGGCAAGTGGATGGTCCTGTTTAGTTGGGAGCCCCACAGTTAGGCCTCTGGCAACATAGGCCAAGGACAGTGTTAGTATGTGTTCTTCCACATTTGGTTGTCATGCAGGAAGTTTGTGAAGTTCACATTTTTGCATGTACTTAAAATTTATTCATTTTTATTTTCAAGTAGTACTCCATTATATGAATTAACTTCTTTATTATATGAATTAATTTTATGAATTAACACATCTCCCAGGTTAGTCTGTTATGAATAAGACTATAATAAACATTGATAATGATATATATTTTCATATCCACATCATGTGGGTAAATACACAGAAGTTGAACATCTAGATTATAGGGCAGGTATGTTTTTACTATGTTGCCAGTTTTCTAAATTGGTTCTATTTTACCCTCCAACCAGGCCTGGAGGAGAATGCCAGTTGCTCCTTGTCCTTGCTGGAACTTGGTATTGTATGTCTTTTTAATTTTGAGAATTCTTGAGATCGGGTAGTGCTATCACATTGTGGTTTAGCATTTCACTGATGACCAATGATATTGAGTACTTTTTCATGCAGACTGACTTTTGTTAAGTGTTAGTTCCAGTCATTTGACCATTTAAAATAAATTTAGCTGTCTTTAAAATTATTGAATTGTTAGTTCTTTACATATTTTGGGTATTATGTGTGTGTGCACATACACATTTTTCCCCCAATCTGTATCTTGCCTTTCCATTAACAGTTACATTCGCTGAGCAGAACTCTTACCATTTTATGGATCCAGTTCTATAGCTGAGGTTCTGTTGTCCTGTTGTAGTGTCACAGAGTGAAGGCTACACGTAGAGAAGACTTTCCAATGTGTCAGCTAAGGACATGGAGCTAAGGAGTAGAGTAAAGCCCACTGCTGTGTGGGGATTAAGATGTTAATCAAAAGCACAGCAACTACCAAGCATGTGTTGATAGGTTCTAACACAACAGTTTGTAAGATATTATCTTAAGTCTATGGAAGTATTTGTTAGTTGACAAAACTCAGGTGAACCCTTCAAGAGTGCCCCCTCCCCCAACCCTTTGTAACTTCTGCCTGGAAGGTCAGGGAAGGTGTAATTTACTGCTGGGAAGAGAAGAGAAACATGACTTACATGGGGGAATCCCAGTATCCTCAACTCCTGGTTTTTGCTGGTCAGCTGTGTACTTTGCGATCAGACTACATTTTGCATAGGTCTTTGGACCTGGGTCACCTGGGACAGTGAGGAGGTTTCCAGTTTGACCTAATGGAAGAGATTGCCCTAAAGCTCAGGGTCAGAACCTTCCAGGAGGCTAGAAGGGAGGGTATGCACTTCCTAGTGAAGAGCTTGGGAACAGATAACCTAAATATGTCCCTGAAGCCATCAGTTAACTGATGTGACAACTTCATTAGCCATGGAGAGCAAGGAAAAATGGCATGGTGGTGCACACCTGTAATCTCAGTGACTCTGAGAATTGAAAGTTCCAGGCCAGCCTCAGCAATTTAGTGAGGCCCTAAGCAAGGCAGGGTGACTCTATTTCAAAATAAAAAATAAAAAGGACTGGGGATGTCACTCAGTTGTAAAGCACCCCTGGGTTCAATCCCCATTTACTCCCATCCCCTCCCCGCAATGGAACACAGCAGAAACCTGTACCATGGGTGGTAATTTCCATTACTTTTCCAAACCTATCAGTTGAATCCATCACAACAGAAAAAGGATGGGGAAGGTGCATCAGCTTGGTTGTCACCCAGGGGCTGTTCTGTGTGCCAAAAGTCAAGAGCCATATCCCTGGGGGATTGCTATATTCTCATACAAAGAAGTTATATTTGCATGGTGTGCCCCAGGCAGACACTCAAAAAGAGGTGGCTGATTCACCTACCCTCCACCAAAGTGCTGATAAGGACCAGGAGGCCCTTTGAGCGGTTAAAGGACAGATGTAGACCCACAGCGGCTAGCATCCCTGTTTATGACAGCCTAGTGGTGAGGTCCAGGGGATGGTGTCCTCACATGAAAGAAGCCTGGGAAATGTGCCCACCTCCTCCCTTGCCACATCCAGCCAGACTGAGGTTCTGTTCCCAGTCTAAAACTGGGCTGTGGGCATCTGGGATGCAGGCCAAGGCTTTAGAGGCACTCCCAGCCCCACCCTCTAGGTAGGGGGATGATCTGAAGAACCTCTGTCCCCTCAGTTTTCTGGAGAATTCCAACAACAACATGAGTTTGCAACAGCAATGACAACATAACTGTAGCCACCCCTCTGCGCAGCTCAGGCTGCCTTAACTGCACAAGTTGAAACAGAATCAAAACCCTCAGCTGCCTCTGGTGACAAATTCTAGGAAAGCAGAATGCAGGTATCCATAATTAAAGATGGAGCTGTTGGGGAGGCAGAAGATAATGGTCTAAATGGCTGAGGACACATACCTCAAATCTCAGTGACTTTGGATCAGGAGGATCGCAAGTTCAAAGCCAGCCTCAGTAACTTAGCAAGATCTCGACTCAAAAAATTAAAAGGGCTGGGGAGGTAGCTCACTGGTAGAGTGCTCCTGGGTTCAATCCCTAGTACCAAAAAAAAAAAAAAAAGAGGTGGTAGTCTAAATGTTTAAAAGTGCCCTCATTCATACATAGAATCTAAAATGGTTGATTTCGCAGAATTTGAGAACAGTATTATGGTCCTAGAGGGTGGGAGGGAAGTTGGTCTACTTAAGTTATAGGAAGATAGGAAGAGTAAATTCTGGTGTTCCATTTATGGCACAAGAGGGTGACAAAGTTAACATCGTTGTTAACTTTGAAACTATTTCAAAATAGCTAGAAGATTTTGAATGTTCTCACGCAAAGAAATGCTAATTTCCCTGATTAGATCATTACACAATGTATGCATGTATTGAAACATCATACCCCATCTCATAAATACATACAATTTTATGTACCAAACAAGAATAAAATAAAATTTTTTAAAAGTGCAAGTCAGAAGAATCTGACCATGTTTGTGTTCCTTATGACTGGTTGTACTACTTTCAAACTTGATCATCCCCAAATTTACCACTGGATTGATATAAAAAAATGCCAAAAGAAAGTTGTCAAGAGATTTTTGATTTGAGGAACTCGAGATGAAAGGTAAACTTGCTAATAATAATGAATTTCTTTTTTTCAGTATGAATGGAACGGATTTGACATGAAGATTTTGAAATATAGTTGGCAACATGCTAAGTTTGGAATGCTTAAAGGGGGACTCTTTTGCTAACCTGGATAAGTTATGCTGAACTGTGATTTGATGTATTAAACACTATCATCTACCAAGATTTCATGTAAATATGCCCATAATCCCCATGATAAAAATATGAGAGTCCTACTAAAATGAATTGGATATATAATAATTGCATTGGTCCAGAGATGTAAGGGAGGGCCTGTCCCACTGGAAAAGTTAATTCCTGATGTCTATTTGTATTATCACTTCTATACATATTTGTATATTAAGTGGGTTGGAAATAAGTCATGCAGTGGGAGGACTGAAATAAAGGGTTAACATAATTTTTTCTCCTCCTCTGGAAATCTGACTTCAACTTTCTGACTCCTTTCCCCTGGGAACCTGGTTACCTAGAGAACATTGCTTCCTAGTAAGAATGGCAGGCCTAATGACACACATGTATGTTTTTAAGTTATGATTTTTGTAACCTTTCTCCCCCAAAGGAAATCTTATCCTCCACTTGGGAGAGCAATGTACTGACATGTGGTTGTGGCTCTTGCAAACACAGAAAAACCAATTGGAATAATTCCTCAGACTCACCCCACCCTATGCATTGCTGAGGAGGTCAACATCCAGCTCAGCCCTGTCTTGCTCCTTGGTGAGCACCTTGACAGCTTTGCCTAGGGGTTTTACTTGTTGTGGAAAAGACAAATGAGCTGCTGTTCAGGGGTGTCATGCCCAAGGTCACTCAGGAAACTTGTCAATTCCTATACTCCTTCAAACAGCCTGGCATCCTGGGATTCCTTATCATTGGGGGACTTCTTGGCCTTCAACTAAAGACAAATGGCATGAGGTGATGATATTAACTTGCTAAATTGATGTAGAGGATGATGATTTTCTTTTCAGTATATCTTGTGTCTTTTAACTGTATCATGAAACCATACTTTTCAAACTATTTCATTGCTGAATCAAGAGGGATGTTAGGACTGGAGTTATAGCTTAGTGGTAGAGTGCTTGCCTAGCACATGTTAGGCACTGGGTTCAATCCTCAGCACTCCATAAAAAAATAAAATAAATATATTGTGTCTATCTACAACTAAATTTTTTTTAAATTAAAAAGAGTTGTGGGGTTAGAGAAAATGTGACTGAAATATAATTGAAAATGAGTAACTGTGTATTACTTGTTAGAACTGGACCACATTGTAATTATTTCTAAGATATCTGTTGTGGAACTGGTACCCTCTTAAAGTATTGAAAGAATTATGAAACCAGAAAAATAGCATCCACAATCTTGTTAAAGCATTAGTTTCTAGATTTGTGAATTCACTAGAAATAATGATTGTGGTCTTATTGATTTGGGCACTTCCACATGTAGATTGTTATGTGATTGGACTGGTGCCCTGGGTGGTGTGGAATAAGACAAAGAAAAGCCGCTGTTGCTGTGCCGGTCATCCCACTGGCTGGGGAGGCCAAGGCAGGAGGATGGAGCATTCAGAGCCAGCCTCAGCAATGGCGAGGTGAGAACCTGTCTCTAAATAAAAAATACAAAGCAGAGTTGGGGATGTGTCTCAGCACTTGAGTGCCCCTGAGTTCAATCCATGGTACCCCCCCAAAAAAAGAAAAGCCCCTGTCATTTAAGGACATGAGTCTCCAGGACAGGCCTACAGCTCCATAGTGCTAAAAAAAAAAAAAAAAAAAAAAAAAAAAAAGTTACAAGATGGAAGGGCAATCATTTCAATGAATTGTCCTTAGGGACAAGTTCACATATCAGAGTGCACATATGTTTGCTACCTAAGAAAGTTTGGGTAAAAACCATAATAAATTTCAAAATTTTTTTCAAAATTCTATTTTGGAAAATTTTAAGCATAGAGAATATTATATTGAACACAAACATGCCTATCAGCATTCTACCATAAATATTTTAATGTATTTGACCTGGTACATATCTACTTATCTATCCCATCCATTAATTTTAAACATATTGCAAAATAAATTGCAGATAAATTGTAAAATTTATCCTATCTCAGCGTGCATACCATTCATTGCCTAAAGTTCAATATTTACATATTATCTTCAGATTACTTTCTTCAGAGGTGACATTTACACATAAGGAAATGCATAAATCCGAAACACTCACTGAGTTTTGACAAAAGCATACATCTAAGATATTACCAAAATATAGAACAATACTGTCCCATGAAAATACGTGAGCCACAAATATATTGAATTTTCTAGTAACCAAGTCAAAGGCAACTGCTGATTTTATTTTACTCATATATTAGCTAAACCAATAAAATATTAGCATTCAACATGGAACCAATAGTAAAATATTTTAATGAGACCTTTTACATTCTTCGCCATGAAGTCTTCAAAAGCTGGTGGGTATTTAACACTTAGAACACATTTCTTTTCAGGCTGGTCACATTTCAAATGCTCAGTAGGACTTGTGGCTGGTGGTCCAGGGTTGGACAGTGCAGATGTGCAATGTTTCCATTTCCTAGGGAGGGCCTTGGTGCCCATTCCAGTCATTCTCCATTCTCACTGTATGCAGTGATATTTTTGCGATATTCCCCCCACTGTGGTTCAGTTTCACTTGTCCTAGCATTTCATATAAATGGAATCGTACTGTACGTATGTAGTCTTTTGGCCTGGCTTCTTTCACTCTGCATTGTTTCTGAAATCTGACATTCATGTGCTTGTCTATATCAATGTATTCTTTTTATGTTAATGATTTTTCTTAATTGACACATAATAATGGCACATATTTATAGGGTATAATGTGATAATTCGGTACTGGCCTGTCTCATGTTGCGCTGCTATTGACAGTGTCTAAGCATTCTTCCATGCTTGTCATGATTGATCTTTTTAACTTGTTCAAGTTAATTTTGGTGAGTACATGCAGTGGAGTCACAAGTTTTAGTCTGCATTTCCTAACGACTCAATATGTTGCATACTTTTTCACGTGCTTGTTGGCCATTTGCTTCTCTTTTGAGAAACTGTTTTTTGTTTCTAAGCTTATGCTCATTTTAAAAAATTGGGTTGTTTGCCTTTTTATTAGAGTTCTTTGCGTATCCTAGATCCCAGCCCTTTGTTAAACATGTTTTTACAAATACATTTTCCGCAAGCTGTGGTGTACTCTTTGATTTCTTCATGCTGTCTTTGGATAGCAATGGTTTTAAAATTTTGTTGAAGTCTCATTTATGAATCTTGTACATGTGCTGCATTTTGTTCCTAAGGAATCTGCCTATTTCTAGCTCCAAAGCACCTTTTTTTTTTTAAATGAAATTTTCATGGATTTGGATTCTATGGCTCATTTTGGATGAATTTTTGTGTGTCATGGTAAGGGGTCCACTCTTGTCCTTCCTTCGCTCCTGCCTGCCTGCCTTTTTCTGTATGAATATCCAGTTGTTCTAGGACCATCTGTTGAAGTTTCTTTTCCCTCCTGGGTTGCTCTGTTGAAAATCAAATGGACGCCTGTATCTGCATTATTCTGTTTCACTGATGAACTCATGGATACTTATTCTGCATCACAGTGTTTTGATAGCTCTAACTTTGTAATGTCTTAAAATAATTAAGAACTTGGCTCCTCTTCAATAATAATATCCTTTGTATTTCTATATAAGTTTCATAATTAGTCTGTCAATTGCTACCAAAAAAAACCATCTGATGTTTGGGATTGCACTGAACCTATAGATCTATTTGTGGAGAATTGATATCCTACCAATTCTCTTTCATCCAGAAACATGGTATAATCTATATATTCATTTACCTATATTTTATACTTCTGTAGAAACATTTGCAGCTTTTAGCATACGTTTTACATATACTTTGTTAAAAGAAGTTGTAGGTATTTTACAAGTTTTGATACTGTAGTAAATGGAAGTTTAAAAATTTATTTCCCAATTGTTTGTTGCTAGTATAAAAGTAAATTGATTTTTATGCAATGATCTTATATGCCATGAACTTCCTATATTATCTCATTAATATGAGTAGTTGAAGATATCTAAGGGTTTTCTATATAAATAATACAAATAATCATATCATTTTAAAATATAGACCATTTTACACTTTTCTAATCATTATGCCTTTTAGTTCTATTTTTTGCTTCTCAGGCAGGATATATAATGAAATGCTGAATTAAAAAATCATAAATTGGTTTTACATTTTGTCAAGTCTTTCCTGTATTTATTGAAAAGACCATGTATGTATGTAAGTGTATGTGTGCGTATGTCACGTATGTAGAAATCATGCACTAAAAACCAGCACAAAGCACTAATGAACAAATTTAGGAAACATGGCTTATTCAAGTGATTCCATCCTTTACCTTTAACCAACCACCATTCCCACGGCGCCAAGCAGCTTTTGCATAAGACCAACTTGTTCCTGAGCGAGATGGGCTCAGACACAAACCTCTGACTTCAAAACTCCTGTGCTTTCACCCGCACCACTGTGTCCTCAGACTAGTCAAACATAAGAATTTTTGTGAGAATATTTTTCCTTTTTTATTTTTAGGAGTAAAATGCAACATACCCATCCTACACAACAATGAAAACTGATGGGACAAAAGAGTCAATATGAACTTTGGAGACAGGAGGAAACATACAACATTGGCATTTTCCAGCAACATAAGATTTCTCAATTTACACAGTTTGAGAAAATAGTTGGAAAGCCCCTGAAAGAAAAGACACTACTTTTTAGGTATGTGTGTGTATAAAACTGTTGAAATGCTTGAAGAAATATTTTAAGCCCGTCATTTTATTTTTTATTAAGTGATATAGTTATGGAAAATAGTTGAAAAATGTCTGTCAGGGGCACTATTTAATCTCATTATATATTGATTATTTAGGCAATTCATAAACATGTGAAAAAGGTGAAGGGACATTTTATTCTCATGTTACTTTTCAGTCAAAGGAACTATATGGACAGCATTGCAAATGCCAGAAAGAAAGGATGGACATTCCTGCTTCTGAAAACCTGCACCTCCATGTGATTAGAAACATAAGATGTTCACTAAGGGACACGAATGCTCTGAGTATACCACAGGTCACAGTTGCAGAGTATTTTGGTTTTGAAGCTTTGCTAAAAATATTTTACATCATTAAATGTATACTAACAAATGTACATTGAAAGGTAACTTAAGTGACTTAAATAATAGGACTAAGACAGTTTGTAACAAAAAATTGTTAAAGTCTATTAGTTTTTTCCCAAGAAAGGCAAGTGAGGTAGTTTAAACTATGTATACATTGTAAAGAACTGACATTCCAGTTTGTTCAAAGATTGACTCCAAGAATCATGTTCCCAAGTGAGCTTTTGCAGAATGGAGGAAACAATGAACCAGCTCTAGGAATTTTCCTGAATGAGTGCTCCTAAATGTAATTACTTTCCTGGAGGATATTATTTTCCTAATTGTGTACCAAGAGCACTTGGGATGGGGTGAGGGTGAGGGCAGTATTTACAAGCCTGGGTATCTGACCTTTCTTTTGTTTGCAATATACTAATCATTTTTACACACTGGTCACTGAACTTTTAAAAAACAAATCTTGCTAAGGCAAAAGATCTTTCAATACTTAAGATGACAGGCATTTTTGAATTTAAGGATGGTGGCAAGTTGGAATAAATCTGAAAACATTTAGAATCTTTGTGTAAGACATATGTGCTTTGAGCCAAAGACATGAAAACTCTGAAATAAGAAATTTAATGAAGAGATCTGTGAATTCTCTATATAAACATAGCAGGATTTAACTATTCTAATGAGAGGAAATAACAATGAAAAAGACGAGTTTTCAGGTTATCTACGCATGTATAAGGAAACTACTGGAAGTTTCTTCCACATGTTGGTATAAAATACTGCCATCTTATGTCTTGGGATTTGACAGTTATCTAAGGTGAAATGTTTACTTCTGTTGTTTGAATTGCAAAAATAAAAATAATAAAAGTATTTTTTTCCAGACTCCGGAAATTCATTACGTAAACTCACAAGCTATTGAGTAGCCATACGTTGAAAACTGATGAAATGTAGGAATGAATATAAACCTAAAGAATACACATTTAGCTTCTAATGGGTTTTCAGGTAAAGAAAATAAAAATTCTCAAACAAGTCAATTGAATGGATCATTGTTTCTCCTATAAAGGTGTAACAAAATCCTACAGGTCAGAAATTCAATTATCTACACGATGAGTATAAATAATGTTTTGTATAGACATCAAGGCATATGTAGCATGTATAAGACTTCTTCCATATATACACTTTGAATGTTATCACATTATGTTGAAACTTGATAAATACATAATAATGTTTTTCTGCATTTGCGATTTAGCTTTGAATTGCAAGAGAGTGATTTGGGCCCTAAATCTTGTTTAAACTGATACAAATCCATCAAAATCTCAATTTGAATTCCAAGTCAGAGTACTTGTCTGGATAAATAAAAACTCTGTCCCCGTTTCAGGCTAGCCCTAGGAGGCCCGCATCTGCCATCTCAAGATGAAAGGCAGTGCTGTCCAATCCCTCAGCACATTTCAGATTTGTTCTAAATTAGAAACACAAGGACTGTATGTTCTGGCCAATTGCAAGTATTGAAAATAGTTGTGCAAGGTCTTGATATGGAGGCAGTTCTCGGCTTACCATCTGATCATCTGATTCTGTGGCCTGATGCTAATCCACAGTGCTTAGCCATGTCTATGATTAATAAATAAAAGCAAAGTCTTTTACAGCTTAAAAAACCTGGATCTAATGGTATTTTTCAGCACTCTTGGATAAAGGCAGTTCTGTGTTTTTAGGTTGGGGCTTCAGGAAATGTAAAAAATGATGGATTTGCTCAAAAAAGGAAATTGGTGCCTGGCACATGAGAGAATTTCATTGAGCACCATAACCATGATGAGAAAATAGAGGCTTTGTGCCTGCTGACTATAACAAAGGTTCAAAAGCATGAGATATCCTTTGTCAAATTGAGCTTTACAATGGGGACCTGTGCTCATGAGACAATAAGCTATAAAATATTAACTTTGAGCCAGGTGCAGTGGCACAATCCTATAATCCCAGTTATTCAGGAGGCTGAGGCAGGAGGATTGCAAGTTGGAGGCCAGCCTGGACAACTTAGCAAGACCCTGTCTCAGGATAAAATTTTAAAAGGGGTGGAGGTATAGCTCAGTGGTAGAGCACTTACTTATCACATGTGAGGCCCTGAGTTCAAGCCCCAGTACCAGAAATTAAAAAAGACAAAAAATAAAAAATAATTTTCAATACTCAATAACAGAGAAATGTTCATTTGCACCAGGAAGTTGGCTGTGATCACCCAGCATGGCATGACATACTTAACAACACAGTTTTCTTTAGACCAAAGTGCCTCCTCCCCAAATTCAGAGACAAGTCAGAGCATTGATAAAGTATGTCACTTTATAAACTGATTCTCTTTGGAAAGTAGATCTGGATTATTTTGTCAGGCAGAAAGTAAGGCTATTTCTGGCATTCTTGCTCAAAAGAGGTCAATATATGTATATAACACAAGTATAAAAAAGGGTCTTTTTCACTTCTCGTGTTTGGTAGCATTGGCTACATCAAGAAGTGTTGCCGATCCCCAGGTACAGGGCCAAGTTCATTTCTGCTGCAAAATCGAATACTAGAAATTATTAGAGTTCCGTATTCTCCTTTGGCCTTTCTTCTGGAAGGATCACATTTGCTTTCCTTTAATAAAGGAAACGTGATGAGGAAGGTCAGCTCACGTGGTGAACCAGCTCCTCTTCCATAGTTCAAGCGGACAAAGCTGGAGATACCACTCCTTGAGAAACAGAGACAGGGTTATGGGAACAAACACGTCAAGGCAGTCTTATTTTCCCCACAAAATGTAGGATCTTCTTGGCATAGAACACATGATAGCAGCCATCTTCAAAGACTCGCTTGGGGCTTAATCACCCATTCCGCATGAGGATTTACACGATATACATCCAGTATGTACGCATCTGGATCCAAGCAATGCTGTCCTAAAAGAAAGAGAAATTCAAGAATGTTTTCAAGAGGGCACCCTTCTGCCTGTGCAAGGTTCAAATCAGGCCAAGAATTCTCAGCCAAAAGTATATCTATTTTAAAGTTTCTTAGCAATGCGTCCCTCTTCTCTCCCTCCCTCCCTCTGTTTCTAAGACTGAAATAATTCAAACAAATCTCTTATGAATTGTGAAGAAACAGACATACCCTCCACAGGCACGAAGTTCCCTAGCTTCAACACATCCATTAGAGAAACAAGGCAAGAACTCCTTTTAGGTATAAGCCGATCATTTATATGCTAATACATAGCCTCTAATGGTTTTACAGACAGTAACTTGAGAAGGGCTGAGAAGATTCAAGTCAAGTTTATTTTAGGCACTGGACATTTTGTTGCTTTGTGGAAGTAATGCCCATAAGCAGGAGAGGAGCTCGTGAAAGGCACTATTCTAGCCCCAGATGGTCACAAACACTTGCCCTTGGGGTGCTTTTGTAGTAAATAAACACGTAAAATAAACGGTCAACCCAGGGGTGATAAGAATATTAGAGAAAAACAAAGCACAAGGAGAGGGTAGAGGAGCCAGGAATACCTCACTAGAAGAGTGAGTTATCAGCCAGACCTGGAACTGGCCAGAGGGAGATAAGGATATCTGAAGGGAGGGTATTCTGGGAAAAGCCAGAGCAAAGGCAGAGCGCCAGGCAAAGTGAGCCTGGTGACTAACGGGACTGTTTTGGGGCCAAGGAGAAGCCTGGGGTACCAGGTCAAGAGGAATCAGCATACAGGTGTACTTAAAGCCATGAGATGGGCTGAGAATACTGTGTGAAAATGCTGAAGGATTCTAAGGAAGTCAGAAGTTTAGATTATCCTCGAAATCAGGAGAAGAAACTGTGTGTCAAAGAGAAAGAAGACCTTAGGCAGTCCAAAAGATAGAAAGGATGACTGGATCTCATGGTGTAAGAGTTCTCTGGTGGCCATGACAAGAGAGCAATTTTGGAGAAGTACTGGGGGCCGGAGGAGGCTTGACAGGAAGGTTTCAGGAGAAAACAGAAAAAGAAATGGAAGGACAGATAACTGACCGACCAAAGGAGTTTGCTGTAAGTGGAAGAGAGAAATGGGAGTGGACCTGAAGGGGGTCAAGAGAGAGTTCTGTAAGGTGAGCGAAATGACCAGCATTTTTTATTCAAACAGAAATGATGCCATTGGGAAGGCAAAGTGGATGATGCAGGGGAGAGCTGAGGCATGACTGAAGCAAACCCTGGAGGACCTCCCTCAGGGAAGCCAGGGAGGAGGCATGCAGGCCACAAGTCGGGACACTGACAAGTGCATGGAGCTCGGAGGACATGGACAAAGGCACAGGAGAAGGGATTTTCTTTGGATCCAGTCCTATCAGGGAAATCAGGAGAATGATCCTGGGCTCTGAGCTAAAATGGGAAAATTGAAGAAAAAGGGTGCCATGCTTCTCTAAGTTCTAGTGCTCTTTGTTTTGCATGAACCTCCAGAGAGACTAGACCTAAGTCTGTTCCACATCCATACTAAAATATTCTCACTTAAATTTTAGAACATTGTAGATAGGTCATGCAACTGTTTTTACATAAGATTAAAAAAAATGGAAATTACTGATTTTGATTTCTTATCCAAAATTAATAGATAGAACTTATTAAATATACCTTTATAATAATAAAATATTTCTTTTAGAGTAATGAGAATTTAGAAGTAGAAATTATTAAAAAATGCTTACCTATATTTCCTCCAATTTCATATAACCTTTGGTTCTGAATCTTAATACATTCTGATGAACCATGACTAAAAATAGAGAAGGCAATATAATTTTAACTCTCTTTCTTGATTTGAGGTATATTTGCATATTAGACAACATGAAAACAATTCATTCTGTGTTGATGAAATACACCCCATAAAACCATGTGACAGCTAAAGTCATTAAAAAAACCAATTTTTTCCTGTTTGAGACAGACAAGGAAGTTGAAGTGCAGATAATTTGGGATGATGCCAAACCAAGTTGGCATGCTCCGTGGCCTCCACCACCAGAGAGCCCATTCTAGCCTTGACTGTCAGCACAATGTTAGGGAGAAAATGGACACTGACACATCAAGGCTGGCCAGGGAGCAGCTGCATGTTTAATAATGACTTGTTGTTGGCCACGATTCAAAAGTCAAGTTTCATTTCTGTATTTGCCAAAAATTGAATGTCATTCTCTGCTCAGTCCATGTCACATTTTTGTTTTGCAAACTAAGGTTGACTTCTTTGTAAGTATCTGCCTATAATAAAAGTAAGTGAGAGAAAACAATTGACCAATTCAATTTTTCTACCCCAGACTTGAATGCTGGGATAGAATAACCTGAAAAGACCACTGCTGGTCTCCATGCACTCCAGGAACCCCCAGGAGCTCCATTGCCTTCTGCTATGAGGAAAAAGGATGAGTGCCCTCTTCTATTTAATCAACTTTTTATTTGAGATAACTATAGGTTTGCATTTATCTGTGCAAAATCATAAAGACAGATCCTGTGTACCCTTTGCCCAATTTCTCCCAACAATACGACTTGCAAAATCCCAGGGCAATTCCACAACCAGAATGTTGACCGTGATTCGTTAAAGCAGAGAACATTTCCATCTCTATAGGCACCCCTTCTGTTGCCTTTTTATGGTAACTTCATCTTCCTTCCCAACCCTACCCTACCCCCATCTCACCCCTGGCAACCACTATCCTAGGCAGCATTTCTACAAAATTCACAATTTCATAAATATTGTGCAAATGGAAATATACAGTATGAAACCTTTTTGTATTGTTTTCCTCCCACTCAGCACACATCCTGAGATTCACTAAGTTGTTAGATTTTCATTGCTGAGTCCGATGCCCTGGTGTGCATGTATTACAATTTGTTGAGCCATCCACCTTGAGTGGATTTTATCTGGGTTTTATCCAGTTTTGACTATATAAATAAAGTTGCTGTGAGTATGCATGTATGGGTTTTTATATGAACACAAGTCTTCATTTCTTTGGGATAAATGTTCAGAAGTATGAATGCTGGGTCACTGCTGTTGAATATTTAGTTTTATAAGAAATTACTGAACTGTTTTAGGTGTTACTCAACTATTTTATATGCCTGCCAGCAATGTAGGGGTGATCCAGTGTCACTGCATCTTTGTCAGTATTTGGTGTTGCCACTTTATATTAGCCACCCTCACAGGTATGCAATGACATGTCATTGTGATTCCAATTTGCATTTCCCTAATGGATAATTGTTAAACATCTTTTCATGTGCACCCCCGTTATCTGTGTACCTCTTTGGTGAAATGTCAACTGTATGTTTCTGCAAAGTGTACCCAAATGCCCTGTGTTAGAGGCCCAGTCTCCAGCTTGGTGCTATTGGGAGGTGAAGGAAAGAGGTAGGTGCAAGTGGGTCTTTAGGTAATCCTCTTGAAGGGGATTATGAGACCCCAGTTTCTTCCTCCTCTTTTTGCTTCCAGGCTATCAGGTGAACAGTTTTGCTCTGCCATTTGCCTGTGACGTGATATGCTGTCACAGGACTAAAAGCAATGGGGCCAATCAATCATGGACCAGAACTTCCAAACTATGGGCCAAAAGAAACCTTTTCTTTCTATATTTTGATTTTCTCAGGTGTTTGTTACAGTGTCAGAAAACTGACTTCATAATCTCTTTGGTAAAATGTTTGTTCATGTTCTTTGCTCATTTTCAAATTGGATTGTTAGTTTTTACTGTTTTGAGTGTTTGATTTATGTGTTCTATATACGAGTCCTTTGTGGAATATGTGGTTGGCAAATTTTTTCTCCCAGTCTTTTGCATGTCTCTTCATCCTACTTCTAGGGACTCTCAGAGAATAAGTTTTCAATTTTGATGAAGTCTAATTTATCAATTTTATTTCTTGTGTATTATGGTTTTGGTGTCAAGTCTAAGAACTCTTCACCAGTTCTGGGTTGCAAAGACTGTAATTTATAAAAGTTTTATTATTTTACATTACATATTTAACTGACCCATTTTGAGTTAATTTTTGTATGATGTGTGAGTTTTAGTTCAAGATTTTTATCCCCCTGTAGATGTCTAATTGTAGCATTTGTTTGTTGACAAGGCAACCCTTCTTCTGTTGAATTACATTTGTGCTTTGTCAAAAAAATTAGTTTTGAGAACAGTCAAATTCATAGACACTGAAAGTAGAAGACTGGCTACCAGTGGCTGGGGGCAGAATGCCCAGTTCAGTGGTATTAAATATATTCATAATTGTGCTACAAGCACCCACATTCATCTCCAGAAATCATTTTATCTTATAACACTAAACATCTATGCCCATCAAATAATAACTTTCCATTACCCCTCCCCCCAGCAACGACTATTCCACTTTCTGTCTCTATGATTTTGAACTCTAACTAGCTCAGCAAAGTGGAATCATACAGTCTATGTCTTTTGGGGACTGGCTAAATTCACTTAAGGTTCATCCCTATTGTAGCATGTGTCAAAATTTCCTTACATTTAAGGTTAGATAACATCCAATAATATGCATGTGCATAAATAAAGTGCTATTTTCATCATATCTTTTAAAGGGTGACTTAAACATGACTTAACACTGCATATCTTGATTATGTAGCTTGAATCAGATTTGTAAATTATAGAATTGTTTTTTCCCTCTTTATGTATTTTACTCTTTGGAAGGAAGTCACTTTAAATAGATCATTTTAGAGGTCTGGAACCCTATCATTTTAAAATATAATTGTCTTATATGCATTCTGTACACATATTGAATACCATGTCAGATGGTGTAAGTTTTGCCTCTACCATCACACATGATTTAAGAAATGCATGAGAAGTTGGATAGTGTATTACATTTAGCACATTTTTTTATCCACTTTGATGTTCTCCTTCCCTTTCTTATGTTTCAAGCCTTGTTATCATTTCCTTTCTGTTCACAGAACTTCTTTATGGGTAGGTTTGCTGGCAATAAATTCTTAAGTTTTCTTTCATTGGAGAACGTCTTCACTTTCCCTCCCTTCTTGAACAATATTTTTAAATACAAAACTGAAAGTTGATGGATCTTTTCTTTCAGTACTTGAAAAATGTTATTATTCTTCTTTCTGACTTTCATGGTTTTAGATGAGAAATTCACTGTGATCTGAGTTGACATCTTCCTATAAGAAATCATTTCTCTTTGGATACTTTCTAGGTTTTCACTTGCCCTTTAATTTTTACAAGTTAATTACACTGTTTTGGCATGAATTTCTTTAGCTTACCCATTTGCTTCCCTAAGCTTCTTGAGTATGTACTTTATGTCTTTTGCTAATTTGGGAAGTTTCCCATCATTAGTTATCCGAACACTTTTCTAGTCTCACTCTGTGTCCTCTCCTTTTGGAATACTGATGATAGGAAATCTAGCTCTTGTTACAGTCCTGGGCAGGTTCCTGAGGTTATGCTAATTTTTTCAGTCTATTTCCTCTTTGTTGTTCAAAATAAATATACTTTATTGACATGTTCTAATTCCATCTTCTGTTATCTCCACTCCATCACTGAGTCCATTCAGCAAGATTTTTATTTCAGTTATTGCATTTTCTAGTTCTATAATTTTCATTTGGTTCTTTTTTTAATAACATGTATTTCTTTGCTCAAATTTTCTGTTTTTTCATTTGTTCTAGGGGAATCCATAATTACTTGATGAAGCATTTCTTTGTGACAGTTGCTTTAAAATCCTTGTCAGATAATTCTAACAGCTAATTCTGTTCAATATTGGCATCTGTTGTCTTTTCTCATTCATGTTGTGATTTCCCTGTAATAAATGATTCTGTATTGTACTTGGGATATTACATTGTGAAACTGATCTTCATTTTCCAGTAGACGGTCTTACTGTTGAGGTTTAGCACAGATCTAGGTGGACACATGTATGTTCGGCCTCTTGCTGAGCCCCAGTAAAAGTGGGACTCCAACTGCCTTTCTGCTTCCATTTGGGGTGTAGGATGAGTTTCCTGCCAGGATTTACTGATATTAGTAAATAGAGGCTGACACAGACTGCTTTATTGCTGTGGTGGAGGGTGAAGCTCAGTTTGTCACAGTGCCCAGTAACAACAAAGGAGAGGGGGTGGAAGCAGAGTGTCTGCCATTCCTACTTCCTACCACCTGTTTTACCAGATGTTAGATGGAGACTGAACTTCCCTCTGGGCTGGCAGGTATCAGTGGGGGCAGGAGAGAACAGGGATGCCTGACTCAACCTGTCCGTTTCAGTTGTTCTGGTGGGGGTGGGGGTGGGAGCTCAGCCCCCCACTGGGCTTTACTGACACTGAGGGAGGAAGTAGAGCATAACCTGCCCTTTGCTGCCTCATTGCTGTGCTTCTCTAAGTCTCACTGCTGCTGGGGAGTAGGTGCTCAGCTTACTACAAGACCCTGCTAGTGCAGACAGTCCTAAATTGGGAATCGAATGACTCTTTGGTTCTTTAGAATGGGGAATGGGAGATCTGTTCCCAATTTGGTCCCACTGAAACTACAGTGGCAGGTGTCATTTTTCTGATGATGTTTGGTTGGAGTAGAGGTAGTATTGACCAAAAGGTTCTCTGTGGTTAGGCACCCCATTCCAGGTCCTTGGTAATGGGAACAGGCTCTTCTTGGAGACCCTTGTCATCTGCCTGATGTGAGGTCCAGGCTGCAGGCTTCTGCAGTGCCTGCTGGGGCACATGGGAGGCAGTAAGGAAGCTCTCACACCTCACAACCACGTTGTTTTTCAAGACCTCTTCTTTCCACTGTTCAGAGTCTTCCTGATTGTTGTGTTCGTTTAAGAGGGAGGTCCTGGAAGGAATAGCACTTCTTCCCACTTTTGGTGCTTAAGCACAAGGAGCAGTGAATAGAGAGAAAATAAGCCTCTGATATAATAGACAAAACTGGCACTAGTTTGTAATTTTTAAACTGAGATAGCCGTACTTCTAATAAAAGAACAGATAGGACAAGACCTTCTGAAGAAGTTGTTTCAAAGGATTTGAGTCTATCTGTAGTCATTGGTTCACATTTGTTTTTATTAGAAACATTTTCATTTGACAAAAGGTCTTCTTGAGAGTACAGAGGCAGTTTTCTAATATATGAAAGAAGTAGGAATCGACAGGATGTCCAAGTCCGTGGGATGCTATTTCAAGTCTTTATAAGATTTCCTAGGAGGTAATTCTACAGTATTTCAGGTGCCTGGGCCAGCAGCAGAGTGGAGCATTCAGGGCTCCTGTTGGCTTCTGTCTACTTTTCATTTTTAATGTAAGCTTTTACATATATGTGTATGTGTGTACATAGAGTGCACAAGTCACAAGTATATGACTTGAATTTTCAAAGTGAGTACACCATGTGACCAACATCCATGTTTAAAAAAAGGCTTGGAGGTGTCCAACACGCTTTCTCACTACACCCTCCCACTGCCACCAGAAAACCACCATCCTGACTTCCAATAGCACAGATGACTTTCACTGGCTAGCTACTTTTGTTTATTCTTTTAACTGAAATTTTTATTGAAATAATTGTAGCTTCACACATTACTGTAAGAAATGATGAATTCTTTGTATTCTTGCCCAGTTTTCACCAATGGTAACATTTTGCAAAAACTATAATCATGTTACCTGATGATAAAATACACCTATCTCATTCAGATCTCCCAGCTTGACTTGTACTCAGTTTTGTGTGAATGAAGTTCAATACAACATTACAGAAGTTTGCTGATCCACCACCATCACAGTGGAGTCTGACAGCACAGTTCCAATTTCACAAGCATCCTTCATGATGCCCTTTCACAACCATGCCTATCTTCCTCCCACAGTCACCTCAAGTTAATGGCAACTATTAATTTATTCTCCATTTGTAGATTTTTTTCATTTCAAAAATGCTATATAAATGGAATCATACAACTGCACACTTTTAGAAATGGCTCAGCACTGCTACTCCTTATAAGTGGAATGCTTTTTAAGGATGTCCATGAGTTTTACTAGAGATCATCAAACTATATATAAACTACTCAACATTTGAAAATCTCAAGGCAAAGGTTTATTCTTGAATAAGCATTCCCAGACAAAAAAGGATTAAGATTTATGCTCTTTTATGGTTACTGATGGCAGATATCTAAAATCTAAGTATTACTCTGAGTCTAAGGATCATTAGTAGTATGTCAGTACATTTTCAGGAAGGGAAAAACTATGGTGCCCATGAGGATGTCTAAAGTAATGATATTCCTGGAAAACTATCAAGATATCTACAACTAACTTGCATTATTTTTTTTTCATTCTAATAAAACATACAACTCATCAAATAAATGAAGCCACTAAGATAAAGGGTACCTCTGAAGAATCCCACTTGTGGGGAATTTCCTTTAGAAAACAACTTTTATGTTTGACTGTTCTCTACTTTTAACCTTGAAAGTCTTTTGGTAAAATCCACAAAATAACAGTTCTAATTTTTCAAAAGGCCAACTTTGTAGGTGCCTGGAAAGTTACTCATCTGGTACAAGTCCCGCTTCCTTATGAAGTGACCTTCCTTCATGCTCACTCACCTGTTTTCATATTGAAATTTCGCCAATATGTCTTTGGCTTTGGTTTCACTATTCAGTTGAATGGCCATGGACACCTTAGAGAGAAGCGGAGCATGGACCCTTATGACTCCTTCCGGCACGTCAGACTGCCAATGAGGGAAAATTCAGTAATTCTGTCAAACTAGGATGAATTATCAGTTCAATGACTGCATTCAAGAAACATGAATTTGAAATCATGTAATCAGAATTAGAAAATCATGTCAATATGACCAATATTTAACCAGAATGGAACACTGTTTTCTTTGTAACCAAGACTAACTACTGACCAAACTTAGTCTGGGATTTTACTTTCACTTATTACATACATAGGCCTTACTATAATGCCTTAAAATGAGAAGAGTAAAACTGGAGTCTGCCAGAAGACTAAAGTTTCCATCAATGTCTTTACTGAACAAAGTCCTACATAAGTCTATTTTAAGCATAATTCAACACTTAAACTATTTTAAGAAGCCAAATTTTTGAAAATTTTAGGAATCAATTCTTGAATACCCTCTTTTCTTAGTTAATGGCCATGAATGGTCAGCCCAAATAAAATTCCACATGGGCACTTGAAACTAGCCTGCAAAGCACTGTACAGAGAAGAATGTGGACTATGTTGGGGAAGAAGGCGTCTTTGCTTCTGTAAGATATGATTGGCAGACTTTGGGGCTTCCAGCTAAATGGAGTATTTAAAGGGTTGGGTGCTGTCTGATTACCATAATTTTCTGTCTTGTCAGAGTGGAAAACTCCATTTGTTTCAAAAAATTTTGAATCTTTTAACAATTGATTATTAAGTAAAGGAAGAGAAATAAATTTCTATTTGAAAATCTAACTATTGCTCAGGCAATTGTTCTAAATCTTAAAGGAAGGTACTCCTGATGAAGAAGGTACATAGGAATGGACTCTAAATATACCCTAAAATAACAACATAATAGGGTGAACTATCTCCCTAGAAATCATATTTTGAAGTCCTAACCCCAAGAACTTCAGAATGAGATCTTATTTTGAAATAGGGTCATTGCAGATGTAATTAGTTAAGATGAGGTCAAACTGAAGTAGGTGGGTTCTCAGTCCCATATGACTTGTGCCCTTCCAGGAGTGGAAGAGAGACAGGGACACACATAGTGAGAATGCTATGTGAAAATGGAAGCAGAGACTGCAGTGGTGCATCTATGAGCTAAGAAATGCCAAGGACTGTTGGCATCACCAAAAGCTAGCAGAGAGGCCTGGAACAGACCTTTCCTCACATCCATCAGAAGAAACTGGCCTTGCAGTCATCTTGATTTGGACTTTTAGCCTCCAGAACTATAATATCTATTGTCTTGAACCACCCTGTTTGTGGCACCTAATTATGGCAGACCTGGGAAACTGTAATATTGGTTTTTAAAAGAGTCAGTTCTTATAACATTTTCCTAGTATTATCAGCAAGAACTGAGGAAACGTGCCAAAGAATAGATGAGACATTTGGATTTGAGAGGGGGCAGAGTCTCTGGCTCACTGCAGCCAAGATTGTACTCCCAAAATACTGCTTGATCATCTCATGTCCTTCCCCTCCCAACTCCCAGCCAGAAACCTCTCTCTGCAAGATAAATTTCCCACTTTGACATTATTGGGCCTATGATCATATCAA
The DNA here is from genome assembly GCA_020662805.1 of Glaucomys volans. Taxonomy (NCBI): domain Eukaryota; kingdom Metazoa; phylum Chordata; class Mammalia; order Rodentia; family Sciuridae; genus Glaucomys; species Glaucomys volans. Next base: position 485,199 of record JAJEJO010049989.1, on the reverse strand, counting down.
CTCCATCTCCCCCACAACTTTCAGTGGCATTTGAGCTTATATACAGGATTCCTAACCACACACCTCAAATCATCAGTTAATTGAGTCTCTACAACTGCTCTATGTTCCATGCTACAAATGCCAAGTTTGAAGGATTGATCATGAACAGAATGATACAGGAATGTGGTAGATGCAGCCAGAGAGTATGTAGGTTGTTAATAGGGGAAGGGAAACTATTTGTTTTCTTACCATTCTTCTAGACGAGGGTGATTTTTGTAGTACCTTTGAAGTCTTGGGGTTTGTAACCTAAAGAAAACATAGACAGTCTTCAGGATTTATGTTGTGAAAACAAGCATATGCTGCTTGTGGAATCTGGTACAATCTTTATGGAAAACATTTTGATTGTATTTTATCAAGTTATCCAGTGCATATGAATTTTGACCCCATACCTCCCCATCTATAAATTTACCCTACAAATATACTTCATTTGTGAACAATGACATAAACAAGTTTATTCACTGTAGCACAAATTGCAATATCAAAAGATTGGATACCATCTAACTGTTCAACAATCTGGGGATGCTTAAGTAAATTATCATAAATCTATGGAAAAACATGCAAATAAGCATAAGGCAATATGCAGGACAGTGGTTCCTATTTGTTTTCATTCATGTAAAACAGGGAAGAACACACACAGATGACGTTTGGTATCTGCAGGGCATTGGTTCCATGATCCGCATGGACACCAACATGCATGGATGCTCAAGTCCTTAATATAAAATGGCATAGCATTTGCACATAGCCTAGGCATATCCTCCTCTGGATGACCTAAGACAACATGAATGTTATGTAATTAGTAGTTATATTGTATTTTTAAAGGAATAATAACAAGAACAAAAAGTCTACATGTTCAGTGCTAATGTCATTTTTTTTCCTGCATATTTTAAATCCGACCAGTGGAGGTGGACATGGACAAAGAGAGTCAACTTGTTCATATTTGCTTATGTGTGCATAGAGCATATGTGGAATTATATATACTTGCATGCTCTTGTGTAGACACATTCTATCATTGGTAAAATTGTCTTCAGAAGGGGAAGTCAAAACTGGCTAATTTTTTCCCAGTCTTTTCAATTCATAACTCACTAAAGAACTATCTATTCTAACCAAAATTAAGAAATAAAAACACAATATACTGCCTGGTGTGGTGGCACATACTTGTAATCAGGCTCAGGAAGCTGAGGCAGGGGGATCATGAGGCAGGGGAATCATGAGTTCAAAGCCAGCCTCAGCAACATAGCAGGGCCCTAAACAACTTAACAAGATCTTGCTTCGAAATAAAATATAAAAAGGGCTGGGATGTGGCTCAGTGGCTAAGTGCCCCGGGGTTCAGTCCCTGGCACCAAAAACAAACGAACAAACTGCACCCCCAGTATATTATAATAGAGCTAAAGAAAGACCATTTCTTAATTTTATGTGCTTGCTTCTGTGGTATTTATAAGCTTGAAGTTCGACCTTGGTGCTACATATAACCAATCCACATACATTATTCAGATAGTAAAAGAACTGACAGTCATATAGCAATATAAAGTTTATAAAGTGCTTTACATACACATTATGTTAGTCAAACATAGTGATAACTCTGTAAAATAGATATTACCTTTCTTCCAATTTATAAGATAAAAAACACTGAAGCTCAAAGAGCAAATGAAATTTCCCCATGCTCATATGGGTAGTAATTGGCAACCAAGCCTCTTCTTCAACTCTACTTGTATTATATTTATGCCATTAATATTTTCCCAAGTGAAAATGACAGCATAAGAAACTCTAAAAGTCTGTTCTGACATAAAGGCAATGGCAAGCACTGTCAGTGCCAACTTTCTCAGAACTCTGGATGCTAACCCAAAGGTTGCAACAGGGGAGTGTCTGAATAAGAACAACTGAACTTCAGTAAGAAAGGTTGTTGGCGTTTCCTCTTACACTCTTCCCATCCCTTCTCCCTAGCTCTGCAAAGCCTTGAAGACAACAATCTGCATTCCTGGTACAGGTAAGGAGGGAACAAAATGGATATTATTCACAAGGAATCCTAATAACTTGTTTTGACCTGTCTGGGCACTCCCTGGAAGACTGGTTCAAAGGCTTGCTTCATGTTGTCTAACTTGGAACCTGACCTGTGCTAAGAGGTGTAATATTGAAAACATTTATAGGCAAATGTTATAATCTCAGCTGCCTGATGCAGCAGATAAGAGCTGGGGAAAACAGATACCTGAAAATCCTGGGAGTCAAGTCTGGGGACTGAGATGCATTGGGGAATAAGGGTTTCGCAAAGCTTTGACATTTCTGAGAATTTAAAGGGCCAAGTGCTCACCCAGTACTGGAAGAACAGGACTGAAAAAGACCTGAAAAAGGCATAAACTCCAGCCTCTGGCTCTGACCTCCAGGCTCTGTGCAAGCAGGAGGCAGAAGGCTCAGGCAAAGTTAGAAAATGCCTGGCTGAGTGGGGAAAGGGGGCCACAACACTCACACAGCTCATCTGCGAAGACTGTGAGGTTGGTGTGTTTCTAGGCATTGAACAAAGCCCCCATCCAGGCATCAGCTAACCACTAAGCTAATGGAGCAGAGATTTCAGTGGCCACACAGAGCAGTACAGACATTACAAACTTAGTTCAGCAGAAAAGTCACTAAGCAGGTACAAAAGCAGTGGCAACCGACTCTGGGTAGAGGGAGGGATCTGATTTCTAAAGTTGCCACAGTATAATATTTGGAATGTTCAGTCTTCAACAAAAAGTTAGTAGACAGTCAAAACAGGAAAGAAAATATGGCCCATACACACAACTACCTAAAAAAGAAGTTTCAACATTATGAATATACTAAAAAAACCACTGAACTGTGGACTTTAAATGGTTAAAATGATAATATTTAATATTGTTTAAATTTTTTTATAAATTAAAACTTTTTTCCCTCCCAAATGCAAGAGTTGATTTTCCTTATATGAAGCCACTTTACCTGCAATCCATAAGGGACTACAACCCTTCATCACAACTGCAGTGAATCAGGTAGCAATACTGCCTCCTGCCTCTCTGCCTCAGCATTTACTGTCCTCTTTCTCTGGACAAATATCCTTCCTTTCTCTCCTTTCAATGCTACCCATCCTTCATGACACAGATTGCATGCCACTTCCTCCATCAAGTCATCCCTGATTCCCAAGCTGGAGCACACATCTTTATCCTCTGCATGACCCTGGGGCCTTGTTTGCACAATGGTCTGTCACTCACCCATACTCCTGAGTATTCATGCCCTTAGATACATTTGTTTCTCACATTAGATGCAAGTTCCTTCAAAGGTAAAGTGAGTTTCAAGAATCTGGATCCTCCTTAAGGTTGAAAGCAATCAACGCTTGACATTCATGGTCACCCCCAAGCTAAACTGAAGCAATAAAGACATTTCTTCTAAAACCTGTTCCATTACATACATTTACACAAATAACTGTGCTAAAGGAAAAATTCTGGGAATGCAATGAATTTGGTGATTCTCTCTCCCATAATTCAATCACTAAGGAGATCTCTTTCCCTACTTATTTGACACGCTGGAGCCTGGATTGCCCTTAAATCTGTTCACAAGGACAAAAATGTCAACTTGCAGTTTTTTGGGAACCATTCTAGTTGTTCCAGTAACTCCTTACCAAAATGTTAAACAATCTTCATGAGATACTTATCTCAAGAACATTAGCCAAAAAGCACAAAATTCAACAAAATTCAATAAAAAAAACTACAGTACTCTGTTTATCGACACACTTCCCACAATGATCACAGTCACAAGACCATATACACAATTTTTGGTTCTAAATTACCAAAAAGTTACTTTTTGAGGGGCAAAAGTTCATTTGAGGGGCAAAAGTCTAGAAAGGGAACAGTGTGAGTTCTCCCTTGTTGTTCTCACCTCCCGTTCTAGGGTCTTCCTCCGGAGCAGCTTTTTCACACTTGGGAGCTGCTTCTTTAACAACATGGTGGCTTCATTCATCCTTCTTACTTGGGTGATTAAGAAAGATGGAACCTAGAGAAGAAAAATAGCTTGACAAAAGGGAAACCACTTGAACTACACCTCCCTCAGTTACATTAGCTTCTCCCAGCCACTCAGCATCTTGGAACCAGGAACTGTGGCATTTGACTTGTACAAGTTAGGAAAGAAAAAAGAAAAAAAAAAAAGGATTTTGTTTAAGAGGGAAAACGTGTTAAAAAGGAGCTCTTGTAGAATGTACAGGCATCCCTCAGCACTCAAGGCAGACTAATTGGTCCTGGAATACCCTCAGATACCAAAATCTGAGGATGCTCAAGCCCCTTCTATAAATGGTCTAGTATTTGCATATGACTTATGCATATACTTTCATGTTCTTTAAACCATCTCTAGATTACTTATAATACTCAGGACAATATAAATGCTACGTAAATAGCATCCTATATACTGTATTGTTGAGGGAATGAGAAAAATGATCAGTACATATTCAGTACAGATAAACATATTTTGGAAATATTTCCAAAAACTTTTCTGAATTTTAATCTGTGGTCAGCTGAATCTGGAGCTGCAGAACCTGTGGCTGTGGAAGGCTGGCTGTATGAGGACAGCATAGCATCTATCTTCTCGTATTTCCTCCCTCTGACTAAGGGGATCGCTCAGTCATGGAATCCTTATATCTCCTGGTGCTGGTGGACTTCGGAGGGGAGCTTGACAGTCATCCTGTTGCTACTCACCTTCCACAGAATTTTCTGGTACTTAAGCATTAGGCGGATGATGTGGGCTGCGGTGTTTGCTAACAGTAATTCTTCATAGTCAGAATGTTTGCTTCTGCTGAAGAAAAGGTTTGGTGCCATTACAGTGGAAATGTTCCACATACTCATTCGGTTTTTTGATTCATTGGCAATCACTTTATTGAAGAATGTCATGAGGGCCTAACAAGAAATAGCACTGTGTCACACTATTGTAAACTATCCCAAGGTTCCAGTGGCTGCGACCACTCATTTCTATACCCATTCACTGTGCCCCTGCAAAACTGGCAAACGCATAAATATGTCATATTTCCCTGTAAACAGCTTAAAAGTTTTAAGAAGGAAAGTTTACTCAATTGTTCATTTCATAAAATAACTCCATTTTTAGAGAATTAATTATTTGGAGGGGTCTCTATAAAGAACAGTTTGCATTTTCTTAGGTCTTTTGTCCTAAACAATTCGACAAATATTAAAATTAAACATAAAACAGGGAGAGAAAACTCTGAAGCCCAAATAAACATGCAATGCAGCATATCAGGAAAAATGTAAGTCTTTAATAAAACCTTTAATTTGAAGCATTACTGTTAAAAATGATTTACTGTTTCCTTGAGAAATAAAAGCCACTTAAACAATATGAATATTTCATTCTTCTGCCCAAATGTAAACTCAGTTGAAAAAGTTTAAAAATTTTACTTTTGGGTAATATTTTCCTATTGCTTTTCATTTCTGAAATCTTCAACTGGCCACAGGCAAATAATGTTTACGTACACCTGTTCTAAGCAGAGGAGGAGGAAAGAGGAAGAAAAAGAAGATAATTTGAGAAATCTTATACGTTTGCAGAGCCACGAAAGTATAGGTTCTTACCTTTAAAAATTCACCAAGAAGACTGAAATCTCAAAAGGAATTAATCTTTGGTTTTGCAGTTTCAATTTTACTGCAATTATTTGTCAAGAGAAAATGCGTAGCATATGATAGTAATAATGGCTTATTATTTATGTCAATAGCTTAGTATTTATCTGAAGATTTAACATAAGGCAGGCATTATTCTTCATGCTTTGTACTTATTTGCATCCTTGTAAACCTTAAAAGGTTACTACTACTATTAATCCTATTTTACAGATAAGGAAACTGAGAAGGGCCCAATAGCTTTTCCCAGCCCCAATTAATTAACTGGCAGAGCCAGGATCTTAACCAAGGAAACACGTTCTTGAGCTAGCATTCCTTTTTTAAAAAATATTGTTTTAGTTGTTGACAGACCTTTATTTATTTGGTGTTGAGAATCGAACCCCGTGCCTTATACATGCTAGGCAAGTGCTCTACTACGGAGCCACAACCTCAGCCCTTGAGCTAGCATTCTTGACCTCTATACCACACCAGCTTAAATCTTACATTGAGGCACAATTTAGAATGGAAACAACAACAAAATGTGTGTGTACATGTGTGTGGGTACGGGTGCACAAGGGTGCACGGACTGGGGGCACACGTTGAGTATGTATAACATCACCAGTTTGTTTAACTTTTGGGGGGAATCTTCTGTTAGAAATGTATTGAATCTCTCGATAATTGCTGTATCCTCAGTTATATGAAAGGGTAGATGACATTTTGACTCAGATATATATTTTTTAATTTAAAAATTAGCTGGGCACAGTGGTACACGCCTATAATCCTAGCAGTTTAGGAGGCTGAGGCAGGAGGATTGTGAACTCAGAGCCAGCCTCAGCAAAAGTGAGACGCTAAGCCATTCAATGAAACCTTGTCTCTAAATAAAATACAAAACAAGGCCGAGGATGTGGCTCAGTGGTCCAGTGTACAAGTTCAATGCCTGGTATCCCTACCTTCATCCCCCAAAAAGCAGGAGGATCACAAGTTGGAGACCAGCCTCAGCAACTTAGTTAGACCCTATTACAAAATAAGAACTTTTTAAAGGGAGGGGCAATGTAGTGCAAGGGTAGGACACCCCTTGGTCCAATCCCTAGTACCACAAAAATAAAATAAAACTAAGTTTAAAAAAATTGTGTATTCAATATTTAGTCAATCATTTATTTAAATTTCCTTTTAGAAGGAGGAATGAAAAGCTAAAGTAATAAACTTAACAATATACAGAATTTATATACACTGTTAATTTAACTTCAGTCTTCAGCTTCTAAATTTGAATATAAAATGTTATGTTAATGCACTAACTTTATATTCAATGCCAAATATGTTTAATCAACTAATGATTAAATCAGAAATAACACAGTTATAAAACTAAAGAATGCATTGAAGTAGAGTTGCTTTAAATTTCCACTTTTCTTTTTAGAACTTGACTAATAACTTGTTTGGACATTGCCTAAAATAATCATTGACTCAGATATTGGGCACCAGATGAATTTTTCATTTCAATAAAATAACATTGTTTAGACAAACCCCCCAAGTGACCTAACAAATTTCTATCTTTTAAAAAATTAACTGATATTTTTATGGCTTTTATGTTGAAGATATAATCAACACATAACTGACAAATGTTTTTACTGTGTAGGGGAAAGGTCCTCACCACACAGAGTGTCTGATAAGAGGTAGCACAGTTTTGTTTTCAGGATATGTTTGCCAGGCTCAAAATTATGGGCTTTTTCAAAGATTCCAAATACCTGTATACTTAAAACAAATTTCATATTGCAAACAGAATTATTATGGAAATGGTAAGAGAAACTTTTTCTTTTCTTTTTTTAACCATCAAAGAGCAAAGAAATGAATTTGAAATAAAGGGAGGAATATCTGGAATGAAAAACTATGAAATATGATTCTATCAAATGGTCTGTTATATGTTAATGAACAAATCACTTCTCTCAGTTTCATTTTCCTAATCTGCAGAATGACCAGATTCTATCAGGTAAAGTCTAAAATTCTGAAATTCTAAAATTACTTAATTTGTATTATCTTCACACATTTTAAAACATGAACATTTTAGAAATTTTATTTAATTCGATGACTTCAAGTTTCCTCCCCATTATATATATATATTTTTTGCCACTAAAGTGAGCAACTGAGTAGCTACAATTATAGTCATGTATTTCACAGGTTCAAAATGGCCTCATTTACTTTGATTATCTTTGTCTCTTCTCCTCCTTGTAACACCTAGCCAGTGCCCTGTATGTGTGCAGACACTCAATATCCCTTGGATACTGCTTCTCTTCCCTTCTCTTTCTCAGCCCAGTGGCAGTGGGAGGGTGCAAAGGCAGTCAGTTCACAGCCTGCTCAGGTGGCTCTGTAAGTTGTCATCTGTTTTCAACTTTTCCCAAAGGAGTCATTCCTCTGAGCAATATGAGCCCCATGAAAGACCATGAAGTCAACACAACATACCTGGGCTGTATCCCTGTTGGCATCAGGCAGTGCCATGACCATTAGGTGTAAGGCTTGAAACTGCACTTTGATGTGAGGCCCTCCTAACAAGAAAACAGAAATAATCACACGTTTGGAACAACACTGATGTATTCTGACAGCGTTTCTTGCTAACATCTGGTGGCACAGGAGGACTCCTGACAGCTTTCAGTGGTAAGGACTCAGGTTCTCTGCTCAACAATATAAATTTGTTCACTTGGACGGGAGCCTCAGTCTATCAGCTCCCCTTCACATCCCACAATGCCACTGTAGAGACAGGTGGCCAACCGAATCCTTAAAATAATCCCAGATTTGTATAGCATCTCTATTTTCAAAGGATTTTAATAGACCTTGCCTTACTTTTATACTATAAATACAAAGTCTGAAACTCAATTTGATAGCAGATAAGTCAATATGCAGCAAGGTATAGTTATTAAGAACATTCATTACAGAACCAGATTCAAACCCTGTGTCTACTACCAAATCACTGTGAGTTTGGGCAGGTTATATAAGACCTCACAGATTTTCTCTTCTACAAAATGGGAAAAGTCATCCTACCTGCCTCATAGGACTGATGTGAGGATTAAATGAGTTAATAAATACACAATGTTTAAGTTAGTGCCTAAATACAGTCATGGCTATATGTGTATGCTCTTGTGATCAATGTCACCAGTTCTAGCTGTTACAGGGAATTTAAGAAAGGTGTCTACAGTTTAATCTTTGGAGTGTTAAGCATTCTATTCCTTAAAGACGCAAGATGGCGCCAGAGGGTTGGCATTTATATAGAGGGAGCCCATCCACACAGGATAATCCACAAGCAGCCATGCTGAAAATTTAAAGTACACTAGAGAATCCAGGCTTTCCTTCATCTTTCTGTATTCTCCTCAGAATGGTCTCTTGGTGAGGAGTTCCTGCAGGAAAGCATTATGTTCTGGAATCCCTTGGGAGTTCTCAAGTTGAAGGAAAATCTATTTATATTCAATGACTGAAAGGCAGGTAGTTGCTTATAAAGTTACTGAGCTTCACAGCAGTGGAAATGCTTGAGTGACAAGCCACAAGGCTAGTGGAGATTGTGTGTACTGGAGTTAGGGATGGATGACAAGTGTGCGCAGTCACGTAACAAAGCAGCAGTGAGAGGCATATTTATAAGGATCAGATCACATGCTCTCAGCACAACCCACATATGAAGCTTAGATATTTATGTCAAATTCGTAAACAAAAAATGACCTAAGTTCAGGATGTAATTGAAAACTACCAATGCAAATTCACGTGGGTTTGCCTGAATAAGACCCATCAAGGGATTGTCTCCTTACAGAGCATTTAGGGGTAGAGAGACATTATTTTAATACATAAACTGCAGGTTGCAGACTGTCTCTAATCTTCCAACATAAAACAAAAATACCTCTGGGTGGGGGGAAACAAGAGATGCAGAGGTAGGCTTGGGAGCTCTCTATTTCCATCCATTCCAGAGAAATTACGGAAGTTCTGTTTACAATTAAAAGTTTCATTTGGCAAATAATCCATTTTCATTTTACTTAGGGAACTTGGCCCTAAACGGTTCTGTGGTTAATAGTTTTGTAGTTAATTCAATTTAATGCATCCTAGTAGAGAACATTCTTTTTCCTGAGGTCATTATTCTCCCAGAAAGTTATTAACACTTTTCAAGAAAGTATATAAGGCTCAATTGATGAATCTTTTAATTGTACGGGCAATTTTGGGGCCAAGATTGAGAACAGAAAGTAATTACACAAGTGGGAAAGAATCTGTGCTCTCTGAACTCCATTTGAGTATCAAAAGGGTTGCTTAAGCACGCACACACATGTGCTCACAATTCTCCTCTTCAGAAAATTTCGTTACAACTAGAGCTTCCTTCAGGTGGCAAAAAGGCCATTATTTCCTGCTGGTCGCAGGTCAGAACTCTGGGCTTCCTGCAGGGTTAGCTGGTATCAAATCAATCACCTGCAATATAGTATTTTTCACTTTCAAAGACTTACAAAGAAGTGTGGACTCCTTTGTGAACCCTTTCAGGGTATTTTTCAAATTACCCCCCGTCAGTGAAGTGCACCGGCTGCAGTCACAGAGGGAGTGATGGTGGGAAGAGAGATTCATTTATTCATGTGTCTTCCTTAATGTGATTCTCAGGATGGCTCTGGCCACAGGGGGTGAATCCTCCTCATGTAATTCATAATACCAAGACACACAAACAAGTAAACAAAAACACAAACCCTCTGTGGCATGGTTTCTTTTCATGACTTCTATTGGCATATGAACTACAAAGCAAAGGGAAACTAATGATTTTGCAGTCCATTTTCTGGGACAGCAAACATCATAGAAAATCCTGAAAAAAATATTTTTAACTTAAAAAGAGGAAATTCTGCTTCTGGTTTGGCTAAGTGAGCTCCTACTAAAATCAACCATCCTAAATGGATCTTCAGACTAAGTACAAAATCAAGCTACCTGGGCCAGTGGAAAGTGAACAAAACAGGCCCGCTTAGGAGGGGCGGGGCACGTGGAATAGGAAACAGCACAGGGAGAGTGTTCTGTTTACTGAGCTCCTAACCTGAGATCAGGCCAGTCAGGGCTGTGGAGGATGGCCAAGAATGCAGTAAGTAAATAAATAAATAATCCTACTCTCTCTGGCCTGAACCATAGCATAGGGTTCAAGGCAACCACAGTTCCTGGAAAGCTATGGACCAGTCATAAAAAGGAGGGAATTCAGAAATGGAAGGCCCTATTTCTGGAATAAACTCCACCCAAATCAATATCTGACCCAGGAACCATGCAGGTGTGGGAGAGCACAGCAGAGGATTAGATGACAGAACTGAGACTTGCTGAGCTGCAGCCCAAAAACACTAGCAACTAGAGTCCAGTCAAGCAAATTACCAGCTTAAAACAGCATACACAAACAAACCAACAAACACTCTTCGGAGGATTATCACAGAAGCCAGTCTCCAAACACAACATTCATGTTTGGAAGAGAATTTTAACTTACTTGACAAACAAAAGTAACAAAATTGTAATCTATTCTCAAAGGTGAAAACAGATCACACCTGAGATACTAGAACTAGCAGTACACCCAGCTAGATACTGGAACTAGCAGACTTTTTGTTTGTTTGTTTATTTGTATTTTTGTTGGGGTTGTTTTACAGTACTGAGGATCAAACCCACGGTGCTTTACCACTGAGCTACATCTCCAGCCCTTTTTTATTTTGAGACAGGTTCTCACAAAGAGGCTGAAGACTGGTCTTGAACTTGCAGTCCTCCTGCCTCTGCCTCCCTAGTTGCTGGGATTACAGGGGTGTGCCACATACCCAAATGGGTTTTGAAGCAGCTATCAAAATTATGACTAACAAAGCAAAGGAAATTACAGGGCATCTCAGCAGATGAATAAAAATATTTTAAAAGCACCAACTGAAAATCCTAGAACTGAAAAAAAAAAAAGCCACAATTACTTGAAATAAAAATGACTAATGACTAGATCTTAGGGGGGAAAAAAAAAGGTACCGGTCACGGACTACATATGTGAATTAAAGCTTACAAAAGGGTTGCCTTGACTATTATAGTCTCTTAATAAAAGACTCCAAAGGATTATTCTGTGACTCTGGTTCAGTTAAAAATTTTAAAGATAGGGAACTTCTAATTTTTTCAGACAAATTTTCTTATATGCTTAGGATCTATGTTATTTTATTTCATTAATATTTTAATGACTCTATAGTTCTAGTCAACCTGCAGAAGGTTGCAGACTATCAGATATAAATATCATGTGTTAAGCTCACATAACATTTTAAAATTTGCATTTCTGGTTGACATTTTCAAATGAAAACTTTCCCATTAAAGTCTGAATTTGGTTCTCAGTCCTGCATGGTGACCATTACCCAGAGCTAAGCAGTGGCCAGTGTCCATAGATGGGATGTGTCCTCTCAGTTTGGTCACAGCCCTTTTCTGCTCATGTAGAATGACTATTTACTTAACATGCTCATATATTCTTAGGCTTGTGGCCCCTGACTTCACCAGGTTAGTAGGCAAAGCCCCCAATATCTAACCCATTCCACTTTTCTGAATTTTTCTCTTGTCATATCATCTAACAATACTCAACCCTTAAGACCAAATATTCAAATTACTCCCTGACTGCCGAATAATGCCACACAGTCCGATTTTGTGCATTCTGTCAAGGACCTCATTTAAGATCTACTTGATGAGACTCTGCATTTTCAGAAACACTGTGATATTATGATTTTCAGAAAAAAAATGTTTCATGCTTGTTGCATGTTGCATCGTCAGACCCAGGACTTCAGATTTAAGGAAGGGAGGGATCTCATGTTTTTGAGGGACTATTACACACACGGCACTATTCTTGATGTTTGTATTCAATACCCATAATGACCCTGACAAGTTATTATTTGCAATTTACAGGTGCAACAATTGAAGTTCAGAAAGTTTGCATGGCTAAGAAATGGTTACACAGGAATTCAAACCTTAAGAGCCCCATCCTCCTGCAAATCCTTCTGCCCCTTAGACTAATACAAAGCCCTCTAAATCATATCTACTAGACTTAAACACATTAGTATGTAAATAGAGGACTGTTAACAATCAAACTTAATATTTCAACCAAGCATCGTCAGGAAACAACAAATCTATACATTGTGGTCACATGTCATTAGGCACCTCTCTTCTGTCACTTTATTGACATTTAACATTTTCCACTTACTTTCCATTAGAGTGATGAAGGCAGGTATATATTCCACAGGGAAGAGAGAAGTGGGTAGTTCTCTGAAAAATGCTTTCAACATTACTGCTGCTTCTCTATGGCACATTTTATCCCATTTAAATTTATCAGCATTAAACTTGGCATCCAGTTCTTCACGGTATTGCTGCAAATCAAGGAAGACAGCAATGAGATTTAGTGCGTTTTTACCACCTGACGCTCTCTATCCCCTTTGAAAACTATCATTAATTCAACTATTTTTGTGCCTAGGACTGATAAAGCAGTATCTACTAAACCTTTTTTCAACATGATTAAGAGAACTGAAATGGCTGATTATGAATGAATTTTTAAAAATGTTTTTGAGAATATTTAAAAAATAATGTTAATCTTGAACTACACAATATAAAAATTCTTTATTTAGGTCATAGTTTCCTTTCTGTGGTTTGGCAGGAAACCACTATTCCCACATGACAAATGTACTGCCAGATTTTGACAAAGCCCCCATTCCCTTCTTTTCTTAATCCCTTCTGCCTTTGTCACTTCTATTTCTAAAAGAGATCAAGAACATGCACCTCTCAGCTAGTCCACATATAGAAGGAGAAATATCCCAATAAAGTAACTCTGACCTCACTACACCATGCAGGCCAATGACATCTTCCTGGAGCAGTTACAGCAAAGTTTTATGCCAAGATACACACATGTCCTCCACATGTTTGCATGCCTGCCAAATCCTTCATAAGGTTTGAAGCACTGTGCAAATACTTCAAAAAACAAACAAAACAGCACTAAGCCCCCAGAGGTTCTACCTTGTCTTACAAATTTTACATTATCAATTCATTTGATTATCATGCCACCCATTATTTTCTAAAGTCAAACTCATCTTCTCCCGCTTCCTTGAACTACAAGGTTTACCTATTATAACAGGCAATTAGTCAGTCTCCTGACTGACACTAAATGCTCTGAAGAGACTACTTTGAAAGGACCTCTGAAAATCCTTAGAAGCCTAGTTGTTCTGGCCTTGAACATACTCCGCCAAAATCAGTTCACACATCTCACCTTTTTCTAACAAGAGCAGCTTATTAATATGCAAGGCACAAATGCTCTCATGGCTCCCAGAGTCTATAAAATGAAGATCCTTCACATGACAAGTTACTTATAGAGATACATGAAACTGAGATCCACTCTCCAGCCCCTACCAATGAATCAAAAGGACATTTCTTGTCCTGAAATCTAATAGAATACTATAGCTAATCAAGAGATGCTTTGCTGATAAATACACTTATTCCAGTTGTCCTGGAATAAAGGATGTTGACTGGCTTTGGAAAAAAAAGATGCATCGAATTCGTTCTCTGCTTTTAGGGGTCTTGTGGTCCAGTGGAAGGGACCATTTCATGAAATGGTAGTACTGATTCAGAATGTAAATGCTACAAGAAAGATCATGTATTGGCACTGTAACAGCCATCAGAGAAAGTAGACCAAACTGCTGGGGCCAAATCTTGATGAATTGCCAGCAAAGAGGACACAGAAAGGCATGCTGGGTAGAAAGAACAGCTCAAGCAGTGACAGGTACTCAAGGATATCCAGTGTGCTTGGAGAGCCCCAGATAGTTCAGTGTTGCTGGAGTAAGGAGTGAGCCTGGGAAGCTGGCCATGGTCAGTCTGAAGGGGACTGGACTGCTTCTTGTCAGTGAGGCAACTTCGGACATCTCTGAGCAGGAGAATGACAAGGCTAGATTAATCTTTGAGTATATCCAGACTGGAAAAATTATTTGGGGAATTTAGGGTTTGGCACAGGTCAGGAGTAGGCAAAAGAAGTAAGGAGTCCAGTTATAAGTCCATACACCATAGGACTATTACCAAGCAGTTGTAGGTAGAAAGGAGAGAGATGCAGGTGATGTTAAAAGAAAAAAACAGAAGGAAGAGCAACGGTGTTCCATCAGTTGCCTAGTACCCCTACTAATAGGGAAGGGACAACTGTTCAAGTGGGTAGGAAGCAGGAAAAGCAGAATAATTCATATTAATTTTCCACATACCACTGCAGAAGGAACCCATCTAACGTGACTCTCCTAACCTATAAGGGGTTTCTGGTCACATAAGAGGCAACCACGCACCAAGACCTAGGATGGGCACTATAATCAGATCCCAACTACCCAACTGACTGATTTGTATGACCTGTGTTTCAAGATTCTCACTGTGTTGTAGGCGTATTAAAATGATCTCCCTATCTCAAACAATCAAAACTATCTTGAACAGAAAGAACAAAATAGGCATTATACTAACTGACTTCGAAATAACTACAAAGCTATAGTAATTAAAACTACAAAGCTATAGTAATTGGCATAAAATAGACATATGGACCAATGGAACACAGGGCCTAGAAGTAAACCCACATATTTGCAGTCCACTGATGATCAGCAAAGGTACTAAGAGCATGCATTGCAGAAATGAGAGTCTTCTAATAAATGCACCGGGAAAACTGGGTATGCACTTGCAGAAGAATGAAATTGGATTCCTACCATTCATCAGTTACAAAAATCAACTCAAAAATGAATGAAAAAATTAAATGTGAGAAATGATACTACTGAAAGAAAGCATAGGAGAAATGCTTTAGGACATTGGAATGGGGCAAGGATTTTTTGGACAAGACCTCAAATCCACAAGAAAAAAAAGCAAAACTAGACAAATGAAATTACACAAACTAATAATGCTTCTCCTCAGCAAAGGAAACAATTAACAGAGTGAAGAGACAACCAACAGAATGGGAGAAAATATTTGAAAACTATAGAACTGGCAAGGGGTTAATATTCAGAATGTATAAAGAAGTCTAAAGACTCAATAACAAGAAACAAAAAATCCAACCTGAATAAGAAATGGGCAATAGATCTAAATGAACAGTTCTCAAAAGAAAATATACAAATGGCCAGCATATGTAAGAAAAAATGTTCAGTGTCACTAACTGGAAAGGCCAATCAAAACCACAGTGAGGTATTACCTTACTCCAAAAAGAATGGCTGTTATCAAAAAGACAAAAGATAAGAAGTGTTGGCAAAGATGTGAAGAAAGGAAACGCGTGCACACTGTTGGTGGGAATGCAAACTAGTACAGCTGTTAAAGAAAATAGAATGGAGGTTCCTCGAAGATTTAAGAATACAACTACCATATGATTCAGCTATGGGTATGTCCAAGGGAAAGGAAATAAGTTTTCAAAGAGACAGTGGCAGGCATTGTAGCATTATTCACAACAGCCAAGAAAGGGAAACTAAAGTGTCCATTGACTGATGAATGGATGAAGAAAATGTGGATCATTTTCCAGACCCACCCTGGAATAGATTCAGTCATAAAAAGAATGAAATCCTGCCATTTGTGACAACATGAATGGATCATTACGTTGAGTGAAAAAAGTCAGGCACAAAAGACAAGTATTATATAATCTCATTGATAAATCTTGCTAGACATCATTACTCTATGTATATGTATGATTTCATGAATGGTATGAATCTACATCATGCACAACCAAGAGAAATGAAAAGTTGTACCCCATTTGTGTACAGTAAATCAAAATGCAGTCTGTAAAAATATAAATTAATTTTAAAAAGTAGAATTCCTATCAAATTCACCTTTATATTTTCCATGGTATTCAGTGTATAACTTCAAATAATTTTTCCTAAATAAAGTACACTTTTAAGGAAAAAAAAAGGTGATCTCAAAGAGGCTGAGAGTAGAACTGTGGTTACCAGAGGCTGGAGAGTAAGGGAAATGTTGATCAATGGGGATCAAGTTACAGTTAGGAGTGACAAGTTCTGATGTGCTACTGCACCTCAGTGACTATGGACAATGACATTGTACTGTGTAATTCAAAAAGCTGAAAGAAAGAAGTCTGAGTGTTTGCACCATAAATAAGTGATGAATGTTTGAGGAGAGAGATATGTTTAAGCTGATGAAAATATTACCTTATGTCTACATGTCTATTACATGGTACCCCATAAATAAGTATAATTTTTATGTATGTATGAGTTAAAAATAAAGGAAAAAATGACCTCCCTGAGATTCAAATGGACAAAACCTCATAAAGCTCTCAGAGCAGGGCCTGCTACACAATAGTAAAGACATGCCAGTTTTGGTCCCTCCTTCTCGGGGTCTATTCCACCCAGTCTTCAGGGTCACTCCCACAGGAACCTACGAATGTAAGGTGTGAGTGTCTGGGCAACGACACCACATCATCTTGTCTAGATGGCTAGTATAAAATAACACCAATAGAAAGAACTTCCTCTTCTGATTGTGACCAGAGCAGGCTAGAGGGTATGGGCAGTAGCCCTACATGTGAAACCACATAAACCAGATGTGAATTTACTCAGCCTCAAACAGGGAGCACCCAGAAGGTGTAGAAGTCAGTTTTTCTGTCAGCTGTTAATGAGACCAGAGGCAAGGGTTGGAACTTGGGTTCTTAAATCTCCTTTTAGCAGAAATGCAACCTGCTAAGATTTTTTAGGTAGTTTTTATACAAATGAAAATGACTAGCCTGTAGCCACCAGCTCAGGAAGAGAAACCAAAAGGCCAGGTAATGTAACTATAAAACTCTTGGTGCTGCCAGGGAATGATAGCAATGAGTCAAAAATGAGAATTTCCCATGTCAAACTGTCTGCCTTCTTCCATAAAATATACTCCCCAGAGTTTGGCTCAGATTTCTACCATTTTGAAAAGAAAATCACTGAACACACCAAAACATTAAATTGGATCCAAATGATCTGCAGTCTCCAACAAGGAAACTGGCCTTGCATTGTGTCCCTGTTTGGCTAAAGTCTTGCAACTTCTCAGGGCTGCTTCCCTAGTCTTATCAAGTGTTTAAAACACAAACCAGGCTGGATGTTCAATAGTGAAGCCCCCAAACAGTTGCTGCCATTTACTTGGCACAAGTGAGAATCATTGCAATGGAATTAAAAAAAGAAAAAAAAAGTCTTTTCCCCAAAGCACATTGTCAGAAAAGATAGTGTAGTGGCTGAAGAAAGAGAGAAAGAGAGGAAGAAAGGAAGGAAGGAAGGAAGGAAGGAAGGAAGGAAGGAAGGAAGGAAGGAAGGAAGGAAGGAAGAGGGAAAGAAAGGAAGAAGTAGTTTGAGGTTTGAATAAAGGAGGAAAAAATAAAAACCACTGTAGTCCGTCAAGTTTCAATGCCTTTCTAACTGCAGTGCTTTCCTGTGTTCGTTCACTGGCCCAGATTCCTTTCGCATTGGTTTTCTTGGAGCCTGGACCACGAAAACATCTGGATTACATTTTTCCAACTAACAAGTGGTGGAATAAATAGGCTGACACTACATAAAACCGATTAGGGTAGAAAAGGGACTTTGACCTAAATGTGCTTCAGGAATGCATGTGCCTGTAAGAACACTTTGAAGGGATGATTAGCCTTTGATAAACATTTTCAGTGAAAGACTAGCTCAAGAAAAGTAACTTTTGCTATAATGTTAAATAAACTTGGTGCACATGAGATATATCCTATGCTTTCTTCCACTGGTTATTTAGGAAAAAGATATTCAGATCTTACCCATTGTGCTTTTCACAAACTCATGTGCACTTGCACACATTTGCATGCACACACACACAGGCACACACACACACACAGAGGACCCAGGATATACACAAATGTAGCTTCCCAATTGGAGTCTGATTTTGTTCAGGAAATTCATTTCTTTGACTTCATCTCAGGTTTCTGACTCCACTGATAACTGATTTAACCTAAAACTAGTAACAGTTTTCACCTTCAGATTTAGGATTCAGAAGTAAATCTAAAAATCAATCATTTGAGAAACTGAGAAAAAAAAGTAGATTGAACTTGGAAAGTATAAACCTAAGGAACCATTAGGAATTTACCTGCCTTCTAAGTGAAGTATATTCAGCCAACTCTGCTAACAGGGAAGTCACAACTCTGAATATACTCTCATTCCTGACATCACTGGAAATGGCCTGGTACCCTGCTCGGATTTTCCTTCAAAAGAGAACTTGCCACAGGCATCTACAAAACATTCAGGCAGTTGACTCTCCCAGCTGTTAGCTCCTTTTCTGCAGGAAGCCCAGTCCATGGCTGTGCTAGGCAGGCAACAGTGCCTGGCCCATTCTGCCCAATGCAGGACTCCTCCACCAGCAGGAACTGCTAGGTCTGCACTGTGGCCTGAGGCTCATCTGTCTAATCCTGCTTCCTGCCCCCTATAAAGGATAACCATCAGAAGCACTATCCCTTAACACAACTCTCTTCTACTACTAATCCCTCTTAGCATCTGCTCACTAGAGGATCCAAAAGACACGGGCTATTTACTCTGTTTCCACTTAAAAAAATATCTTGTCACACTTCTCTATAAAAGCCCTTAGACTTCTTGATACAAACAGAATTTCCCAAAACAGGTACCAAATGACTTAATGAAGACTCACCTTTCTGCATCTACGCATTTCCTTGGAATAATTCTTAACACAACCAAATTCATTTTTGCCTCCCCCTGAGACTTTTTTTTTTTCAGGGGTTCATCATTTAATGTCCACAAGCCAGGGCTGATCCAAGGACAGGGGTGAATTCTTCACTGTGTGTGGCCATCAAAAGATGCAGTGGGATATTTTATTGGAAATTAATGAGAAAAGCTTTTCTTTTCAATGATTCTTCCCTTCACTGTTTGGTAGAGTTTGTACTTTTATAGAAGCAAGAAGGCAAAGTAAAAGGATTCACATGGCTTGAGTGATGTTGTGTGTGGACACCAACATTACCATAAATGGAACTGGGTTTTACAATTGCTGAGAGAGTACTACGGTTATGACCACTGCTACAAATTCTTATAAGAGCTTCAGCAAAAAGGAAAACCAATGAATGTCTCTAAGCTTAAAGTAGTAATGGAAAGAAGGGCTGGATCCCATGCTGTTGGCTTAGTGACTTTCATGACAAAAAGGAACACAACCAACTCAAGTGGGATGGGGCATTTTGACTTTTCAAACTGAAAATAGCCAGCAGTTTTTGAAGTGTTATTTTGTTGATACCGTTTATTATTATTGGTCTTGTTTAATTTAAAAGGATCATGAAACAAACACATAATCATAGGTACCAAGGAATATTAGGAAGAATCAAATGATTACATCAAATAAATAATGACAACAACGAAGACTACATTCCCTATTGCTCCTTTGGGCTGGATCTAGCTAGCTTTGATTTCTAACAAGGAACAAAAAAAATGTTGGGTACCTTGACTTTGGCAGTACATCCTGAAAGTCGAAAAATTCCTTCAGATTCCAGACCTGATTCCTCGACTTTCTCAAAAAACTAGAAAGCAATGATACATTACAAAATAAACACCTCTATATGATTAAAAACATCTGAAATAATGATGATAGCAATAATCAATATACTGAGCATGTACATGCAATTGGTACTTGAGTGCTGTGTTAATTATTTTCAACCACCTTCAAAGATCAACATAACCCTCCAATTTGCAAATGAGCAATGGAGATTTCGAGTCTTTACATAACTTTCCCATGATCAACCTCCTATGAGATGGCACTGGCTCTCCCAAGTTTTTGTTCTTAACCGCTATAATATGTTGTCACTTAACCATTTTAAGATTGGACTACTACTATATCTCCTTCTGAAGACTGATCAGTAAGAAAAGATTCTAAATCTTTGCAACTACCCTGGCTAAGATTCTATGGGACTTGTAGGTATCTGACCAAGGAGTTAGGGATTGCACAGGTTAATCACTCTCATGAGTTCTCACAATGGCAATGGTTGCTTAAAAAAATGATTATAGGATCACTACATAGGATTACTGTATATTGCAGGTCAGATCTTAATCTCAAGAATTTTACATATATTGGCTTGTTTAATCCTGGCAATAATTATATATAAGGTAGGTACTATTATTATCTTCATTTTACTGCTGAGAAGACTGAGGCATGGAAAAGTGAAACTTCACACAATGAAAGGAGGATCCAGCATCTCTCTCTCCTCTCAAGAAATGATGGTGCTTAGAACTCAAGTTGTTCTTCTAGGTACAAATAGAAATAGACATTCAGGAAGAAAAAACATGTAAGAAAAGACTCTCCTATAGGAGTGAAAGAAGGCAATCTCAAATTGTCTTAAATGAGGAATGCTTAATGTCAATATAATGTTTATTGAGTGACTAATGTGATAAAAATCCAGATTTCCTTTAACTAGCACCTCTTGAGCACCTTTTCTTTGCTACCATTTG
Source organism: Glaucomys volans (assembly GCA_020662805.1). NCBI lineage: Eukaryota > Metazoa > Chordata > Mammalia > Rodentia > Sciuridae > Glaucomys > Glaucomys volans. The sequence goes on along the minus strand of JAJEJO010049989.1, from coordinate 464,180 downwards.
CTGAGTTCTGTGTTAGGTTTTTGGATCTCCATAACAACATAAATTTATGTGTTGAATCTTCTATCTTAGATTTCTATGAATTTTTCTTTGGTTTTGGTTTTAATTCAAAGCAGGGAAGAAAATCTTACAGTCACCATGAACTCTGGGCTTGGAGACATGCTGTGTTCCTTTTCCACGCTACCTCTTCTGGCTGTGTGATTTTTGGTAAGTTATCTCACCTTCCTATGCCTCAGTGGTCTCAATTGTAAAAGGGAGATGACAACACTGACTTCTTTGGGCTGCTCTGGGCTGAACTGAAGGACACTATGTGGATGACATTGATGCAGCCTGGTCCCAGGGAGGTGCTCCTGGATGGGCCTTGTGCACCGAGATGTCACCAGAATACTCTGGCTATCTGACTGTCATCCTTCCTGTTCCCAATCTCAAATAAGTCCCCAGATTTAAGAGAGTAACTCAATTCGTGGCATTGGGAGCAAAATATAGGAAGATAGAAGAGAGATGAAGAATTGATAGCCAAGTAAAGTAACTATGTTTCTTCAGTCGGTGTTTTTATATATTATTTAAAAACATTTTAAAATTCAACAAGGTTTGTGTTAAGGGCCTGGAATTTTAATTGTGCCACTGGATGTCACTGTTGAATAAATGCATACTTAGGTAAACCAGTGTGAATTGCTACCTATAAAAAAAAGAACAAAACTTAAAAGTAAATCAGCTATTTTGCAAGGGTAGTCACAGAGATATTTTGATATCTCACAGTGATAGTTTAGATATCACTTAAAAATCTTCTTCCACCCAAATTCATCTCTTTGTCTAAAAGTATCCTATCTTCCCAGTCATACCTGGAAAACTACTAGAACAAGATGATTCTTAAAGCCTATTAAACTTTGTTTAGAAAATTCATAAAATGATCGCACACACTAATTCATAAAAATCCTATATATGAAAATCCAGTCTAAGATATATCTTAGTAAATACTTATATGATCTATAAATGTCCTACTAATAATAATCAATGGTCATCTTTATCTGACAGAGTAAATATATTCACACACATACATATGGACAAATAACATTTGCAAAAATATTGGAAAAAAATGTAACTGAAGAAAGCCTCGAGTCAGGGCTTCTGTGTCCATCCTCTGGTGTTCTACGGTCAGACAGTGTAACAGGCAAGGCTGCTGGGGGTGGATGTGGTTTGTTCCCCAAGGGTTCACATGCTGGAAGTGTGGTCCTCAGTGTGGTGGTCTTGAGGTGATGGAACTGTAGAGGTGGAACTAGTGGGAGGCTCCCTCTCCCTGGCTTCTGCTCTGACCACCGTGAGCTCTCCCTCTCACACGTGTTCCTGTCACTGTGGTACCACCCTTCATGAGGTGATGCAGCTACAGGGAACTTCACTAGAGCTGGTGCCATGCTCTTTAGACTTTCAACCTCCAAAACAGTGAATTAAATAAACTTCTTTTCATATAAGTACCCAGCTTCAGATATTTTGTTACAGTAATGAAAAACAGATAATAGGAAGACCGACTAGTTTAAGTGCTCATAGGCCATTGTAAGGATACATGGAACCAAGTCAAAAATTGCCAAGCACGTGATACCCCCTAATAGGGTCTAGTATCTTTCAGTCTAAAAGAAGTTCATTAGTGGATTTACAAAGTACCCAACCATAAGCACACGGCTCTATTCCTTCCTCATCCATTCATTCATTTGCAGTTTACTTACTTTTTGTAATACAAGGGGAACTTTCACTTCAGGGTCTTTCTTTCTGTCATTGTCCAGGAGGACTGTAAGTGGAACTCCAAAAATCCCATTATCTTCATTGTAAAATAGTCAAGAGAGAAAGAAAAAAAAATCAGAAAAGCACTGTTTTATTCTAGCATGTCAGTATTCAAACCAAAGCAATCAGTCCTCTTAGTTACCTCGTCCTTTAACTTTCTCTGTTTTGTTTCTTTTCAATTGAATTCCAAACGCATCAAAAAAGGCCGTTAATTCAATCAGAGAGAGATGGCGAATTTTCTTCATGTCTTCAGCAGACAGGTCTCCTGCTTCAGTTAAGCCAAATCTGGTTTTCTGAACAGTGAGTTTCTAAAATCATACAGTGAAGATATTTATTTGAATGGCAAAGGAAAATTATACTTTCACTCAGATTCCACCCAGACACTCTAAACCTATAGATGAAAACATGCAAAAAGCTCTGAGAAGCATACGGCATCATAAAAATGTTATGAATATGTTTTGTGAACATTTGCAGATCACTACTATGCTAATTAGAAGCAAAACAATAGTCTGAAGTCCATGATAACATTGCTATCATAACTGTGGAAATTGCCTTCTATAGGGAACATGCTGTATTGTCAAGCAACACACATGTCAAGCATCGCATGGAACGTACCCACTGTGGGTCCTTAATCTGGATTACATGTGCCACACACAAAGAACACAACTAGGTGTAGCCCAGGAGAGTTCTGGATTTTTTTTTTTTTTTGATAGTTAATCACCTCAGTTCAGGATTCATGTATGCTGTATACCATACTTAAAAAAACTTAGCAGTCTCCTAATCAAAAGGAGGCAAATCACACCTGTCTCAGCAAGATTTGTTTACAAACCAAATTTAGATGATACTAACTTCTTAAAAAAAGCAAAACTCACAAAAATGCAGCTAATCTTACTATGTCTTACTTTTGAAGACAGTGATACGGTTATGTTCTGCATTTTCACACTAAGAAGGTAAATACACTAAAATAATAACCACAAATCTTCAATAATCCAGAAATGTTGGGAAGAATCTAAGCAGAAAGCAAAAGATTATTCTTATATAACATCTACAGGTACGCTTTGCTTTCAGAAAATCTGGTATTGAAAAATATGCTGAAGAAGAAAAATTCTACTTACTTAAATTTAAAAAGGCCCAAGAACACAATTTAGGGGTCCCTAAATTGGAGCTTTGGGGGGTGATTAAATTATATACCCATTCATTCGTCAACAATTTTTTCACTGGAACCCCAAGTATATATGTATGTATGTATTTATACTGTGGTGCTGAGGACTGAACCTAGGGCCTGACACATGCTAGCAAGGCAAGTTCTCTACCATTGTGCTATATCCCTCTCCCAGAATTCCAGCCATTTAAAAGTAAAACAATATGTAGGATGTGCTTTGGGGCATATCTTGTGCTATCAGCACTTGGTTATTTCACCTTCTTCTTGAAACCAAGGAAGGTCTGCTAGGCTGGTGGTTCATGCCTGTAATCCCAGCAGCTTCTGAGGCTAAAACAGGAGGATCGCAAGTTCAAAATCAACCTCAGCAACTTGTTGAGACCCTGTCTCCAAATAAAGTATATTAAAAAAAAAAAAAAAAAAAGAGAGAGAGACTGGGGATGAGGCTCAATAGTTAAGTGTCCCCGGGTTTAATCTCTGGTACAACAAAACAAAACATAGCAAAATAACAGCAATACACAATAACAATAACATAAACAAGAACTGCACTCATTTACTGAGCAATTATGCACTCATTTACTGAGCAATTACTGTGTGCTAAACCCTATGTCAAGTTCTTTAAAGGGTTCTGACCTACAGCTTGAAGGAGCCAAATCTCAGAAAGAGTCAGCTTTGATGATGAGAACTGGGACCAGTGTCCTTTCCTGGACACCTCTGTCTAAATAACAAAAAGGAGGGACTATCCTTGACTCCTACAGAGTCCTTGACTGTCCTGACTGTCAGACTCATACATAGGTTTCCTTCTTTGCCTCCACTCTGCCTTTCAACATGAAGACTGTTTAGGGGCCAGGAAGGGTTTTGGAGTTTGACACTTTAGGCTTAAGTTCTGTTCCCATGGGGCTTTGGGCATGTTACTTAGTCTCTCTGGCCCTCAGTTTTCTCATTTGTAAAACAGGAGTAATCAATAGGGTCACCTTACAACTAGAACACCTGAGGCAGTGTGAAGCCCATGGAGGGTGCTCAGTGAGTCTTAGAGCTTTCTCCTGTCCTCTTCCTCTCTCATGGGCCAGTTGTCAGGGTATGGTCCAGGCTGACTGGTACCAAAAAAAATCTATTTCCAGATGACACTGCTTTAGTCCTGAAACTGCCAAAGTCCTGGTCATCATGTCTCCATCCCTGATACAAAGAGAATATTTCGGACTTCTCATCATGAACTCTTTAAAACATGCATTATTTATTGAACAATGACTACATCAATGTGATCGGCTTTCAGGATAAACTACCCTGGGCATGTGCATCTGTGTGTGTGCGTGCTAGGCTTTCAGGATAACTGACTAGATAGCTCTACTTGTCTATCATATAGTAATATAAATTCCTGAATTGGGTTTGGTAAGTTTTCAGAGCTCCACTTCTTATTTTTGTGGACTATGACTTTCTGCTGTAGCCCCTTTTGATATGTGATCTATAGAGATATAAATACATATAGAGTCTGCACTGTCTTATATGTGAATTAAGGATATGAAGTCAAAGAAAACTCACAATCCAGGTGGAAAACCCACTCTATCTGTACTAGAGTATGGATATTGAATCTACCCCCAAAGGCCTCTGGATTAAAGGTCCCCAGCCTGTGGTCCTATTGATGTGGTGGAAACTACAGGAGGTGGAGTCCAGTGGAAGGAAGGTAGGTCATTGGGGATGAGTCCTTGAAGGGGACATTGGAACTCTGGACCTTGTTTTTCTCTCTTTGCTTCTCGAACACCATGAACTGAGCAGATCACTCTACCATGTGCTTCTTCCACGATGGTTTGCCTGTCCACAGGCTCCAAAGCAGTGGGCCATCTGACCACAAACTGAGGCCTCCAAAACTGCGAGTCAAAATAAATCTTTCCTCTTATTAAATTGATTTGTCTCAGACATTTATCACAGTTATGGAAAGCTGACTAACTCAACCTATAAAACAGTATTCAAGCATATGTGTTCACAACTTTTCTTAACCCAGCCAGGTGAATGGAGCACTACGTAACACATTGTCCCCCAAATGGTGGTATGCAATGCTGAAGCCTAGTCTTCCCAGTCTCCCTGAGCATACACAGAAATTAAAAAAATAATAATCCTAGTTTGGGCTCAGGAAGTTACTGGAGTAACTGTGAAAGGTTTTACTTACAGTTAAAGCATAGTCTTCTTTCTTAATCTCTGACTTCTTAAATCTATTTCTTTTTGGAGCCTCTGTAACCATTTCTGAATAAGATACTTCAAAGGATAGCTCTTCAGTCTCTGCTGGAATGTTCTTTTCCAGATAATCATCATCTAAAACCACAAAAGATACAGAGTATTTAATATGTCACTTAATCAAGCAAAACTATTTACTGTAAAATAAGCACAAAATATTCACAAAACCACCCATAGCACATCAGGGAAAAGCACTGGATTCCCCCAGAGAAGTTCAGTCAAGTCATGCTGCGGTGTCATAGCTGCCGCGTGAACAGATTTCTATCATTATCCAAACCAACTTTCAATTTAATCCTATTTTTCAAATTTTAGAATTTTATGTCTTATGAAAGTTTTTAGGGATTAGCCCCAAACAGGTATTTCTATATAATCCTGTGATATTGACATTAAGCCCATCCAGACCTATTGTCACTTACTGGAGAACCACAAGCTTGAAACAGAGGAAGGCGCGGGGGGGGGGGGGGGGGTGTTGGGTTTGGAATTCCTCTCTACTTTTACTTCTTCTTCCTCATCCTCTTCATATTTTTTAAACTGGAATACTTGCCTCCTTAAGATGTGTTCAAATTGAATTTGGACTTCACTGCTAAGTGTGCTCAGATGAATTAATCTGAATTTCTTTACTTGACGTTGGTTACCTGACTTTGTAAGATACACATTAGGAAAAAGTTGGCTGAGAGATAGCTAATGCCCTATAGAATTGCTTTTCTCGGATGGCGGATTAGAGGGGGGATCCAAGATGGCGGATTAGAGGAAGGCTGCATTCCTACTTGCTCCGTGGATTCCTACTTGCTCGGGATTCAAACAGCAGGAATATGACTCTCAACGAGATTTTATATTCAAAGCACATATAAGGGGTCCCCAGGTGCCGCTCCAGAACCAACTCAGCCGGGCTGGGCCCGGCCGGCCGCGGGCAGCAACGATCCGGGAGCGCCTGACCCTGCAGCCGCTTCGGAGCCACCGACCTGGATCTGCGTCAGCCAACAAGTGAGTGCGGGTCCCCAGTAGCGCTGCGGAGTCACTGGCCGCGGCTCCGGCACCGACCGGCGGCCTCCCAGGCAGAGACCGAGCATCTCAGGCTACCTGGGCATTCAGAGCCGTCCAGGAAACTCTGAGATCGCGGACTCTGGTGGGGAGATGGAACTACCCCACGCCATTTTGGCGGCTTAACTGGCGGAGAAGGCTCATTACCAGCTTCCTGGGGCCTTCGGCTGCTTCAGGGGGGCTTCAACCGGGAAACTCTGGGAACGCAGTCTCTGGCGGGAAGTGGGAACTATTCAGTGCCACTCCCCCAGCTTCCCTGGCGGAGAGCGCCCAACTTGGGCTTCCCAGGCCCTCAAGCCGCACCTGGAGAGGTTGGCCCGAAGCCCCTGCAATCCCTGACCCCGGCAGGGAGGTGGAACTGCTCTGAGTTTGGCGGATTCCCTGGCAGTGGGGGTCCATTTCCAGCTTCCTGGGGACGCCAGCTGCCTCAGGGGGAGCTCCACCCTGGAAACTCTGAGAACGCAGTCTCTGGCAGGGAGTGGAAACTACTCTGCGCCACTCCCCCAGCTTCCCTGGGGCCGCCAGCAGTGTCAGCAGTGTCTGAAGTGATCAGGCAGAGAGCTTTGGGCCTTTGGCAATAGCTTACAGTGTCCCCAGGAGAGAGCAACCACCTGCCACTGCCTGAACCCCCAGCGAGGAGTTCAGGTCAGCCTGGGCTCTCAAGCCCAGTGTCTCCATCACTGAGCACAGTTCTGTGACACCACCCCAACTTGAACTAGTGCCCAGGCCCACACCCAGGCCCGGAGTCTACCACCTTGCTGTATCTAATTGTCTATCAACACTAGGCTGCCTCTGCCCAGAAGCATTGATCATTCCCAACCTGGAGGTAGTGGGACAGCACCTTTCTTGGGTCACCGCTTGATCAAACACCCCTCAAGCAACAGAGGGGAAGATACACGAGCACCATGAGAAAACACGGGAAGAAAGTGTCCCAATTAAACCTAGATGACATACCAAGAGAACCCAAAGACAGCATGGTAGAAGGAATGACAGAAATGGAGTTCAGAATGTTCATAATTAAAGTGATCCGAGAAGAGAATGATGTGACGAGAGAGCAGATTCAGGCTATGAATAATCAGTTAATAGAGCAATTGCAGGAAGCAAAAAATTACTTCAATAAAGAGATAGAAATTCTGAGGAAAAAACAAACAGAAATCCTTGAAGGAAACAAGGAAATGAAGGAAACAATAAACCAAGTTAAAAACTCAATAGAAGGCATAATTAACAGAATAGATCACTTGGAAGACAGAACCTCAGACAATGAAGACAAAATATTTAATCTTGAAAACAAAGTTGAACAAACAGAGAAGATGGTTAGGAATCATGAACGAACCCTCCAAGAAATATGGGACATCATGAAAAGACCAAATTTAAGAGTAATCGGGATTGAGGAAGGCGCAGAGATACAAACCAAGGGTATGAATAATCTATTCAAGGAAATACTATCAGAAAATTTCCCTAATATGATGAATGAGATGGAAAATCAATTACAAGAAGCTTACCGGACACCAAATGCACAGAATTACAACAGATCCACACCAAGGCACATTATAATGAAAATGCCTAACATACAAAACAAAGATAGAATTTTAAAGGCGGCGAGAGAAAAGAATCAGATTACCTACAGGGGGAAACCGATACGTATATCAGCAGATTTATCAGCCCAGACCCTAAAAGCAAGAAGGGCCTGGAACAACATATTTCAAGCTCTGAAAGAAAACGGATGCCAACCAAGAATCTTATATCCAGCAAAACTTACCTTCAGATTTGATGATGAAATAAAATCCTTCCATGATAAACAAAAGCTTAAAGAATTCACAAAGAGAAAGCCTGCCCTACAGAACATTCTCAACAAAATATTCGAAGAGGAAGAAACGAAAAATAACAATCTCAGTCATCATGGGGAGGAACTACCCTAAAGAAAGAGTCCATCAAAGGAGAAACAAAGCTAAGCTAAAAACCCTAAAAAAGCTAAAATGACAGGAAATACAAGTCATATCTCAATAATAACCCTGAATGTAAATGGCCTAAACTCATCAATCAAAAGACATAGAGTGGCAGACTGGATTAAAAAGAAAGACCCAACAATATGCTGCCTACAAGAGACTCATCTCATAGAAAAACATGCCCACAGACTAAAGGTGAAAGGTTGGGAAAAAGCATACCATGCACACGGACTGAGTAAAAAAGCTGGGGTTTCCATCCTCATTTCAGACAAAGCAGACTTCAAACCAAAGATAGTCAGAAGGGATAAAGAAGGACATTTCATATTGCTTAAAGGTAGCATAAATCAACAGGACATAACAATCATAAATATTTATGCACCAAACAATGGCGCATCCATGTATGTCAATCAGATCCTTCTCAATTTCAGGAATCAAATAGACCAAAACACAATAATACTCGGAGACTTTAACACTCCTCTCTCACCGTTGGACAGATCTTCCAAACAAAAATTGAATAAAGAAACTATAGGACTCAATGACACAATCGCTAATTTGGACTTAACGGACATATATAGAATATTCCATCCATCAAAAACTGAATACACTTTCTTCTCAGCAGCTCATGGGTCCTTCTCTAAAATAGACCATATGTTATGCCACAAAGCTACTCTTAACAAATACAAAAACATACAGATACTACCTTGTATACTATCAGATCATAATGGAATGAAACTAGATATCAACGAGAAAGTTAGAAACAGAAACTACTCCAAGACCTGGAGATTAAATAATATGCTATTGAATGATACATGGATAACAGAAGACATTAGGGGGGAAATTAAAAGATTCTTAGAGGTCAACGAGAATAAAGATACAACATATCGAAATCTCTGGGACACCATGAAAGCAGTGCTAAGAGGAAAGTTCATTGCAGAGAGTGCATTTAATAAAAGAATGAAAAGTCAACAAATCAATGACCTCACATTACAGCTCAAAGCCCTAGAAAAAGAGGAACAGATCATCACCAAAAGTAGTAGAAGACAGGAAATAATCAAAATCAGAGCTGAAATCAACGAAATTGAAACAAAAAAAACAATTCAAAAAATCGACGAAACAAAAAGTTGGTTCTTTGAAAAAATAAACAAAATTGATAAACCCTTAGCCACGCTAACAAAGAGAAGGAGAGAGAAACTCCAAATTACTAAAATTCGTGATGGAAATGGAAATATTACAACAGACACAACTGAAATACAAAACATAATAAGAAGCTACTTTGAAAATTTATACTCCAACAAAATAGAAAACCTGGAAGACATCAACAGGTTCCTAGAGGCATATGAGCCACCCAAACTGAATCTGGAGGACATACACAACTTAAATAGATCAATTTCAAGCAATGAAATAGAGGAAGTCATCAAAAGCCTACCAACAAAGAAAAGTCCGGGACCAGATGGATTCACAGCCGAGTTCTACAAGACCTTCAAAGAAGAGCTCATTCCAATACTCCTCAAAGTATTTCATGAAATAGAGGAGGAGGGAACCCTTCCAAACTCATTCTATGAAGCTAATATCACCCTGATACCAAAACCAGAGAAGGACACATCAAGGAAAGAAAATTTCAGACCCATATCTCTAATGAACATAGATGCAAAAATTCTTAACAAAATTTTAGCGAATCGCATACAAAAGCATATTAAAAAGATAGTGCACCATGATCAAGTGGGTTTCATCCCAGGGATGCAAGGTTGGTTCAACATCCGGAAATCAATCAATGTAATTCACCACATCAACAGACTTAAGGTCAAGAACCACATGATTATTTCAATAGATGCAGAGAAAGCATTTGATAAAATACAGCACCCCTTCATGCTCAAAACACTAGAAAAAATAGGGATAGTGGGGACATTCCTTAACATTGTAAAGGCCATTTATGCCAAGCCCACAGCTAACATCATTCTAAATGGAGAAAAATTGAAAGCATTCCCCCTGAGAACTGGAACAAGGCAGGGATGCCCTCTTTCGCCACTACTATTCAACATTGTTCTTGAAACTCTAGCCAGAGCAATTAGACAGACCAAAGAAATTAGAGGAATACGAATAGGAAAAGAAGAGATCAAACTATCCCTATTTGCTGATGACATGATTCTCTATCTAGAAGATCCTAAGAATTCCACCAGAAAACTACTGGAACTCATTAATGAATTTAGCAAAGTAGCAGGATATAAAATTAATGCTCATAAATCTAATGCATTTTTATTTGTAAGTGATGCATCCTCTGAGAGAGAAATTAGGAAAACTACCCCATTCACACTAACCTCAAAAAAAATAAAATACTTGGGAATCAATCTTACAAAAGATGTGAAAGACCTCTACACTGAGAACTACAGAACGCTAAAGAAAGAAGTTAAAGAGCATCTGAGAAGATGGAAAGACCTCCCATGTTCTTGGATAGGCAGAATTAATATTGTCAAAATGGCCATACTTCCAAAAATGCTATACAAATTCAATGCAATTCCAATTAAAATCCCAATGATGGACCTCATAGAAATAGAGCAAGCAATCATGAAATTCATATGGAGGAATAAGAGACCCAGAATTGCTAAAGCAATCCTTAGCAAGAAGAGCGAAGCAGGGGGTTTCACAATACCAGACCTCCAACTATACTACAGAGCAATAGTGACAAAAACAGCATGGTATTGGTACCAAAATAGGCAGGTAGACCAATGGTACAGAATAGAGGACACAGAGACAAACCCAAATAAGTACAGGTATCTCATACTTGACAAAGGAGGCAAAAACATGCAATGGAGAAAAGACAGCCTCTTCAACAAATGGTGCTGGGAAAACTGGAAATCCATATGCAGCAAAATGAAACTAAACCCATATCTCTCACCCTGTACAAAACTCAACTCAAAGTGGATCAAGGACCTAGAAATCAAACCAGAGACTCTGCACCTAATAGAAGAGAAAATAGGTCCAAATCTTCATCATGTTGGCCTAGGACCAGATTTCCTTAACATGACTCCCAAAGCGCAAGAAATAAAAGCACGAATCAATGATTGGGATAGAGTCAAACTAAAAAGCTTCTTCTCAGCAAAGGAAACAATCAGCAATGTGAAGAGAGAGCCTTCAGAGTGGGAGAAAATCTTTGCCACACACACTTCGGACAGAGCACTAATCTCCAGAATCTACCAAGTACTCAAAAATCTTTACACCACGAACACCAATAACCCAATCAATAAATGGGCCAAGGAAATGAACAGACACTTTACAGAGGAAGATCTACAAGCAATCAACAGATTTATGAAAAAATGTTCAACATCACTCGTTATAAGAGAAATGCAAATCAAAACCACCTTAAGATTTCATCTTACCCCAATTAGAATGTCTTTTATCAAGAACACAGGCAACAACAGGTGTTGGCGAGGATGTGGGGAAAAGGGTACACTCATACATTGCTGGTGGGAGTGCAAGTTGGTGCAGCCACTGTGGAAAGCAGTGTGGAGATTCCTTAGAAAACTTGGAATGGATCCACCATTTGACCCTGCTATCCCACTCCTTGGCCTATACCCAAAGGACTTAAAATCAGATTGCCTCAGTGATGCAGCCACATCAATGTTCATAGCTGCTCAATTCACAATAGCTAGATTATGGAATCAACCTAGATGCCCTTCAGTAGATGAATGGATAAAGAAACTGTGGTATATATACACAATGGAATATTACTCAGCCATAAAGAAGAATAAAATTATGGTATTTGTAGGTAAATGGATGATGTTGGAAACTCTTATGCTAAGTGAGATCAGCCAATCCCAAAAATCCAAAAGCCGAATGGTCTCTCTGATATATGAATGATGATGCATAATGTGGGGGGGAAAGATGGCAAGAATGGAGGAAAGATAGCTAGCATAGAGGGAAGGGAGGGGTGGGGGTGGGTGGGGGGTAAAATTAATAACAATGTGTGACAGATACCATTGCCCTGTGTACATGCATGAATGCACAGATGGTGTGACTCTACTTTGTGTACAACCAGTGAAACAATAGCTGTACTCCATTTGTGTTCAATGAATCAATAAGTAAATAAAAGAAAAAAAAAATGATGAGATCATGAAAAAAAAAAAAAAAAGAATTGCTTTTCTCAAGCTAGTTTGAAAATTGGGACAAAAGATTCCTTGACTCAAAACAAAGGAATCCATAAATTCCACACTCCAACTTCTGATTGATTCTAGCTTATCATCTTGTTTCACTGCCTAGCAAAACTGTTTATATGCAAGGGAAAGATTTATTTGATTGCAAAAGAATTCATTCTCTTTTGCCCTCTTCTCTAGATGCGAAAAGGAACAAAATGCAGAATTAATGGATGACCTAATTAATTTTACATTAAAAGCTGGTTGGAGGAATTTATAAAAAACAGATTGAAAAATTCCAAAGAGTAATGCTAATTGGAAACACAGTAAATGGATGCACCACAAATTTCAAAAAATGGCAAAGGGAGAGTTGTGAGTTCTCACTTGTCATAATGGAGACTTGCCCTCAAAACAGAGGTAGAAAAAAATATTAAGTAATACTTTAACTTCTTAAGGATAAATAGATTCTTTGGAGAGCAGCAATTAAACAGAACAATTCTCCAAACTAGAGGACTACTGCATGCAGGTGCCCATCTTTTAGAGGCATGATTTGAGGCAGGTTACCAATGGCATTAAATATGAATAAATAATAATAAAAAATAATTTCTGGATAATGTCTTCCCCTTAATTTATTTTGTGTCAGCTTTATTGAGATACTATTCATGTGCCATGCAATTCATCATTTCAACTGGACAAGCAATGGTTTTTAATACATTAGAGTTGGATAATCATCACCATGTCAACTTTCAAACATTTCATCAACTAATTTTCTTGGAATGCTGAAAGCATGGGCTGTTCTTATAAGAAGACTGCACACACTTCAGGAAAACTTTGAGCAATCAGGCAAGTTCATGGCCCTCTAGGGGCTGTTTCTATCTACCAGGTGGATTTGAGATTCCATTCTAAGCTCATATAGGGAACCCACCTCTTAGGAGGAAAAGGCCCAAATAAAAGCTACCCCTGCAACCCTGTATGTTGCTAGCTGCTCTGGTGTGGCATATTCTTGAGCAGAAATTGGGGAGTCTTGGAAGTGGCCTGCTTCCTGGCTTTCCTGCAACTGCTGGGCAGATCCAGGGTACTTGTTGATAGGGACTCAAGTCAAAGACAGTGCTCAAGTGAGGAGTTTCTAAATGATGTGATTGGTGATAGAGGAGGAAGAAACTCTGCTTCCAATCTGGATGTTAGTTTTGTTTCCTGTGATAGAATGGAGTGTTTTGAGGTGAGAGGAAAAGGGAATGCTGGAAGCAATCAAATAATAATGGGGAGAAAAACATACTTTTGCTTTTAGAAATTTCCTACTGGGAGGAAGAGGGATGGGGAAAGGTTGGTCAGTGTATTAAGTTATAGTTAGGAGCAGAAAGTTCTGGTGTGCTAATATACAGTGGGGTTTCTATAAAAGATAATGTACTATAAATTCCAAAAAGCTTAGAGAAAGTATTTTGAAAGTTTTCACCATAAAGAAATGATGTTTGGGTGAAAGTCTATTTAACCTGATGCAACCAATACCCAAGTATGCATAACATCACATGGTACAATTAATAGGTACAATTTTATGTATTTATGTGTTGGTATAAAAATAAATGTATTAAAAATAAACAGCAAAAAAGGAAACTCACTACTGTGTCGAGTGCCCAAACACAAGTGAGAAGACACAGCTTAAGTTCAACAGATGGACATGTCACTCACCACTCAGTGCACTCTGAGCTGACTGCCCAGCATCTGCAGATCCATTGGAATGAACTGGTACATCTGGAATAGCCTCCAGTATGGACTGCTAAGCAAGGGAAGAGAAGCACAGAACGTGTTACCATGAATACAGTCTACCTCCATTTCAGTCTGACTCACGTAAGAGTTCTTTTCATATACACAAAGGTCTTGATTTCATAGCTGGTCTGCATTAATTTTCATTGTTGCTGGATTCACTTTAGATGTGTACCATCCAGTCTTCTCAGAAGGGAACAATGTCAAGGTCAATATAACCCTGCCTTCTTAGCTCTTCGATATTTGCTGTTTAACCTTTGCTAAGACCTACACATTATAAAACCTATTGTCATATAACTTGAAAATAATATGATTTGCTGATCTTGATGTATTTTGTCTTTATTAATCATATTACAAATATTAACATTTTAATTCACTCATTGCAAAATATAGAGTGACAATAAAAATATTAAGTATCTTTTCTAATTCCATTTCTTAATCAGCTTGGTACTCTCTTCATTGAAATTCTGTCAAAGCATTGAACTTTGCTGCAATGTCTTCAAAAGTTGAGTATCCCTCTATATTCAGGTCCAGATGGATATGTAAAAAATTTACACAGAAATTCTACCAAATTTTATAAATTTTTGTGCAGGAGGTATCTATGAACATGTGTGATAATGAAAATCTCCTATCTGATCAAGAATCTTTTGTATGCTATTCACAGATAAAATCTGTTCTTTTTCTGGTGATGTTGTTTCTTTTATCCTCATATTTATCTTGAAATAATAACTGAACATGTGTTTCATAAAAAATCCTTTATCATGTTCTACAAGTTGCACAAGGGAGTCTCAAATTCTGAGTCTGATTTTCTCTTTTATTTCTATTTTATTTCAAAGGAAATGATATACTTTTAATTGTGTAAATAGTTGCCAATTATTAAAACACAGGTGCCCAAATACTGTAATTAGTGGGAAACAAGACAAAAAGGGCTAAAGGCTATATAAGAGTCATGCAGTTCACTGTCAAATCAGATTTTTGGTGGCTCTAAAATCAACAGTATAGAATAAAGGTTATCTATTCTTACAGTTTGGATCTGGAATCTCCCCCCAAAGGCCCAAGTATTAAAGGCTTGGTCCTCAAGCTTGGAGTTATGAGGAGGTTGTAGAACTTTTAAGAGGTGGAGCCAGAGTGGGAGGCCACAGGTCACTAGGGGTGTGCCCATGAAGGGCTATTGGGACCCTGATCCCTCCTCTTCCTCTCTTCTCTGCTTCCAGCTGCCATGCAGCAAGTGCCTTGCTCTGCTATGCACTCCAGTCATGATGTGCTGTCCCAAAAGCTCTGGGACTGACTGACCATGGACTAAAACCTCTAAAATTGTAAGCCAAAATAACCTTTCCTCCTTCTAAATTGATAATCTCAGGATTTTGTTGTAGTAATAGAAAGCTGACTAATATATCCACAGATGAAAATCCTTGAAAAGATGTGGACAACTTTTCAGTGGTTTCCTAAAGTTTTCCAACAAAGAAATGCTTTGTCGGCCTTTAACTCCCCAGTGGGAATGAAGACTCTTCCGAAAATTGAGAGGCTTTTAATTTATTGAGAATTTAAAGCTGAAGGTTTAGGATGCTTAAACTTACTGAATGTCAGTTTCTTAATCTGTAAAGTGGAAAAAAGTCCATCTGCTCAGCGTAAGTGGCCTCTAGCCAGCCTGCTGCACTGATGAATGTCTGTACTTTGTGGTATAAATTACCGTGGGACAGAAGTTTGAGTCAGAATGCCTCCTCTTGGGTTACTTATAGTGAGGATGACAGAATAACATATTCGGAACATTATTAGAAGACAGGCGATCCACTGTTAATAACTTATTTCTACAGAACAAACTATAACTGGAAAATGAGAGAGAAAGAAGAGGAGCTACCTAGAAGGTATTTATGGATGAAATGGTTGAACCTGAGCTTGAACCAAGGGACAAGAAAAAGGACTTACAAAGGCAGAGGACAGGTGCTCTACCACTGAGCCACAACCTCAGCCCCCTTTACTTATCTTAAAAAGGTGGGGTTTCAAATATGTAAAGCAGATTACAGATTGAAAAAAAAGGTACTAGTCAGGTTGAGGCATCTGTTTTGAAAACATAAAGTCAGATTACCCACTTTATACCTTTTCATAACATAAATTCAAATAGGGCAATTAGTCCTGACAGGGCCCCCTGAAGTCTTGAAGAGATAGTAAAGTGTCCCTCAGAACTTACCCTGGCAGGATAGATTCAACTTTACAGGTGTTGTGGCCAAGACCCCCAAATTCCTTAATCCTACTTCACTGAATTATTAAAAATCCCACCACCTCAAGAGAACTGGGAGTCAAACTGGGGTGCCTTTATAACCAAAAACCATGTGGCTGGAAAAGGTGGTTACCCCATGGTAAGAAGGCCCAGGATCCTTTCTGTACAAGTACAGTGGGGGTTAAGTCAGTACCTGAAGCCTACTCTAGCAACTAACCGTTTCGTTTAGCATTTCAAAATAAAGCTATCCTAAGTAACAAAGAATCCAAAGTAAGTCAAGTTAGAGACTGATGCCAGAAGATTTTCTTAGACCCAGTATTACTTTATTTATGTCATTACTGGCATCCAATTTGTTTTCTGAAAAACAGAATAAAATCTGAGTGTTTAACTCACTGTGGACAGCTCTACCTATAACTGCCATGTAAGATCATTTTCTTTCTCTCACATCCTCAAATTTCCAAGCATCCTATTTGTAGACAGTAAGTTCTCTTTCTTTTTAAATTTTCTCTTTTTTTGGTCTGTTTTGAAACGCTTTTTTTTTTTTCATTTTTATTTATTTATTTTTTGCTTAAATTTTTTTTTTTTTTTGCTTTGTAGGCAAATATGTTCTCAATAAGGATTTTTTGAATGAATGAATGAATGAATGAATGAATGAACCAATCAAATGGAAAAGTTAGCCGCAAAAAAATGAAGAAATGGAAAAATGCAACTAGCACCAGTCCTATTAGTAATAAAACTGGTCAATAACTGCCACAGAAAACTTAAAACACAGCCATATCTATATACCTTTTCTTCAGCACCCAATCATGCAACCACCCTACTTCAAGTTCTGCTCCGGGTATACATGGAACCACCTGCAGATCTCTGTTGCTGGTTTGAACAAAATGCTGAGGGTATTCAAGTTAGTTAGAGATGCAGATGAAGGGTCAGCCTACTTCAGGAGCTTCCATGTTAACTGCAGGGTGTTGGAAAACCACCACAGCCTTTAAGCAAGTCTTACATTTTAGATTGGTGACTTGCAGTTGTGAGAAGGATGGGCTGGAAGGGTACAAGCTGATGACTGGGAAATGGCTTATGTGGCTACTTCAGCAATGCAGAAAGTAGTTTCCATACTAAAGAAGTGGTTGTAAGAAAGTGGGGGAGTAGACATATTCTACAGCCATTTACATGATAAGATCCACAGATCTCAGAGATGGGCAGGAAGAGGTGAGAAGGCAAAGTTACAGTTGATGCAAAGGGATGACTTGTGGACACATGGGTGCTATAGGCTAAGAAGGAAGATAAAGGACCCTGGGCAAGGGCTAGATCAGGAGGCTTCAGTCATAGGCGTATACTATTAGATCCTACTGCAGGGAACTCCTTCTGATAGTTACCAGAGTTTGTGAATGACTTACTTTGTTTTCAAAAATAAGTATATGGGTGAATTTGAGATGATCTCTAAACCAGAGACATCCTCACTTATTTTCATTCCAATGCAATGTCTCACATGGGAAAAGAAAAGCTAGACTTTCAGCTAGTGGGTCAGAAACTGTGGGTATCCTTCAGCCTATCTGTGCCATAACTTAGAGTTTCTGATAAGTTATTCATGGTAAAGGTCATTCTTTTAATCTTCTTAAATGATTTTTACACAACAAAAGAACTCCCTAACCAAACATTAAAAACTCAACAGAAATCTAATTTGTATGAAGTTAACAGTATTAGCTCCCAGAAAAACGGGAATATCTTGGGAGTGTGTCACATGGGTGAATGTCAGCTAGCCTGTTTTCAAAATGGGCAGTGATTGAGAAACTACTGCCCAGAGGAACATTTGAGTGTGTCACCTCCATTGGATGGTCATTGGCACTAGCTGCTGCCATTGAAGAGCCCTGCTACCTCTCTAATGGGGTCTTTCACTGTCTCCTGGGGAGGTCCATCATATCTACCCCTGTCAGAGCACAAGCTCTGAGATACTGAGCAGAAGTTCTTGGTGGAGGGAAGTGGAGGGAGAGTGACAAGAATTTCTGACAAATAAAATATACATTCTGTTACTTAAGGTCAAGTAAGACCAAGAGTCCTCAGTCCCAGGGATAAAGAGAAAGAGTCTGCATGAGTAAGCCCTGAGATCTAAGGCTGGAAATGTATGCAGAAGTGGAGAGACTTCAAAATCAGGAGGAAGAGTTTAAATTTATCCTGTGGATAAAGAGGCTTCTAGGTTAAGGTGGCAAAGTTAAGCCAGATCATCAAGCCTCTGGTATTTTTCTATGTGAACTCAGTCAAGAGGACCAAAATTAACAAGTTCCTCTATGCTTATAAAGGACACTGTTTGGTTTCTGGCCCACAGTGGTATTTAATTCTTGTAGTACCATTCATTTATTCATTCCTAAGTTTTGAGTCTCCTTCCTGGCTGTTACAAGGTTGGTGGCTCTGCCAGCAGCTGTGGCTTCTTTGAAATCCCAGTTCAAGTTTTGGTTTTTAATTTGTCTTGAAGAAATCACTTCTTACCTTTCTGCATGAATTGCCGAGACCTGCAATTTTGCCTTGGCATGCAATTGTGTTAGCATGAGAGAACTTACCATGGAGCCAATCCTGGGATCCACAAAACTCCCTTCTTCATCTGGGGACCCATTGGACAGGGGAGTACTGTTGAGAGAAGCATCATCTGGCTAAATGGAAAAATGAAAGCACCGTTCTTATTCAGGCAAATGCTTTCTAAGGTGTTTGTGCATTCATACTGAGATATGTGTGTAATACATGAATCAGTGACTGCCTGGGCACTGACAGGTGTGGCCTTGCTAGAAGCCATTTAAATGCCAGTCCCTCTGACTTCTACATCTCTGGAGCAGATAGCAAACTCCATTTGCCTCAATACAACCTTGGTTTAGCTCCAGAGAGCAAGGTGATAAATACACAAACTTGATCTCCAGGTTCATTTGCTAAGAGGGATCCTGTAACTAGAGTGGCCAACAAAGTGTAAGAGCAATCTTACCTAGAGTGCTTCTGGGAAAGCTAATGCTTTCCTGAAATCGAACCAAACCAAACCAAACCAAACCAAACCAAAGAAACAAAAAACCCAGATAGTATATGCTCTTGATAAGACCACAGCCTAGAATTGCCAGGTGTCTTGTACAAATAAGGATGATAGGCTTCATAAGGATGATGATTCTGCTGATGAGGTTGTGTCCGTGAGAAGAGGGCATCACATGGCTGGCCTTTCAGACTTGGTCCCCCTATGCTAAACATCTCCACGTGAAGCAAAGCAACTACTTTTTTATTACATGCACCCAAATGCAAACTTAACTGGTCTAATAGTGTTTGGTTTGTTTTTTGCAAATTCTGTGACTATGCTTTTGGAGTGAACAGAATTCAGCAGCAATGGTACTAACTCTTTTTTCTTTTTCACTCATAAAGTTGGAACTGTTTTTTTTTTCTGTAATGTACAATGATTTTTCTGAAATTAAAAGATGACATCTTTCTCTTTGCCAAAGGAAACATCACCAATTGAATATATTTGATACTTATGAAAACATACAATATTATCTTTTTAAATAACTGCCATTCTTTATTTCATTTGACCACATTTTCTCAATTATCTATAGATGCCCTGTATTGTTTTATGAAATGAATAAAGAACTTTTCTTTAAAGAAAGAAATAAAACCCAAGAACTAGCACAAGAAATTTAAACCAAGATGGAAAACATCTACCTCCCTTTCCAGCCCATATCATTACAAATGGCAGGGAAACATACATTCTTTGAGGAACATATTTTTAACAGCACTAGGAATCAGCAGAGAATTCTGTAGCAGACAACTGGCAGAAATTTCTAGATGCAATACAAATGAGATTAGTTTGGTAAGATAAAAACCTCTTCCTAAAAGAAGCATAAAAGAAAATTTCTAGGGACAGAACAGAAAAATAAATGATAAAGAGGAAAACAGGCAAATTATTAAGAAGTGTTTGCAAAAATGGAAACCGTGTAGACCTTCCCTTCCTTAAATATGTAGATAGTCCTCAAATACAATCCTAGGGAAATATAAAAAATGCAATCTAAATAAAATGATTAAGTGCTTGGGATGGGTGGGTTTCTTGTGTGAGCCCAAGGGTCTAAGGGAGAAGGACCTCCAGAAGTCACACTGAAGACATAGAAGGGAGAACAAAAGCAGAAATCAGCCTTGCTCGAAATAAAAAAACCAAGAGTTCTTCATCTCCCTCATTGGTTTTGCATTGGGAAAGTGTGTACTAACCAACCTATCTACCCCCTCAACATGCCTTAAAGTAGAGCATATTCCACTCACTTAGATGAACAAATAACCAACAGTTTTGGCCTTTTGGAAAAATATATCTACCTAACTGGAGAGGAAACATCAAATAATTTCCTATACCAATCAATCAAAAAATTGATGAAGTCTAGCTCCACAGAAAACTTAAGGAACTCTGAGAGTTATTAA
Organism: Glaucomys volans; assembly: GCA_020662805.1. Taxonomy (NCBI): domain Eukaryota; kingdom Metazoa; phylum Chordata; class Mammalia; order Rodentia; family Sciuridae; genus Glaucomys; species Glaucomys volans. Next base: position 443,501 of record JAJEJO010049989.1, on the reverse strand, counting down.
GTCCATCTGCAAATGTGCAGAAATCTTCTGCCCTGTGGAACGCTTTTCAACTATGTTTCCTTGGGTGGAGTCTTTGGGTGGACCTACAGTCCTCTTTTGTGACGGGGTGCTGACAGGCTGGGGAACTGGACCGGGAAGAAACTTCTGGGACCCACAGTCTTGGTCAGAAACTCTCCATCCACTGGAGGACACTTGCTGGCACTCAGTAGGAGGTGTGCATTTTCCTGATCAGACAGTGCTCACATTTGGAAAATTGCTGGAAAACACTAAATATTTATATCTTAGTCAATGCTGAAAATACTAAAAAGAATATTTATAGGGGAGCCTGCAAGCTTACCCACAAAAAACAAGCTTTAGTTGACAACATCCTCCACACAGGATATGCATAAAACTATTTTTGCTATTGTTACATCTGCCTATAGATTATTTTAAAGACAGAACTTGGTTATTTAGGATTTACCCATAAAATTATTACTTGCTGAATTTAAGAACCATGAATGATGAGGCTGTATGTGGTTGTGTTTACTAACAATCTCAATTATGTGGCATCAATACCCAGGAGAAATATGAATACACAACTTTAGATTATGTTAATGTTCATGGAAGCATTGCTTGTAACAGCTGCAAACTGGAAATAATCCTAATGGCCATCATTAAGTGAATAGATATGCCAATAGTGGCATATTTGTACAATGGATTATTAGCTATAATAGGACTACATACAGTACATAAGTGTATTTTAAAATTATGATCATTAATTTAAAAAGCCAGATTCAAATGAATATTTTATAACTCCATCTATATGGAGAGGTAAACCAACCTAATGTGTTAGGAATCACAGCAGGATTTGCCTCTAAGGGAGAGAAGAAACATTGACCAAGAGGGGTTGAGACATTTCTGATGTGATGGAAATATTCTACATTTTGGTGGACTATGATTATGTAGTTATCACTAATTGAATTATGTACTAAAAATGTATGCATTTATTATGTGTAAATCACGCTTCAACATATGCCTTAAAAATGTGACTCTGAAAAATAATTTAATTCTTAACTACGGAGAGATTTAAGGGGCTATGGCTACTTTGAATCGGAATATGCTACTATAAAAATGAGTAAATCAGCGAGAAACATGTTTTGCTTAGGAAATAAGAATATGTTTGCTGACATTTAAAAATACAGTGAAGCAATACAATCATGACCAAGAAAAAAAATTAAATCTAGAACATAAAGTTGAAAACACAGGACACAGGACAAACAGATTAACCTGAGAGAAAGTTTAGAAAATAATAATAATAAGTTTTAATAATTCAGGCAAAGCAACAATTATGTATTCTAGAAGGATGGGACTTAGAAAATGGGGAGAAAAAATAATTGAAGACATAATGAAAGACAATGTCTAGAAACTGAAGAAAACAGTTCTTGGATGGCAAGGATCCACCGAGTGTTGGTCAGAAATGAATAAAGGACACAGATCTTTGTGAAAGTTCAGAACTCCAGAAATAGACTCAAAACTCATGAAATTGAACACGTTGCAGAGAGGGTAAACAAACACATGAAAATGCTAGAGAAGCTTATATAAAAAGAAACAAGGTTCAGACAACTAAGAAAAACAGAAAACAAAAACAATGTCCTGCTAAGAGTGTCAAAATCTATAAATGAAAAATAAGAGAAATTCTACTGTGCAGGTTTTCCACAGATCTAAGGTTTTCTATTAAAAATGAACAGTCAATTTGCACATGCTTCTAACAGAAACATCAGCACAGTTTCTAGAGTTTCCTGACCATCTTGTAAGAATAAATGCTAAATCCACGTGCGAAGAGGGCACTGTGCGAAGGAAATAGCTAGAGGTCCGTGGCGGTTGCCACTGAACCGTACTGCAGCTATACCAGCTTTGGTTTATCTGCCATCAGTTTCTTACTTTGTGATTAAAACAAACTCCTACTTGTTTAAATCAAGATTCCTTAGATTTTCTTTTATAGGAAGCAAACACAGATGCAACTGATGATTTTTAACAGATGGTGTGATTGTATTTTGCAGTGAATTATGAATCAATAGCAAGTGTAGCTATTTGATTTTCACTTAAGACATTGGAAATAAACAAGATTGATTACTTTGCCTTTTCAATAAACTAACATCTCCCCTGAATATTTCATTTATCTTGGCTGAACATAAGGAAAATGTCTTCTTTTAACTACATAAGAAGTGATTTGTAGATGAGGTTTCTGATCACCGCAGACTGGATTGTAAATCTTCTATAAATGCAGATTTAGGGGCATTTGTGCAAGAATCAAGGGTCAGGCACAAGTAATACATGAATAGACTATTCATTTATTGTAGTAAACTACAGTAGTAGTACTAGACACTTGTACAATAGTAGTACAGGTAGTATTGTAGTTTACTACAACAAATGTTGACTATAAATAAAATAATAATCCTTTATATGAACTCTTTTAAACACTTGTTCAAAGTTCAAAAGTTTATCTCAATAAACTTTTATTGAGATACTGCCAATATACAATTAAGTGCATATTTAAATCACAATATTTAAACTGACATACAATTAAGTGCATATTTAAACAGCAATATTCAAGGTGCATACAGCATAAAATTTGATAATTCTTGACAAAAATATAGACCTATGAAACTGTAATAGTCAAGATAAAAAATAAAACCAGCACCCTGAAAAGTATCTTCATGCCTTTGAGATCTCTCCTCCCTTCCCCTCTTCACCTTCCCCAGATCTCTAGCAATTCACTGATCTTTCTTTCATTCTATGCTAGTTCCACTTTCAACGATTTTATATATATTAAATATTTTTTGGTCTGGCTTCCTTTACATGGTACAATTATTTTGAGATCCATTCATGTTGTACGTAGACAGTTGATCGCTTTTTACTGCTCAGTAGTATTTCACTGTGTGGATATACTATAATTGTTTACCTGTAGATGAACATCTGGGTTGTTCTCAGATTGGGGCTATTACAAATAAAACTGCATTTAAATAGTCTTTGTATGAATATATACTATCTGCTGGTGAAAGGGTAGTTATATCCTTAATATTTTAAGAAACTCCTAAATTACCTTTCAAAGTGGATGAGTCACCTACATTCCCAACATATAAAAGTTCCAGTTGCTCTGAATTCTTGGCACTGCTCAGTGAGGTCAGTCTTTCCCATTTGAGCCATTCCACAGAGTATCTAGAGATATCTCACTATGGCTTTATTTGCGTTTCTGCAATCATTAATGATAGTATAGTTTCATGAACTTATTTGCCATCTATGCGCTTTCTTTGAGGAAGTGCCTGTTTAAATCCATTGCATTCTAAAAGGCAAGAAAAGACCTAACAAAATGTCGACACTGGAAGACCTAGGGTACGTGCCTGGGAGAGAAAGTTGATTTGTTCTTAGAAGTAGATGGTTCCTGTGGTTAACTCAAGGGAACCAACAGTTGGAAATACAAGCAGGGAGCAGATGGTGGAGAACTTTTAATATCGAAGGAGTTTTTATATTATTTTTGTAAATGAGAGAGATTATAATCTGGGGTACAATGGTTTTTAAGTCAGTTGACCAAGTCTTTCTCTACTAAAGTCTAACAGAGAAAACAAGATGTAACTAAAAGACAGGAAAGAATGAGCACAGCAGCATGCACACAAGTCAGAGAAAGAGGTTTCAGGAATAATGTGGATTCTTTCCCCAATTCTACCTCCTACTTCATCAAAGCAAGCACAAAGGATGAAGATAATACAGAAAATTCCGGAAATGATTACATAGTACTATCTCCTCTAAAGCATGAAGGGCAATAACTAGGTTCAATAGTCACAGATTGAACCTAGCTGTGACTAGGTTCAATCTGTGACTATCCCTTCAAACTAAAATTCTCTGCCCAACACCATCTCTGCAGAGAAGAAAGGACCTATGGGGATTTGTCAATCTGCTTTTTTTTCTTTTTTTTTTTTCCCCTCTCTGGGAAGAAGTCAGGAGAGGGGCTAAGAAGATGGAAAAATAAAAGGGAAAATAAATTATATAAACTCTAGCAAAGCAGAGAAAAGATAGCTTAGGCTAGGCAGCAAGTAGAAACAGATGAGAAAAAGTGGTGGGTGAGCGATAAAAAAAGAAACCTTTTCCTGCTATACTTTGACAGAAGCCTGATCATTGTCCTTGGCTTCCCTGACTTTGTCCTCCCTGCTCTGCTTAAGCCCCACAGAAGTGCTTTCTAGGGAAGGTGAGGGAATAGGGAAGGGAGAGGGGAACTGGAACTCAAGTGAAGTACTACTGTCCTCAGTAGGTGACTGAAATTTACCTGCACTGGGGAACAAAAGAACACTCAGACATCTGTTGCAGCAGGCAGATTTGTACCTCAGTGGTATAATACTCCTGAGAGAATTTTTATAAATGAAAGAAAAAAAATGTAAGGACATTAATCTGTCAAAAAAGAAATACTTGCAATCATAGAATTCCTCAGTTTATGTCTATTTTTAAAAAATATGGATTTATTTGTGGATTTACCAAAATCTTTTTTGCTGCTGAAAATTTTATTGCAAATTGATCAAAGGTAGACAGGTACGTTGAAAGCTGTGGTTGTCTAACCATCTTAATTACACCATAGTTTTTCCAAGGCTTGCATGACATCTTGAAGAAATGGCTGCCTCTTTGATTCCTACCCCCAGTTCCCCATCTATAACTTACCACAGGACCACTCGTTTTGATAACTTCTGATACCTCTTTTTCTTCCTCGGTGCCACCCAACTGAGCGGTATGGTTGTCACAAGTATCATCTGGCTAATGAAAAAAAAAAAAGTCATTTTTATCCAGGAATTTACCTTTCCAAACAAGACAGTGCCTTCCATTACACATTCCACCAGCATTTGTATATATCTGTACGGTTGTGGGGAGATAGTTAATGACTACCTGTGGTTTGATAAGAACACTTACCAATTTGCACATAATCATATTGATTCTCATAAATGCCATGTGCTGTAAGAGAATTGCTCTCTGAAGTAAAAATTCTGCCAGTTGTCTGCCAAAATCCCCCTTTGTTTTATAACTTATGAATATCATGATTTTGCTCCATGGAGAGAAAGACTTAAGTATCAACTGTGATGACTACATCCAATTAGACAAGAGTGAAATTCTACTTGGTAGAGCATTCAACAATGTTTTTCTTGTTGGGATGTAAGAATTCATCTGACCAATGCCTCTTCCAGAAACATGGACATGGAACCAGAGATGCCCAGACATCCTATCCTATTAGTAATAACTATTAGCCTGAGAACAGAATGAAAAGAGAAAAGAATTGGTAGATCCATTCTGGGGCAACCATTCCAGCCTCGGCCTTCCTACCTTGAGCTTCTTGTTTCATAACAAAAGTAAGCCTTTAATTGTCTAATGATTCAGCTCACTGATTAATATCATGCGGTTGTAAAAGCAAACTTTACAGCTACATTTTGCAGTGGTTTATAAATCCATAGCAAAATAGCCTTTTTTCTATTATGAGAGTGAAAATACATTAGATTGACTACTTCATGAATATATAGGACTGAACTAAGTATTTCATTCCCATTCACTGAATATTAGAAAAGCTCTCATTTTCATTATGCAGAAAATGTATTTAGAAACTAGGTTTCTGATTGTGATGGACTACACTGTGGGCCTGTGCATAAGCTCTAAAGTTTAGCAGCATCTGTAATAAAGACATCCTCCCAAACAAGATTCAAATATTATATTCTATGGTTAAAGCAACTTTTTGCAAAATTAAACATCCTGGATATTACTAAAATCATTTATGATTCCATGAAACTTTCGAAGCTGTTATTTTATGTTCTTTCTCTGTGTTTTTTAATTTTCCCCCAAAGTGCACATATTATATTAATAGAAAAGCATCTGTTTTTAGCTGCAAACCATGCTCAAGAGAAAACACAAGCCTTTTTGGTTAGAAGACTGAGCACACACCATTTACTCTCCCCTACCCAACCTCTAGTATTAAGAAGGTGTGTATTTTGATAAGAACAGACTCAGAATGGCATTAGAACCAACAAAGTATTCTAATGACAGATCAGAAATTGCTAACAGATCCCTGGAAAATCACAAGTAAATAATTTGTTTGAAAATTGTGGGACAATTCTCAGCCTAAGAACAACATAAGATAACATTTCTGTCAAGGAGAAGATAGATTCTTAAAAAATGGCAAACAAACAACAAATAAACACCTCAAAGTGAACAACACAAAGGGCAAAGACTAGGGTAATTTATTATAAAGTGTTTCTCAAGGAAGGGCAGGAGAGACCTGCTAGCCCCATGAATGGGATCAGGGAGTAGCAATATATGAATTGAAGAGAAGCACTCTGAAGAAAGTGCACGATCTTCTTTGGGAAGATTTCCAGGGCAGATGTTCAGTCTTGGGACCAAAATAGATTTCAATATCAGATTGCTCTGGACCTTCATGGGAGGAAGAATAAAAGGGAAACATTGACTATGTGTGGAACAGAAAGAATTCATGAAGTCACTCACCCCTCCCTTTAGGCATTCCAGGTATGTGCTTGTGTATAGTTTGAATGGGTCCCTCAAAAAAGCATGTGTTGGAAATATTATTTATTATTTATATTTAATAGTATTAAGAGGTAGAACTTTTAAAAAGGGACTGGGATACAAGGGCACCTATGGAAATGGATTCTTCATTGAAGGATGACTTTGTGCCCTCTGATGGAGCACAAAGGATCTCACTAGATAGTAGCCCAGTCCCCAAATTTTGGAGGTTCCTCCATTTTGGAGAACTGTAAGAAATCAATCTGTGTTGTTTATACGTTACTCAGGCTGTGATATTCTGTGACAGAGACAGGAAATGGCTTAAGATTGTGTGTGGGGCTGGGGTTGTGGCTGAGTGGTAGAGCACTTGCCTAGCATGTGTAAGGCACTGGGTTCAAATCTCAGCACCACATATAAATAAATAAATAAAATAAAGGTTCATCAATAACTAAAAAACATAAAAAAAGTTTGTGTGTGTATCTACTTTTACATGTGTGCTGTCAAACTAATTTCCATTTATACACTGCACACATACTGTATCGATTTACCCAGGACTCACAGTCTGTGCTTTAAATCAACAGTAAGGAAAAGAAAAATAGTGTGGTATATATCCTGATAGAAACAGATAATTGAGAGAAGAAAAGAAAGCTTATAATGATTTAATATTTTCAGAGATTTGAAAGGCTATTGCAACCATAAATCAGTAACTACAACTAAAAATAGGGAAATCAGTGAAAATTGAGGAGTTCTTGTAGATCAATAGTATGACTGCTGAATTAAAAATATCAAGTGGCTAAATTATTTTTATTAATGGCAAAAATTGGGTACCCAATTATGTGGACAAAATCTACTAGCATACAGAGAAAAAAAAGACATGGAAAATGTAAGAAACAATGTAAGAAATATGTGAGAAAAGGAAGAACATAAAAAATGGGAAGAAATAAGTAAAGAAAGAAAAGGAGGAGAATGTTCAAAATTGAAAGGAATCATTTTTAAAAACAAAAAGCAGAGTGCTGACCATGATGAAAAATAAGAAGATTTTACATCTGGATGATACTTCAGGTCTCAGCAATAAAGCTAGACTTAAAAGCTCCCAGAAATTAAAAAAAAAAAAAATGAAAGTAGAAAATAAATAAAGGAATAAAACTTAAAGGGGCATCAGACTTCTCAATAATGAGGCAAATGGGCCAATATCCAGAAACTTCTGCAGGATCTAAATTTAGGGTCTAGTATCTTGATGTTCACCAATTTAGGATTTATGCTTTTTGGATATGAAAATTTAGTATCCAGAGATATTTCCTGTCAGATATGCTCAAAGGTTAAAAGGTAGAGCCTGTTAAGATGTAACATTTTCTAATACACGTGAAAAAATTATTATTCTCTGTAGTGACTTCATTAGCAAGCCTTCATCACATGCTTGTGTGAAAGCCCAGGACAGGTGGTCCCTGACTTACAATTGGGTCACTCACGATTTTTCAGCTTTAGAATGGATACGAAAGATATACACACTTGGTAGAAACTGTATGTTGAGTTTTGAATTTGGATCTTTCCTGAGATAACTGTATGCAGTCTGAATCTCTCTCAGGGCTGGGTGGGGGTTAACTGGAGCTTGAGGGGAAAGCACTGGCCCTTTACAGAGATGTTCAGGTGAGGTGTTATTACACGCATTTTTCCTCCCAGGGCTTTGCCCATGTTAGGTGAGCACTTTACCACTGAGCTCCACCCAGCCCTTCAATGCTGTGTGTGTGTGTGTGTGTGTGTGTGTGTGTGTGTATGTGGTGTTGGAGATTGAACCCCCTTCAATGCATTTCTGACAATATTTTCAACTTATGATGGTTTTATCAGACACAGGCCCAGGAATCCCATCGTAAGTCTGGAGCATCTCCCCTTGATGCTCATGCTAGAAACTGACCAGCAGTGCAGGGCTGAGGCTGGAATAAAAACTTAAATGTTCTTTTCCGTCTCGATGAGAGGTTATGCATATATTTGGCACCATCCTTGCCCCATGATTCACCTTCCCAAGGTGAAAAGATCTTCAAGGATTTAAACAAAAAGAACAGTGAAAGACAACTGGAAGAAGAGTGTGCTGGCAGTAAGAGAGTGGGAAGGAGAAGAGATGCTGGAGTCTTGTAGCAATCCTGTTGCAGTGTGGCTGCCTTTGGGGGTCTTCGGGCCTTCTGGCACTTAATGATTCACTCTCTGAGATGGAGCTCAATATGGAACTCCTTCACTTACACCAAAGCTACAGCCAAAGGGTCAGCATGGCTTAGCAGGGAGGGGAGGGAGGCAGCAGATGAAGGACAAATGGAGGGGGGTTAATGTTCCCACCAGGCTGATAAAAAATTATTTCATGAACTTTCCGTTCAAAGGGCAACTGTTCCGCTACTCAGTAACTGAACTGTCTTGCCTGCTAACCATTGTCACTGCTTTTGATTGTGTATTAAGTTCATTTTTAGGCTAGAACTCAGGTCGTATAGGACTTTAATTATTGAACAAATGAACCATAAATAGCAGTTACACCACCTGGAAGTCCTGATTCAATATCAAGGTCATAAACCTACTGTTGATATGAACTGTAAAGCAGCTCTGCCCTGTTATCCCCAGGATAACTGATTCTGTTCATCAGTTACTTGGTCAATTAGTGATTTGATAACTTTGATTTGTTTGGTCTGGGTTTTATCCTTCAAACCTTTGCTTAGGCTCCAAGATCATCCAACCAAAATTTTTAACCCATAGTTTATTAGCTCTAGTACAGGTTATAAATAAATATATTCTGTGGATTAATTAATTAACTCTATTGGGTCTTCTCATCTTATTTTAAAATCCCTGCTTCTTCATGGGGAGGTCAATTTCATGATCATAAGTAATAGAATTGAAACCTCAGTTAGGCATTCACACAAGTCCCTACCTAGGGAACAGATGATTTTGCTATCTGTGCAGAGTCAGGATAATGTACCTGTTAAACCGATGTCACTGGGCAGGCAAGGCCTCTAATGCCTTGAATGCTAGAGGTGATATTTTGGCCAGCAGGCAGGGTTTTTGTTTACTGAGTTCCTTTTACTTTTTAAAATATTTCCCTGAGTGCATACCTGTGAGGGGTTAATAATATAATTAATAAAATCTAATAGTTCAGGTTAAAGGTGTACAAATTCTGTGTTCAAGGCCATGTTTTCTCATTGTGCCTAGAGAGCTGGGCAATTACTGAGTGTTCAGTGAGCACCTGCAATTGCTTCATTCTGATTAACTCACAGAGCTTATTCTGATCTTCAGTTTTTAAGGGAAGCAGAGAAAATAAAAGGCAAATGGAAGACGTTTTATTCCCAAACACCCAGAAATTTCTTTCTTTCTCTTGGGGGCTCTTCAGGAAAGAGGGCAGGCTCGAGACACTCTCCTTACAGAGGCCTGTTTGCAAAGCTGGCTCTTGTCTAGGAACTTGGATTTCAGAAGGTTCACATTATTCCCTAAATATTAGCACTGGTTCCATGATCCTAGGCTATTTGTGTAAATAATATACTTTATGCTGACCACCTTCCTATATTCTTCCTCGGAGTCTGGAATTTTGCTATATACTAAACCAAGGGTACCTATGTGATTGACTTTCCCCAAAAAAACCTGGGGCTCCTGGGCTCAGATGTCCTGGCAGACAGCACTTCATATCACGAAACCATGTCACCATTTGCTGCTGGAGGAATTAGTCCTGTCCTGTGTGATTCCAATGAGAGAGGGCTCTGGGATGCTTGTACCTAGTTTCCCAGGACTCTATTCCAGGCACCTGCTCTCTTTGCTGCTGTTGCTTGGTATTCTTTGGCCATCTAACAATCATCACCATGAGTATGACTATATACTGGGTCATACTCATGTATATGAACATACCCCACTATAACTGGGGTAGTCTTGGGAACACCCAACATAGGAGCAAATGAAGATATAAATATATATGTGATATTTATATCCATACATTTAAAAATCCAGTTTAAACCAGGGCAAACTTTGGTGCAGGCCTATAATCCCAGCTACTGAGAAGGCTGAGGCAGGAGGATCTCAAATTTAAGACTAGCTGCAGAAATTAGCAGAGACCTGTCTCAAAATAAAAAAGGGATGGTGATGTAGATCAATAATAGAATTGCCTCTGGGTTTAATCCACAGTAACACAAAAAAAGAAATCCATTTATAAGTGTTTCAACACAAGCACTTATCTAATCTATACATCAACCCACACGTGTGTATGTGCATATATGTGTGTACATACACACACACACACACACACACACACGTAGTTACCCACATTGTTGTCTTCTATTTCAGATGCTCAGATCTAAAAATGATTGTAAGAAATGCATTTTCCAGCCTCTGCGGGCCTGATGCAAAGTCTGGTATCCAGTTAAAAAACTGACTCTCAGAGCAAAATATAAAACATACACTTCTAATGTAGAAGTTCCTCTCCAATATCATACTGAGAGAGGAAAATATACAAAAATTCACCATTTTGTTCTCTCTAGTTTGCAAGAAGGTAAAAGATACACGTGAAGAAGAAAAGAGAAGAGAAATAAAATAAGCCCTGGTTAAGGAGAGTCAGGGCGGCAGGAGTGCAGGTGTGGTGTTACATACTATTCACTGCCTCCACATCTATAAAACCTGGAGGCCACGCCATGGAATGGCTCCACGCAAGTTCTCCTCCCCACTCTGCTTCTGCAGTCAAGGTTCCCTCCCTGTCAACCCTCCTGATCCAGGGCATCAGAGTTCCTGCGTATTCCTGAGTAGTGGCTTCCAGTTCCCTGATGGCCTGTGGAGCTCTTCACAAGCCGATCACTTCCTCCTGTTGAAACCTGGGGCAACAAAACCCTTTATTCTACAAAGCCTGCAACCCCTGGTTGGTCACTTTTAGGAGCATTGCACACGTGGCCCTGTGTGGTGTGCACTGTCCTCCTCCACTGGGCTGTGAATACTTGGGATTATAAACTGCTTTCGACTTCATGTGTCCAATGTAGGGTGCCAGGTGTTCAGCCATCCTCATAAGCATCAGATGGGAATGTCCTTCTCATCAGTGGGGCAAAGAGGAAAGTAATCAAAATAGGAGACAGAGGGAGGTGCAGGAACAGAATCACAGAATCCAGCATTTGAAAATACTCCAGCGGTATCTATTCTCACTTGCCCCTCCTCTGGTTGCCCTGAGGGAAAGGAAGAAAGTAGAGAGGGGCAAACACCCCAGATCAAGTGCTCTGATTGAACACAAGGGCTTTAAGATCCTCTTCTCTGAGGGACTAATCCAAACACTGAGAGCACCTGTTACCAATTTCACAGCATAAAGGCCTCTGGCTGGATAGAGTTAATATTCTCATGAGAAATTTAAAAAAATATACAAAAAATTTTAGAGATGAAGTCTGCAAAACAGGATTTCTCAGAGCACCAGTGCCTCTACTTTCCCTCCAGACCTCAGCCTGCAACAGAAGAGAAGCCAGGACACTAAATGGCCATATCCAAACCACTCAGCAGAATACAGAAGGACTGTCAACCAGCCTGAATTGGGACAACTGTAAGATCCAGACACACTGTCTCATGTAAAATTTAATGCAAAAAAAAGAAATCATTTAGAAAATAAACATCATCACCATCATAATCCTCACTGGATCAAGGAGGGTACAAGGATTACTCTTGGAGAAGAAAAGTATCCCTCTTCGTCTGACAGAAGGGAAAAAGAGTACATGGAGCCAGAGTGAAGGAAACACATTGAAGTATAAGGGAGGAAAGATTTTCACTGCAACTTGTCTGCTGCCACAGATCCAAATGGAGATAGATGTTGGCACACCCCTGTTCTTCATGGCTCCTACTCCATTGTACACAAACTCAAAAAGAGGACTAAAATGGATTCAGCTTGTAAAAATAAAATCATCTACTGAGATAGCTCCATAGGCAGTTTGAACTCAGATTAGCATTTCTTGAAACTGTACTAATGGACAGTTATCGTTTGGATATGAGGTATCTCCCAAAAGCTCTTGCATAAGATGGAACAGGAACACTCAGGGGTGAAATGCTTGGATTGTGAGAGTTGTAACCTAATCAGTGGGTTAATCCATTCATATGAATTAAGTGGGTGGTAACTGAGCAGGTGGGGTGTGGATGAAGGAAGTGGGTCACTGGGGATGAGACTGTGGGATTTATATTTTGTCCCTAGTAGAGTATCTCTCTGCTTCCTTGTTGGCATGAATTGAGCAGCTTTCCTCCACCATGACCTTCCACCATGATGTTCTGCCTTACCTCAGGCCCAGAGCTATGGAGTCAGCCAACCATAGACTGAACTTCTGAAACTATGAGGCAAAACAAACTTTCCTTCCTCTAAGTTGTTCTTGTCAGGGCTTTTGGCCATAAGTGGTAGGCTGAGGGTCTAGCTTAATATTAAAGCACATGCTTAGCAAGCATGAGGCCCTGGGTCTGACCCAGCAGCCAAACCAACTCAACAACAAAAAACACATAAAATGGACATGGTGGGTTCTAATGAAATCATATTCACTATCTATGCTACACAATACCTTTCTATGCTAGATGAAACGTTTTCCAACTTATTGATAAACCTTTAAGATGACATAGCACTGCTTCCCCAAAGATATTTTTACTTAAAATGATATAGCACTGCTTCCCACAAGATATTTACGTTTAGAAAATAGCTGAAATGACAAAATATGTCTTATGATAAGAATTAAATTAATATTGAAAGATACATGGAAGGCAGCATAACATTTTCCATTATGAGCTCATTAAGAGAACAAAAGTGGAGCTCACAGCCACCTCTATGTTTTGAGCCACACCTCTGGCTATGGCTACAGTCACAGCTGCTGTTATTTTTTGTTATTGAAGGTAGAGGTAGGGTATATAGTTATCTGTGGATTTAACTACTTAATTATTCATGCCTGAGTTTAAGAGTCTCCTTTCTCATCATTGTTTCAAGGTTAATGGGCATTTCCCATCCCCAGTTTTCCTGACTGCTTTGAAATAATTACCTTTCCTAAGTTCCTTACACTCAGTATTGGTTGACAAATAGCTAAATGCAATGAACACTGAATAGGCAGTGAGAGCTATGACGATCTCAATTCCCTTCACTTTATCTTACCAGTTGGCTATTTCCGTAGGAGATTATTGATACCCTTTCCTCATCCAGGGTTGCATAGAGAGGAGGAGTTGGAATACAACAAAAATCACCTGGCTGTTAAGAAAAATGAAAGTGCATTTTACTTAGAAATAGTCTCCCAAATTCAAATATGTAATCAATCACGTGTTATGCACAACATATGTACATTCATACAGACTTTTGAAGATCGCCATAACTGTGATGGCCTATGCACAGATCACTGCATTTGCCATTTGTCAGCCAATAATGAGAGCTCACTAAATGTCAGGGACATAAGAAACCCTGTTCTCTGCACAAGATACTGTCAACTGTGTACATCAAATCCAGTCTGCTATATTCCTTAACAGCATTCTAATTTTGTTTCAGGAAGTTATGTGTCCAACTAAAACAAAGAACCAATATTTCACATACTCCTCTGTAGCTAAGGATCATGTAGTTCTGAGCAATAACAGGTAACTAGAATTCTACTGAGTAGGATTTCCAGGAAAGTAAGTTGCTATGGTTTGAATATGAGGTGTATCCCCAAAGCGCCTGTGTTAATCTCTGACAGTGAAATGACTGGATTATGAGAGTTGTAACCTAATCAGTCCATCCTAGTCTGAATGGACTTACTAGGTGGTAACTATAAGCAGGAGGGGTGTGGCTGTAGGAGGTGGGTCCCTGGGGTTGTGTCCTAGAAGAGTTGTTCTTGGGGCCCCTACCCCTTCCTCTCTCTGATTTCTGGCTGCCATAAACGGAACAGAACTCTTCACCATGCCTTCTACCATGATGTTCCACCTCACCTTGGGCCCACAACAATAAAGTTGGTCCACCATAGACTAAACCTCTGAAATTGTGAGTCAAAATATACTTCTCCTTCTAAGCTCTTGTCAGGTACTTTGATCATATTGATGAAAAGTTGACCAACACATGAGATCAGAAAGATGGAATCCATTGATATAACTTCTAGAAACTGCCAACAACATGCATATGGTGTCGGAGTGGCCCACCTAACTTGTAAGCAAAATAATGACAGTTGCATGTGAAAGACAAATAGGAAGATGGAAAGAAGCTGGGTTCACATTAAGAAAAAGGACAATCTACCTTCAACTTATTCTTTTTTAATTTTTTTTTTTTAGTTGTTGATGGACCTTTATTTTATTTATTTACATGCAGTGCTGAGAATCAAACCCAGTGCCTCACACGTGCAAGGCAAGCATTCTACCACTGAGCCACAATCCCAGCCCTTCAACTTATTCTTGAGAGAGAAAAGCAAGTCCCTATTTGCATAACTCACGATTTTGGGGGTTTTCTTTCCCACACAGTCAATATCAACATGCTTTTATATATGAACATGTTTTTATGCATATTGCATGACTAGTCAAATATAAATAGTTCTACCTTTAGCTAGTTGCTTATCAATTATCAGATTAGATATGAGGTGGACCATATTTCCCAATTGAACGTGTTACTGAAAGGAACATTTAATCACATCCTTCTGAATAATAGAAGATGCATTTGGGTACTGGAATTCTGCTCATGATGAACAGGACTGTAGACCATGTGTTAGGTATCCAGAGATTGATTTGGCATTTTTGATTTAGTATACAATGGCTCTACGAAAACAAGGGCTAAATAGTTTAGTCCTTCATTCTAAGAACTCTACTGAAAAAGTAAATTTTTGGATATTTTATGAAATCAGAAGATTTATTTGGATCCACAGAAATTATTATGCTTTTACCATACTTTCTGTTTTCAGTAAATATTATGTATTACTTTCATAATAAAGAAAAAAAAAACCCAGACTTACTTTTTGAAAGGAACAAATTCTATTAAAAAATCAGTACAAGAAAATTGGATCAAGACAGCAAAATGCACATTCCACTTTCTCCTTTCTTTGCAAATCACTCTAAGTGTCAAAAGAGAGATCTTTTTAAAGGAGTAGATCTAGAAACCACTCAACATTTCCATTAGCAGAACAGAAACTGTTGGAAGTTCCTGGAAGATAAAATGCAGCAAGATAAAGGCAGAAGATAACCTCAGCTTGAAAAAAAGGCATAAGAGGAAAATGAGTAGAAGGTACATGCTTATTCAGAAAAAGTCCATATCAAGAAATAAAAATAAAAATATCAGGGAGGCACCTCCAATTCAGAAGACAATGAGCAAAGGAACTGAAAAGTATTTTTTCCTCCCTGGAACACTGAAGAGCAGGCAATGGTGAATTCTTAGTGAAAGAGTGACAGCCTTCATTGGTGATGGTGGCTGTCCTGGTAAGGGCATGGTAATTGAGGACAAAAGGAACACTGAATTACACCTTACTTGGGACTTTCTAAAAGGATAAGGGCAGGAGTATATAAGGTGAGTTTGGTTTACCTGAAAAGGAAATAAATGGCGGTTCTTGAAAACTCTTATTACTTTGGCACTGATGCCATATTATGTGTCTAAAAGTGAAGTGTGACAACTGATATACCTCACCACTCATATGGGCCCTGAATTCTATTCACAGGAGCTTTCTTGGAGAAAAGAGGTCTACACTACAGCACAGGAAGCATGCAGCCATACCTACACAAATGGAGCAAACTTAAGAAAGACACATCAATATCCTCAGATCAAAATCAATTAAACAACGGCAATAGGGAAAAAAATGAAGCTAAAATTAAACACATCACCCTGAAGGAAACAGGTACAAGGAAAGGGAGAGAACTTTGGAATTTAAGGTTTAGTTACTACCTTCAGAGTGCTAGGAGACTATCGCAGCCAAGAAAGATAATAATAATAAAAGGGGAATCATGAGAAAGAAGGAACTTCAGCATATTGGAAATATCACTGTTACATTTTAAAAAATTAATGAAAATCACAAGTATTAATATAACCATAGCCAAATTACTAACATAATAAATGAAGCTGAAGAGATATTCAAGAATGCAGAACAAACACTGGGCAAACTTGGAAAATAAGAGAGAACAATTAAGAGACACAAAGGTTCCATTCAATCAATTCAAAAGAGGACTACCAGAAGGAGATCATGAAGAAAGTAAAGGAATAAATGTTTGTTTTAAATGTTTTAGACGAAAGTATAGAGAACCTGAAGAATCAGTTCTCAAATTGAAAGGACTCACGTTAGTACTGATTAGGATGATTTTTTTAAAGGCAAAACTGGTGAAATTTCAAGACTCTCATAAGAAAAATAAAATTCAGAAAGCTTCTACTCCATTAAAAGACTGAGAGTGGTGTAGACATCATTCTTTGCCATGGTGATCATGCATGAGAGAAGATCATGGAAAGGATCTTTGAAATTCCGAAGAAAAGTAATTTGGGGCATGGAATTCTGAGTAAAAAAAAATTAAGAAAATAACCAGCATAATCTATTTAGCTATTTTTCAAATTATTAAATTTATATCCTCACCGAGTCAAATTCATATATCTAAAATTAATGAAAAGTCTTCATACATTATGCCACAAAGCTACTCTTAGCAAATACAAAAAAAAAAAAAACCAGAGATACTACCTTGTATTCTATCAGATCATAATGGAATGAAATTAGAAATCAATGATAAAATAAAAAACAGAAACTACTCCAACACCTGAAGACTAAATAATACACTACTGAACGACACATGGGTAACAGAAGACATGGAGGGGGGGGATAAAAAAAATTCTTAGAGGTAAACGAGAACAATGATACAACATATCAAAATCTCTGGGATGCTACAAAAGCAGTTCTAAGAAGAAAATTCATTGCATGGAGAACATTCAATAAAAGAAGAAAAAGTCAACAAAAAAATGACCTAACATTACGGCTCCCAGCCCTAGAAAAATAAGAACAGATCAACACCAAAAGTAGTAGAAGACAGGAAATAATTAAAATCAGAGCTGAAATCAATGAAATTGAAACAAAAGAAACAATTCAAAAAATTGACAAAACAAAAAGTTGGTTCTTTGAAAAAATAAACGAAATTGATAAACCCTTAGCCTCACTAACAAAGAGAGAAAACTCAAATTACTAAAGTGATGAAAAAGGAAATATCACAACAGACATTACTGAATTACAAAACATAATTAGAAGCTATTTTGAAAATCTATACTCCAACAAAATAAAAAATCTCAAAGACATCAACAGGTTTCTAGAGACATATGATCCACCCAAACTGAAACTGGAGGACATACACAATTTAAATAGATCAATTTCAAGCAATGAAATAGAAGTCATAAAAAGCCTAGAAAAGTCCAGGACCAGATAGATTATGAACTGACTTCTACAACACCTTCAAAGAAGAACTCATTCCAATACTCCTCAAACTATTCCATGAAATAGAAGTGGAGGGAACACCTCCAAACTCATTCTATGAAGCTAATATCACCCTGATACCCAAAGCAGACAAAGACATATCGAGGAAAGAAAATATTCTTAACAAAATTTTAGCAAATTGCATACAAAAACACGTTAAAAAGATAGTGCACCATGATCAAGTGGATTTCATCCCAGGGATGCAAGGTTGGTTCAACAACCGGAAATCAATCAATTTAATTCACCACATCAACAGACTTAAAGTAAAGAATCACATGTTTATTTTATTAGATTCAGAAAAAGCATTTGATAAAATACAGCACTCCTTCATGCTCAAAACACTTGAAAAAACAGGGAGGGTAGGAACATACCTCAACATTGTAAAGGCTATCTATGCTAAGCCCATGGCCAACATCATTCTAAACGGAGAAAAACTGGAAGCGTTCCCTCTAAAAACTGGAACAAGAAAGGGATGTCTTCTTTCACAACTTCTATTCAACATCATCCTTGAAATTCTAGCCAGAGTAATTAGACAGACCAAAGAAATTAAAGGGATACGAATAGGAAAAGAAGAACTCAAAATATCACTATTTGCTGATGACATGATTCTATATTTAGAGGATCCAAATAAGTACACCAGAAAATATCTAGAACTAATAAATGAACTGCACAAAATAGTAGAATATAAAATCAGCACACATAAATCTAATGCATTTCTATTCATAAGTGATGAATCCTCTGAAAGAGAAATTAGGAAAATTCCATTCACAATTGTATCAAAACAAATACAATACTTGGGAATCAATCTAACAAAAGAGGTGAAGACCTCTACAATGAGAACTACAGAACACTAAAAAAAGAAAATAAAGAAAACCTTAGAAGATGGAAAGATCTCCCATGTTCTTGGATAGACACAATTAATATTGTCAAAATGGCCATACTACCAAAGGTGCTATACAGATTCAATGCAATTCCAATTAAAATCCCAATGATGTACCTCATAGAAATAGAGCAAGAAATCATGAAATTCATTTGGAAGACTAAGAGACCAAGAATAGCAAAAGCAATCCTTAGAAGGAAGAGAGAAGCAGGGGGTATCACAATACCAGACCTTCAACTATATTGCAGAGCAATGGTAACAAAACGTCATGATATTGGCACCTATACAGACAGGTATACCAATGGTATAGAATAGAGGGCACAGAGACAAACCCAAATACTTGGGAATCAATCTAACAAATTGTGACAAATACAGTTTTCTCATAGTAGACAAAGGTAATAAAAACATATGTGGAGAAAAGACAGCATCTTCAACAAATGGTGCTGGGAAAACTGGAAATCCATATGCAGCAAACTGAAACTGAACCCATACCTCTCACCCTGTACAAAACTCAACTCAAAATGGATCAAGGACCTAGGAATTAGACCAGAGACACTGCACCAAATAGAGAAAATAGGTCCAAATCTCCATCATGTTGGCCTAGGACCAGATTTCCTTAACATGACTCCCAAAGCACAAGAAAAAAAAGCAGGAATCAATAATTAGGACAGGTTCAAACTACAAAGCTTTTTCTCAGCAAAGGAAACAATCAACAACGTGAAGAGAGAGCCTACAAAGTGGGAGAAAATCTTTGCCACAAACACTTCAGATAGAGTACTAATCTCCAGAATCTATAAAGAACTCAAAAACTTTATACCAAGAATACAAATAACTCAATCAATTAAAGGGTTAAGGATACGAGCAGACCCTTCATAGAAGATCTACAAGAAATCAACAGATATATGAAAAAATGTTCAACATCTTGAGTAATAAGAGAAATACAAATCAAAACGACCCTAAGATTTCATCTCACCCCAATTAGAATGGCTACTATCAAGAATACAAGCAACAAAAGGTGTTGGCAAGGATGAGGGGAAAAGGTATACTCATACATTTCTGGTTGGGTTGCAAATTGGTGCAGCCACTCTGGAAAGCAGTATGGATATTCGTTAGAAAACTTGGAATGGAACCATCATTTGACCCAGTTATCCCACTCCTTGCCCTATACCCAAAGGACTTAAAATCAACATACTACAGTAAAGCAGTTACATCTATGTTCATAGCAGCTCAATTCTCAATAGCTAGATTGTGGAACCAACCTAGGTGCCCTTCAAAAGATGAATGGATAAAGAAACTGTGGTATATACAATACACAATTGAATATTATTCAGCCATAAAGAAGAATAAAATTATGGAATTTGCAGGTAAATGGATGGAGTTGAGAATATCATGCTAAGTGAGATAAGCCAATCCCCCAAAAAACAAAGGTCAAATGATTTCTCTGATAAGTGGATGATGATACATAACGGGAGTGGGAGGGAGGCAAGAATGGAGGAAGGATGGACTGTATAGAGGAAAATGAGGGATGGGGATGGGCTGGGGGAAGGAAAAATAATAGAATGAGACAAGCATCATTACCCTATGTATGATCATGCTAATGGTGTGACTCTACTTTGTGTACAACCAGAAAAATGATAGTTGTATCCCATTTGTGTACAATGAATAAAAAAAAAATTAATGCAAAGTCTTACAAATCTTCACTAACAAAGTGAAATGGCAAAATTTAGGTAGACTAAATTAATGTAGGTAAATATTGCATAGAAAGGCATAATGGGCAGGAAGGGGAGAGAGGAATAGGAAGAAAAGGAGGAGGAGGGGAGAGGGAGAAGCATACACAGAGAGACAGATAAGGACAGAGACACAGGGAAAGAGGAGGGAAGGCGGAATTGGCATTTATGCTCTCAATTTGGAATAGAAACCTGAAAACCGCTGAGGTGCAATCCTTAGAAACATCATTCTTGCAGAAACAGATGCTGAATTTTTTAGGAAAAAAAACACAAATGTGTAAAGATGTTAATTAGACCTTATATATTGGAAAGACACAATATTTTTTTCAAAGACTAGGTTTATATGGCTTTTTACATTTCTAACAAGGAAAGATCTGAATTTTTTTAAGCAGTATAGACAATGCCAGGCATTTACTGACTCTCATTTCTCTGATTTCTCCATTTTCAAGTATAGCACAAGAATTCTCTACTCCCTGGAATAGATAATACATGGTCTTTCCTTTGCCTTAAATGTCCCCACTGCCCCATCTTAGTCACCATTCTCAATCATTCCAGAACTGTGGCTTCAACAGCAAGACTGAAAAGAGAGAAAGGAAAGCAGACGGAAGGAAGAGCCCTGGGGCCATTCTCCCCTCCACAAATGATCAAGGAGGCCCTTTCTGCCCTTCCCAGAGTTGGTGCTGAATAGTAAATAGCACCTATGTATCTCAGAAAAGGAAAAGACTCTTTATTTCTTTTGACACTCTGGGCCCAATGAGAAATTTCCCATTTTATCTTTCTCTTTCTGGAGGAAAGAGAAAGTAAGAGAAGAGAGAGGTACACAAAAAGAACTCTTCATCTGGCTATGTTTACATTACTAGAAGTCCAATAGTCTTAGGAAACCCAGAAAGGGCAGTTACACATTTCCTGACTAACTGAAGGATTCAGGAGAAGTCTCTAGATCCTTTTCTATTTCATAGTTTGCTAGAGTAGGGCCAAAACTTTAGTCTGAAGTACCTGGAAACAGATGTGGGAAAGGAAGAATATAAGCAAAGTGTATAGGACCTTCACAATTATAATCTTTAAAGTAATTTAAAAAACCAGGGAATTTTTTTTTTTTTTTGGTACTGGGGATTGAACCCAGGGGCACTCCACCATTGAGCCCCATCCCCAGCCCTATTTTGTATTTGATTTAGAGACAGGGTCTCACTGAGTTGCTTCGGGCCTCGCTAAATTGCTGAGGCTGGCTTTGAACTCGCCATCCTCCTGCCTCAGCCTCCCAAGTGCTGGGATTACAGGCGTGCGCCACTGCGCCCAGCAACCTAGGAAATTTAAAACATTAGGACAAACCTTTTTTTTTTCTTTGATAGGCATCTTGGCCAGGACACCTGTAGCTCAGGTCCTGGCTTCAAGTTGTAGGATCCATCTTTACTCAATTATAGCCATAGAAAAATCCCAACATCCAGAAAGACATGGGGTTCAACTAAGTTGAATGTTCAAACATCAGAGAACCTAGAATGCAGTTACTTCAAGGTATCCCTGCTGTCACAATAGACAGAAGATTCTAGAACTGTGCTGTTAGATACATAAGCTATAAGCCACAGGTGACTGTTAAGATTTAAATCAATTAAGATTAGACAAAATTAAAAATTCAGTTCCTTCTTCACACTAGCCACATTTCAGCTACTAGTTGCCACATAGGACTGGGGACTACCACATTGGACAGATGGATTATTTCTATCAATGCAGAAAGTCTAAAGGGTAGTATTCCTCTAAGACACTATATCACAAATGGAAAGGTCAGCTATGCATGTGTGAGCTTCCCTGGCAACTACCCTCAATGATTAATATCACTAAGTGAGAAGATAACTTACAGACAACCTAAAGTCACTCAAATTGGTGACCAAGTCTTCAAGCATGATTTCCACCCAAGATCCTTTAATTTATGTCATTATTGATATTACAATGAAACAGATGACAAACCTAAATCAGAATGATTAACTGAATTGCCCCAGGCAATTTTTCTGTAACTGTAGAAGAATATCAAATTTTCTTTTTTCTATATACTAATTATCTCCAAAGTTCCAAGAATCCTATTTGAATAGAAACCAATATAGGACTTTACAGAGAGCATGTATTCAATAATTATTTGTTAAATCAATGAAACAATTACTGCCATGCAGCACTCTGCAGTGGCACAATGAGTGAATTAAATAAATCGTAAGATGGAACTCGCAGTGAAACTAATGTAGAAATAGGAGAAAAATGATAGACTCAGAAGCAAAATTGTGACCTTGGAACTGGTAAGGGTAAGCTGGAATTCAGTCATTTCTCACAAAACATGTGATACCTCTTTATGGTGTTTTGAATCAATCTCTTGCTCACTTAATTGGTATCTTTCACTTTCAAAAATTTTTTTATTCTTAGTTGTAAAAGGACACAATACCTTTATTGTATTTGTTTATTTTTTTAATGTGGTGCTGAAGATTGAACCCAGTGCCTCATACTTGCTAGGCGAGTGCTCCACCCCTGAGCTACAACCCCAGCCCCATCTTTCACTTTTTAATCATGTTAATTTTTCTGAACATACAACCTACTCTACCCACTTCCCCCAACTGCCATTTAAAATAACCCACCTGGGCTGGAGTTGTAGCTCAGTGAAAGAGCACTTGCCTAGCACATGTGAGACATTGGGTTCAATCCTCAGTACTACGTAAAAATAAATAAACGTTTCCATTTACAACAACAACAAAAAATTTTAAAAATAAAAACAAAATAAAATAACCTACCCACTTTCTCACAGAGTCTGACCACAGGACTCCCATTTAGTGCTTAGATTTAAGTAAGGCACTGTGTATCCCATCTACAAATACCCACTCTACTACCAAAGAAGTTACTCTGAAACTTCAACACAGAAGGAAATAAATTTGGTATGGGGGGAGAATGCAGTTATGAGAAATGAGGAATGATCTCTCAAGTTCAAATTTATAAAATGCTGCACTATGCTGTCTGCTTTAGTTTCCTCTGAAAGCTGATATGGAACTCGCCTTTACTGATAATTTCTTTTTATCCTTGGCACCCCCCCAGTCACCCATCACCCCACAAAATCTAAGTACCACCTTTTGAGCCATCCTCATTACTTACAGGAGATTCACTGACTCCAAAGATGTCTCTGACATCCCTCACAGATTGCTTATTCTTTTTTCTCAGGGTTTGAGTATAGGTATTATATCTCTTTTTCACTGCAGCAGCTTGGGTTCTAGTTAATGTAGAGAGCAGGGCCTTCCCATCTTCCTCTTCACCACCTGAGATCAGAGTTGATAAACCCACATCTTGCAACCACTCTGCTTCGAGTTCTCCTTCTGAAACACAACATGACCAAGAGAAGGTTAGGACCTTTTCCATATGACGGTGTGTATATAGGTCTGTGGATATCAGACAAAAAGAAATATCAGTAAGCAATATGCGATGTCTCATTTTTATAGTAATTATGGGAAAGGACTATAAGAATGAACGAAAAGTCTGTTTGCATTTTTAAATTTAGTCCAGTTATAAAATATTGTCCAGTACAGCAAGGTTGGACTGGCCAATTTGGAAAGATAATTTTCCTTGCCAGAAGGTTAAACATAAGCCATATCTTTCCTACCAGTTTCAGAAAAAATGATAAAATATGAACATTAAGACGTTTAAAACAATAACAGAAAAAGTATGGCTTAATGGAACACAAAGGGTTAGTAAATCACGCAAATGCAGGTGCAAATCCCAATGCTACCATAGATTTTGGTACATGTTGAGATACCTCCAGCAGTGTCCCCTCAGCAAAATGGGTGTAGTGATTTTTTTTTTCAATCAAAACATGGACAAAACATTTTAATAGATACTTTATCAGAGAAGATTTACATATGGCAAATAAACACATGAAAGATGCTCAGTACCATTAATGGGGAAATACAAAATGAAACTAGAGAAATATAACAACTTAGCCATTACAATGGGTAAAATTAAGAAATACTAAGAATACCAAGTGTTGGGGAATATGTGATGAAACACATATTGCTAGTGGGAATGCAAAATGGTACAGCGACTTCAGAAAACAGTTTGACAGTTGGGTGTAGTGATTTTTAATTCATCTTCATGGGCCTAACTTCTTCACACCTGAAGCAGGCTCAGTCACCTTGGACAGTTTCCAGTTTTCCACCTCTTCCCAGTTCCTCCAGATATCTGTCTTGCACAACTTTTTCCTTCCTATAAGATGCAACCTGTTTGACTGGTCCTGCTGGCCCAACTCCACTCATGGCCTGTGTGGAGCTGCCACGGTGATGACCTTTCAGTCACAGCCTCAGTCCATGAAACTTTGTGTCAGCTTTTCTCAACCCACCTATTAGACCTCCTCCTAGAGCATTCTCCTTGGACTCCCTGGACTCAAATAAGGGCTTCAGCCCACAGGTACAATGGCTCCTTCTTTCTTGCTCCCTATTCACTGGCTGAATATATGGGTCCTGGATGACTTCCCCTCTTCCTTTTGCCCCTGTAAGGTGCAGCCCTCTCCTCTCTAGGACCTGTTAGTAATACACTGCTTCTGTTACTTCATGTGTTCTCTTGAGTTGCCTCCTCCAAGTCTCATCTGACCAACACATGCAAACCTAATTTCCTTCCCAGTCAGGGCTCTCCTAAAATGGCTATGTTGGTAGGGATAAACCGGACATAGGTCAGACAAGAGCCACAAGGGCACCTGCCATATAGACAAGTTTCCTATTAAAAGGTCAACTGGTCATAGTGTGGTAGAAGCATCTCATGAATAAGTACATTGTAAACATTTAAATCATGTCCCCTGGAGCTTCAAGAGGGCAGAGCTTGAGTTAATAGCCACCATCTTGAGAGTGACCACAATACCAATAATAGGAGTATCGACAATGGGGATAATAACAGCAAAATATTAGGTGGACATGGTGATTTTTTAAAGCAATGCATATATGAAGATGGCAAAGAACCTGGAATAAAATAAGGTATTCAGTAGATGTTTATTTTCCTATTTCTCTCCTTATTCTGAACACAGGGCAATGATCGTATTTTTTCAGAAAGCAATTTAAAACCTTAAGGTTCATCCATGAGATTAGCTGGTATTATAAACTAGAGGTATAGAAATAAAAGGAATTGATGATAACAACATCCCATAAAAGCAAATGTACTACATGTGCATTTCTGGGTACCAGGCTAAACAGGCATTGCCTGAATAAAGCTTGTTTAAAGAGCAGATTAGACTGATTTGTAAACACATGTCAAAGCAGCAGTCTAGTTGTCCTGAACTCTGTGTACATGATTGTATTACTGATACATAAACAAAGCCTTCTAATGTGCTTTATAGGCCCAATTTCTTAGCTAGACAAATATTTTATTTTCTACCTTGTTTTTATTGTTTGTTTGCTTTGTAAACTGTCCCTTTAACAACAACAACAACAAAAAAGGCAAATTTATGATTAGTAGCTCTATTCTAAAATACTAAGCCTTTTAAATCAGTGAGTAGTGACTTGAAAGTCTTTTGTAAGTCATAGGTAAGATTTTCATTTCTGAAGACAAAAATTATTCATATAGTTTAATATTAAAGCTTTAAATTGGACGTTTTTCTCTTCACCTCTGTAAGAAGTGATGAGAGTGGGAGGAAGGAGTAATTGGTAGATTAGAGTCAACATAAACTAAGGGTGAAGATAGCATACATAGAATATGTTTTCCCAGGTAAGAAATGTCCAGGGCAGATATCAGCGTGTCTCCTGTTTGCTAAATTACATACTAGGCAATCCTATTCTCGTTATGCCAGTTACCAAGTGTGCAACTTCAGTCCAGAGCAAGTCTTTGAATTTCAGGTCCATGTACCAACAGCCTACTTAACATCACCTTGGCTGTATCGATCACATCATATTCAACACGTTCCAACCTGAACTTGTCCATCATTCCCAACTCCAGGCCTCTTTCACTGTTGCACCTTTCAATAAACAGAACTTCTATTCTAGTCATTTGGCAAGTGAGTAACTCAGGAGACATTCTTGACATCTCCTTCTTTATGCATAAACTCTAGCACATAAGCAAGATCTGTTTTATTGTCTTTTTTACAGTATTGAGGACAAATCCCAGGGGTGCTTTACTCCCAAGGTATACCCTGACCCCACTTTTATTTTAATTGAGACAGGGTTTTGCTAAGTTGTTGAGGCTGGTTTCAAACTTGTGATCCTCCTGCCTCAGGCTATCAAGTCACTGGGATCAGAGGCATGCACCACCAGGCCATACTTCACCAAGACCTTTTGATATTACTTCCTCATTTTATCTTAAAAGTGTCCACCTTCCTTAATCTCTTCTGCCATGGCCCTGGTCAAAGCTGCGATCATCTTTCACCCAGACTGCTAAGTCAGACTCCCAATAGTTCTTCCTTCAGCCATTCTTGATCCCCTTCTGACTTCTTTTCCATATTGTAGCTAAATTAGTGCTTTCACATGCAAATAAAAACAATGCTATGAATTTTCCTTTCTTTAACATGGTCTACAAATACAAGGCTGCTTCCTTTTCTTGACACACTCATACCATCCTCTCCTTACACTCCCCAGAAATACCAACTACTTTGGAGTCCTCAAAAGTTCCATGCTCTGTTTTGCTAACAAGGCCTTTGGGCCTGGCAGTCCTTCAATTTGACCCTTTAATTATTGGCCACTCAAACTGTCAGATCTGTTCATTCATTACTCCCTCAGTGAAATCTGAAGCCATGAGACAGGGTCATATCCTACTTCTATCAATTCCAATACTGCCATTGTTTTTCCTTCAAGTAATCCCCTCCCCCAAATAGATCTAGTTATATTACTTCATTACTTACTTTCTCTTCCCCTACATTACTAATTCCATAAGAAAAGGAAACATGTCTGCTTTGCTTACAGCCCATCACCAACACCTTGCATTCTGCTTAGTGCAGAGCAGGTAGACATATGTGTTGAATTAATTAAATAAATAATTATATTTCTGATAAAAAATATAAGAAAATTATTCTAAGAAGTCATAAAACGATGAATACAAAATATCAACTTTTAAAAATAAACCTAGCTATCATATATGCCATTCCATACTGAAAATCCAACAGCTTAGAAAGTTTGTTGGAGAAACATATCAAACAGAATAAAATTTTCTAGTAAAAATGGAGTAGCTTATACTGATATAACTGTCTTATATTAACTGTTGCAAACTCTGAAAAAAAAATACACAAAATAACTACATGAAGATACTAGAGAAGAACTAAGTACAGGACCTAAAACCTTAAATTTTTATAAAAAGAAAATGTACTGGGTAAAATTTGCCCTTATACTGATCATCAACTAAGGTCATTTTCCAATCTGTACTGTACAGGTGATTACAACTCAAACAGAAAGACACATTTGAGGAGTTAGAGAACAAAATATGGGATTACACAAACAGCTGGAAAGTGAGAAGCATACTGCTGTTAGCAGGGAACCACGTAGGAGAGAGTTCCAAAATCTGTACATAAATTCTTGACTAAACCTTGAACTAAAAAGGAGTGTGGGAGACTCCAAGCATCCCCCTGGGGCGGGGCAAGGAAGCAACTGAAAGTTAAAATAACTGACCGAGATTACCAAGACTACACTGAGTAGGGAAGAAAAGTTGGAAGGATGAAACCAGTCAAGTTAATTGCTAGAACCCAAATAAACTTGGTTTTAGAGAAGATAACAGAAAACAGTCTCTGAAACATATTGATCATGTAGAACACAATATCTCAGAAAAGCAAGCAAATGAACAAACAAAAAAGTCAATCGATTCAACAAGAGAAAAGCAGTCAATAGAAAGTGACTCCAAAAAGACTCTAGTATTGAATGAGGACATGAAAGTAGCTCTCATACCTATGCTCAAGGACATGGACAGGGAATCTTCAAAGGTTGAATCTACGGCACCTAACCATAATATAATTTACTTAGACATAGATTACAAGATGTCTAGAAAATCCCCAATTATTTGGAAATTAAGAAATGTACAATAAAAATGAGAAAACATCTGAAACAAAACTATAATGAAAGTACAATATATTCAAAATTTGTAGGGCCCAGTGAAAGCAATGTT
This sequence comes from Glaucomys volans, assembly GCA_020662805.1. Classification (NCBI taxonomy): domain Eukaryota; kingdom Metazoa; phylum Chordata; class Mammalia; order Rodentia; family Sciuridae; genus Glaucomys; species Glaucomys volans. Next base: position 414,894 of record JAJEJO010049989.1, on the reverse strand, counting down.
ACAAAGGTAATGGGAATTGTTCATAAATGCTTGAAGTTAGTTTAAAAGAAGCAAAGATTTTATTAATCTTTTCAGTGACTCATGTGGGAAAAGCATATAACAAAATTCAACACCTATTCATATTACGTCCAGAAAATAAGACTAGAAAGTCATCTTATAAAGAGCACCTTTTAAAAATTCACAGTTTCCATCATATTAAACAGAGAATATTGAACCCTTTTCCCTGTAAAACTGGGAACACAGCAAGGATACGTGTTGTTACCACTCCTATTCACCTTGTGCTAGAAACCCTAGTCAGTACAATAACACACAACTTTTTAAAAAAGCATAAAAATCAGAAAGGAAAACTTTCTGTCTTCTGCCTCTTTTAATAGACTTCTTTGTTTCTCTGTAAAAATTCTAAGAAATACAAGAGACATTTACTAGAATTTTGAAAGGTAATAGGATATAAAGTCAAGATAAAGAAGTACGTTGTTCTTTCCATATACCTGCAGCAAAAAATGGAGGGAGAGGAGGGAGACTCAATTGAAAGACCTCATTTAAGAATATGAATAGGCAAGTCAACAGAGAGTGAGAAAATATTTATAGTACATCTGTCTGGGAGATTTGTATCCAGAATATATCAAGAAGTCATGCAAATCAGTGATTTAAAAGGCAGTTTTTTAAAAGAGCCAAAGTATTTCACAAAACAAGATGAATGAAAGGACAATAAGCACAGAAAAAAGAGTTAAACATCATTTGTCACCAGTGAAACGTAATTAGAACTATAATGAGATAGTTACACGCATCTCCTAGAATCACTCATATACAGAAAACTGATCACATCAAATGTTGCAAAGATGTAGAAAATGAAACTGTCTGTCATGAATTGCTGGAAGAGGTGTAAAATGGTAAAGCTACTTTGGAAAACTGCTGGCACTTTCTTCCGTAGTTGAACACATCCTATACAAAATATGTGTAAAAACATATGTCCACAAAAGATTTTTTACAAAATAACCAAACTGAAATAAGAAAACCAAACCAAACCCAGAAGTCCATTAGCAGGTAAAAAGAATTTTTAAAAATGTGGTATATTCATATAATGGAATACTACTACTACAGGTTGAATTGTGTCTCCAAGAAAGATGTGTTGAAGCCTTAACCCTCAGTGTCAGGAAATGTGACCTTTCTCGGAAATGGTTTTTACAGATATAATTAGGATATCGATAGAATGCACATCTGAAAACATCATGATGCATACCATAAAGTACCAAGTTTTGTGGTAGCCCTAGTAACTAATACAAACTACCCACTAATAAAAAGGAGGAACCAGTGACACACTAGCTGAATCTCAGAATCATTATGCTCAGTGAAATAAGCCAAACCAAAAACTAACCAACTATGCACAAACACAGGAACCATGGCTGCCTCTGGCCAGGGGCAGTGAATGACTGAGCAGGATGAAACTGTGACAAAGCATGAGGAGATTTTCTGGGTTGATGGAAATATTATCTGTCTTGATCAGTGTGAAGTACCAAGTGCATCCTTTTGAAAAGCTCACCAAACTGCACACTGAAGATCTGTGAAAATACTTCCAGGGCAAATATCTGCAAATAAGTATTAAACTCTAGTTAGTAAGCCTGCAGTTTATAGTGGTTTAGGCTACCGGGCCTGAAAATATTTTTTATTTATTCTAGGCAGGAACCAAAGAGTAAATATACGGTATAGAGTGGGAGCCGGGTTTCTCATTGGAGAAGGAGTTATGAATAAAGAAAAAGAGAAGACAGCAACAGACCCTGTGGCTCTAGATTTGAATTGGAGGCTATGACTGTGAGCTCGTGGTTTTTAATATGGATCACTAGCTAGTAAGAAACAAAGGGACATGGGATGCGAGGTGTTCTCCTTATGTGGCCATGTAGAAATTAAGGTATTTCTGGATCTGAAAATACAAACTATAAGGAAATAAGTAAAGAGGGTAAGAATACCCTTCCCTGATGGAGGGTGGTTCCCTAGAAGAGATGCTCATGACCTGTGTGGTATGGTTTTTTATTACTAATGATGTGGGATGTATGCTAATTGTGTTGCACCTCAGTGATCCCTTCTTAGTGCTGAGAAAGGCAGACATTTTAGAAAAGGGAATAAAGAAGGAGAAGTTTTTTGTTTTTTTTTTAAGTTTCAGTTTATCCTGACAGTTGTCTTGAAGCTACTCACAGGCATATGAAAACATTCTTAGATTCATATTTACTAACCTAGCTTTCTTGTGTATCTTATGTATTTACCTGGTGATTGCTAGGACTTGAAAGAAAGGGTCTACACTTTTAATCCCAGGTAAGTAATGCAAGTTTGCTTTTTGCAAACTACAGAAAATTCTACTCTTTTTTTCCCCCTTTGTTTTCTTGTTTTGGTTTCCAACCTTCTATTACATTTCACTAAAATTCAGAAGGCTAAACATGATGATTTTTATTTTTTGTAGAATTCCAGACAATCTAATACATTAATACAAGTACAAAAAGAAAAAAGAAAATGCTTCAAAGTGAATAGTTTTCTCCAAAACTAGACTAGCAAATTTCCTTCCCTCTATTCATAACTAATAATCATGTATACAAAAGTAAAAGCCATCAAAACTAGAATCCTCAGTCTGCTTGACGGTGATGTACCACATCAACAGAGAGGTACAGCATCTAAGTAGTGATATTCAAGGGCCCAGTTGGTTCGGCTGAGGCCCAGCCCTCCTTCATGGATGGAAAGCCAACTTGAGTCAGTTCAGCAGACAGAAATCAGTAGGAGCAGGGAGCTGACATGCCAAGTTCTACTGATTTTTAAGTACGAATGGTGTGATTTCTGCTTGCCAACAGCGCAAAGGAGCATACAGAGAGAGCACTCTGGACAAGGGTCTGCTTACCATCCACAGGCTTGACCTCAGTGGGCGGCTGCTCTTCCTGCCCTCCCATGCTGCTCTCTTTAATGCTTTCTATTTCCCGCCAGAAATCCTCCATGGAGATGCTGTCTACGGAGGCTTGTGAGTTGGAGCGGCTGAATGCAGGAGAATGTAAGGATTCATTGGAGAGCATCCTGTTAATTCTTCGGCAACGAGGAATGGATTTTCTGAGGAAAGAAGAACATCTGTGAATGCAAATCACAGTATTTATGCTATAAAGTCACAAAATTTTAAATCCATTTGTGTGGTAGAGAAGGATCCAAGGTAATCATCTCCACTCACTGGCAGCCCTTCCTTTTTATTCTCTATACTTCATAATGGCTCTGTGGCCATATAGGAATCAACACCAAAATGTATTTTGTAATTCTCACACATGCATAAAAAGGGAAGTTAAATATACGTATCAGTCAAAACATGTATGGGAAAGGCTTGCTTCTGTAAAGTACCCAGGACAATGAATGAAAAAGGAGTGACAAGTGCCTGCTCTCAAATTCATTAGGACAAGAAATGTTGGCAAGGAGATGGAGAAACTGGAAGGCTTGGGCACTGTTAGTGTGAATGTAAAACGGTACAGCCCCCGTGGAATACACTGTGGTGTTTCCTCAAAAACTTCAAAAAATATATACCATATGATCAGCAATTTCACTTCTGGACATATACCCCCGAAAACTGAAAGCAATGACTCAAAGAGATATTTGTACAACCACGCTCACAGTAGCATTATGCACAATAGTTAGAAGGTGGGAAAACCCAATAGATAAGAAAATTATGGTGCACATGCACAGTGGAATATTATTCAGCCTGAAAAAGGAAGGGCATTTTGACATATGCCTTGACATGGATGAAACTCAAGGACATTATGCTAAGTAAAATGAGCTAGTCACAAAGGAACAAAGACTGTATGATACTATTTATGAGGCACCAAGAGTAGTCAAGTCCATAAAGACAGAAAATAGAACAGTGGTTATTAGGGGCTGGGAGAAGGGAAAGGGGAGCAGTGTTTAATATGCAAGATGAGAAGCGTCTGGAGAAGGCTGGTGGCAATAGCTGCACAGCATTATGAAGGCATTAATGCCACATACTTAGAATGATAAGATGGCAGATTTTAAGTTATGTCTATTTCTCACACTTTAAAATGAAAAACAAATCCATTACAAAAATTAAGTGCTAGGATTAAAAGACAGTGCAGGGAAATAATCTGTAATTAAGTGGGAACACTGATGACTCAGCACAGAGACCCTGGGTCAATTGGTGAGAACAATTTCCCCACTAAGGAGAGGGTACATCCACTAAGAGTGACAGTGGAGGCTCCTGTGGTCACTCACTACCTGACGGTATCACTGCCAATCTAGGAGCAAACACCCTGAGTGGCTTCACGGGGTACTCTCCATACGGAGGTGCCACCAGGACAGAATGAATCAGCACATGTAAAGCATTCAGAACATAAAACTTTCAAAGAGGTTTATTTTAAAAAGCAAGAGGCACATTAAGGCAGACATATGTCAAAATGTTGAAATCCTGAGAGATTATAATGAATTACATAAAATAAAATGTTACTTTGTGATATATAATTGACAAATATTACATTTTCTAGGGGCAGAGTGTCTGATTAACTGGAACACTCTCTGGTCCCCAACTGTGAAGACTGAGAGCAGCTGTACTTCTGTTTGATTTTCAAATTTGGTGTATTTACGACTTCTTTCAAAGAATCTCCTCCAAGCTCACATTTCTTCCTAGCTGAGACTACTGCTTAACCAATGTGTGGTCTGAGTTGTTTCACCCAAAACAAGACAGAGACAACCAGAGCATGGCCACAGTAATGTCAACTGTGGGCATTATGACTCCCTTAAGACAAATAAATTTTGATACGCAGAGCAGCAGTGTATTATTATCAAATTTAGTGTTACCTTTAGATATGAGCATCCCCCAAAAGCTCATGTGTGAGACAATACAAGAAAGTTCAGAGGTGGAATGATTAGATCATGAGAGATTTAACCTAATCAGATTAATCTACTAATATGGATTAACTGAAGGCACGTAGGGTGTAGCTGGAGGATGTATGTCACTGGGGGCCTGTTTCTGGGGTTTATCTTTTGTCCCTGCAGAGTGGAGATCTCTCTCCTCTCTCTCCTTCCTGGATACATGTCCGAGCCGCTTCCCTTTGCCATGATCTTCTCCCTTACCTAGGCCTAGAGCTATGGAGTCAGCCCTCTGTGGACTGAAACTCCGAAACTGTGAGCCAAGATGAACTCTTCCTCCTCTAAGTTTCTCTTGTCAACCCCTCCTGTAAGTCGTTCTTGTTGGGTCTTTCAGTCACAGTAGTACAGAAACAAACTAAAACATTTAGGCATGGCCTATGACATGTAAAACAGTGATATGCATTAGAGTACAGAAGGAGGAGGGAAATAATGCTTCCATAAGTATGACCAAAAAATCCTATTTGCTCATATTTTCTATACCTCTGGCAATCCTTCTAGATTTCTAAATCGCCTTGGTAGAAAATTCTGGAATTTTATCATTGATCCTATCATGTATGGTACCTGATTGCAAGTAGTTCTAGTTTTGATGTTAACTGATAGTAATAGAGGTAATTTATGTTTTTTTTAATTAAAGCATTTCAGAAAAATATGAAATGCATTGTATGATATTTTAGGTATCTATGTAGAATTATAGGCAGCTGTATTTGATAATTTGCTGGTAAGAGGTTTTTCACTGAATTCTTTATAATTGGACAAGACAGGACCATTCTGGTGGTTGAAATACATATGAAATCGACTACATAATGAGGCAGTTATTGCTCCCTTTTTTATTCTTAAGCCTTTTAAGATTTTTTTCCTTTTCAACAGATGTGTCATGAGCAGCTGAGTAACACTCTGGTTCATCTAAGACAATCCACCAAAGAATCCTTTAATAATGCAATGACCAAGTATTTTATTTTTTTTGGCAAAGAAGTCAGACAGCATTTTTTGAGACAAACACCCTTGGAAGAGCTTTCACTTTCCTGGTTAGGGATCCAAGTATTTCCCCTTCATCCCAGGGTGGAGAACAGGCCATGACCTTCCACTCCTGATACATTACATAACTCTAGTCCTCAAGCCCATCCAGCCGAGGAGCCTTAATCTGCAGCTTCATTCCTCACCATATTAGGAGAAAATCCAGTTTAGGCTTTATCAACTGTTTGTATTTTTTTTATTCCAAAACAATACCAGGAAAATGCTACATAGAAAACAGAATGCAACTGTGTGGCACAGCAACTTTTGTTGAGAAAATACCACTAGGTTTAAAATCAGACCTTAAGTGTACGGTAATCACTGTAATTTCAAAGAGGCATTAAAAAAAAAACACGGGAAAGATGTCATGACTCCATATTTTCTTCCATTGTCTTTTAGCTGTAACTTGAGTTATGTTTTAATGATTTCCAGAGATCTATAAATCATTACTACCCATACTGGATTAATATTTAATAACTTCCCCCAAATGTAAAGTCCTCCCTCCCCTTTATATGCTTCTTCTCATGTTTACACTCCAGTAATCATTGCTGTTGCTTTAAAATACTCAGCTCTTTTAGAAATCAAATAGTCTTTTAAGTTATCCTTTCTGGTACTCTTCCTTCTTTCCTGCACGTCTGTATATCAGCTTTGAGAACTTCCTCCAGTGTTTCCTAATGAGACACTTAGCACTTTCTGTACTAAGATCTGCTGGGGACAAATTCCCTCGGCTTTTATTCTGAGTATGTCTTTAATTTATTTTAACTTTTGATAAATACTTTTGCTGGCCATAGATTTCTAGACTGGCAATGTTTGTTGTTGTTGTTGTTCAAATCCTTTTAAGGAAGCCACTCCACTGTGCTGCAGACCTTATTGGTTCTGATGAGAAGGAAGTTCAGTTCTTGTTGATGCTCTTCTTAAATATGATGTCTCTTTTCTCTAGCTGTTCTCAGTGCATTGTTTTCATTGTAGTTTGTGTTGAGTAGTTTCAACACGGGATGCCTAGACTAGTTTTCCTCTTTATTCTGCTTGAGGTTTACTCAGTTTCAATCTGTAGGCTGATGATTTCCATCATTGTGTGTGTGGGGAGACTCTTATCCATTCTCTCTTCTGATATTTCTTCTGGCCCATTCTTTATACTCTCTCTTTCTGGAAATCTAAGTACAGGACTGTTAGAATTTGATATCAAAAATGCCCTTCATGATCCATCTTGTTTTTTCTCCTCAAACTTATCTCCTATGGGCTTCAGTCAAACAATTTCTGTTCCTCTGAGGGGCTAGGAAAGTAGTTCAGTGGACAAACACTTGCCCAGCATGTGCTGGCCCTCAGTTAGACTTCCAGAACTGCAAAATTAAAATAAAATAAAAAAGTATTTCTATTACTCTGTCTCAAGTTCACTTTTCTTTCTTCTACTTGTTAAGTCCATCCAGTGAAAGCTTCCATTCTCACATTGTGTTTTACATATCAGGACTATCCAATTCTTTTTGAAAAAATTCCATTTCTCTGTTGACATTATCAATATTTCTATCACCTTTCATTCACATTTCCCTCTAATTTATGTAAAGCATTTGCCATTGTCATTTGGAAGCTTCTGTCTCTTAATGTCACCACCTGTGTTGGCAACATGTTGGATAACAGTGGTTTTTTAAAATGTCAGTTGTTCACGGGTCACACTTCCCTTTTTCTTCACATGTCTCATAACTTTATTGTCTGGCAGACATTACTTTCAAAAGAATTCTAGAAAACCACAGTAAACAAGGGTTCTCTGAGAAAGGGCAAGATTTTTGTCTATTTGGTAATTGGAGTGAGGGACTTCAGTCCCATCAACAGTGAAGCTGGGTATGGGATGGACTGCTCTTTTATTACTATTAATTTCCTCTGGTTTCAAATGCATCAAGGGGAAAATCTGTCCTTTGTGTACCATACATCCCTTCTGCTAGAAGGGCTTTGGGATAAACACCATAGGACTACAGAACACTCTTTGCTTTGCCGTTCAGTCTCCAACCTACTGGGTTGCTGCTGGGTTCTTAACAAAAATCCCAATGGAGAGAATTGTCAGGGAGAGTCCTAACTCTGCATTTGGGATTTCTGCAAATTTCTGTCCATTGTGCTAAGGCAGGCAGCCATCAACAGCATGGTACCTCCATGTCCCAGGAGAGTCCTTCTACCTGTGCAAGGGTGACCATCTCCCAGCAAGGAAGAGACTCATGGAGCATTCCTGCACAGAGAGGGATGTGACCACTGGGCTCTGCTCAGCTAGAAAGAGTTCTTCTTTTCCTGGAACTCTGCTCCCTTCCACACCTTAATATCCACAACACTCCAATATAGTTTTTAAGAGATGATTTATATATATATCCTTTTTCTCTTTAGCTGTTACATGGTAATAAGAATCTGTCACAAACTAGTCCACATCCTAACTGGAAGCAGGACTCCCACAAAATGTTGTAAACATAGCATGCCCCCTTTTTTTAAGCTGTATTTGCAATGAACATGCTGGGCAGCCTGCCATTCTAGCTGCTGGGGAGGCTGAGGCAGGAGGATTGCAAGTTCTAGGCCAGGCTGGGCAACTTGGCGAGACACAGACTCACAATAAAATTTAAGGAAGGGCTAGAGTGTAGCTTAGTGGGAGAGTGCTTAGCTTAGTGGGAGAGTGCTTCCTAGCATGCTCGAGGCCTGCGTTCAGTCCTCAGCAAAACAACAAAGAAACCCCTATATTTGTTTAGGCACAGCTTGCATTAACCATAGTTTCACTCGGAAAAAAAATATCCTCAAAGTATTTTTAAAAGACATACTCCTTGCTAAGAAGCACTCCATGGGCCTTTATGATGATCTTTTTCTCTATGGAGAATTCTACTTATTTCAATTTACTCTCATACACATCATTTGATCCTTACATTCATCTAACCAAGTAGTCAAAGCCTGCACTATGTGTCTCATTATTCAATAAGGGAGTTACTGAGAGTAAAGGGGGGGCATGAAGCATCCATTGGAATTATAATTCATGCAAATTCTTTCCTGTGACTCCAGGGCTCAACATGTTCTGTCCAAAAGCTTCAATCTCACCTTCCATCACTCTCCCTGGGCATTAGCATTAAGCATGCTAATCTTTTCACAGTTCTCCAAAAAGCCATGCTCTTTCTTCCCTAAGGAAACTTGCTCTTTTGGTTCTTTTCTGCCTAGAACATTCTCCCACTGCTTTTTCTGCAGCAAGATGCTTCTCACCATTCAGCTCCCAACCCACAAGCCGCCTCTGCAGGGTACCGCTTCCTGGCCCCCAGAATGCAGCGTACCCCAGTTACCCACCGTCTCTGCCCCGTGCCTCCTCCTCCTCACTCATCAACAGTAACTGCTTTACTTACTGATTTGCTTACTTTGTGTTTGAGGGTCTCTTTCCCCCACCAGAATATAGAAAAATCATATCTGTTTAATTTATCCAGTGTCTGGCAAATAATAGGAACTCAGAAATACTTGCTGAGAGTGCCTAGTTACAAGGGAGCCAGGATATGAATTCAGACCTTTTCAATCCTGTCCAAATGGTCTCCTGGCAGTAATTTTAGTAAACTTTCTTAATCTCAAAAGACAGGTAATTGCATATCTGTTTATAACAATATGTATTTTTTATACCAGAGAAGGAATACTGTGTAATGATTTAGAGAAAAACTGAAGCCAGTCACCCAGATTTGAATATAGACTCTGTGGCTTTATAACTCTGAGCAAGCTATTGAACCTCTGTTCCTTAATTTCCCAATCTGTGAAATGGGCATATTAATCATGTATCTTTCATGGAGATATTATGAGGATTAAGTTAATTAATACATCTGAAATGACTGGCACATAGTAAGCCCATGGGTCTGTGATTGCTATCATTTTAATTCGTTACCATGCTCAGAGCTAAAATTTAGGGTTGGGCAATAGTGGATCCTAAAAGCACTAAAATATTGCTGAAAATGCAAGGAGACAAATAAAACTGTATTCCAGAGCTCCTCTCTGACCCAATTCTATTACCAAGTCTTGTTTGCCCACTTTCTTTATCCTAAACCCAATTCTAGCCAAAGCCACATAATTAAAGTTCTCTCCAATGTTCCAGAGAAATATTTTCTTTTTCTAACACAAGCGCTTCCCCTTTCTCTTCCTACTTCTCCTTTCTTGGAATGTGGATAAAATGACTGGTGCTTCAGCAGTCATCTTGTAACTTATGAGAGGAAACAATGAAATTAATAGTGATCACCCCTGACAATACTGAGTCTCATAAATAACATCAGATGTTGCCTATCTCTGGATTTCCAGAAATGTGAGAAAAATAAATGCCTATTTTTAAAAACCATTCTAGCTGTTGTTATTTTTGTTACTCTTATTTGCAGCCAAAATCTTTTCTAACTCATATAACTGGAAGGAAAATTTTAATAAGTCATTTGGGGTAGGGTGAGATGAGACACCCACTCCACCCCACTAAGGGGAATAAGCAAGTAATGACAGATGGAAAACAACCTGGCTTCTAAGCAAACAGGGGTATAACAGAGACTCTCACTTGTAAGGGTTGCCAAGTGATTAGCCTAACCCTGAGTCTTGATCTGGCATTGATCAGCATACCATGGAGCTACATTCCATGTAGGCTAGACACTGAAGGAAAGTTTCACATTTCTATCAAATTAACATATTCTAAGAGTTTTAGGAAGAATATTCCAAAACCAGAGATGTGGCCTCTTCTCTTTCCTAAAGAGAAGGAGGACTGAATTCACCTTGTCACTGTCTTTGAATGATCCCAGGAGGAGCACAGCATGGACATCTTGAGAAATCACCTTCCATGCCAAATTGCAGGGTGCCTGCAGCAAGGATCACTCTGGAGAAGTCACTGCTCTCTGTGACAGACCTTGGGCACAGTCCCAGTTGGTTACACAGCTGTCTGCCCCTTAGTTTCCTCAGGAGGCCATTCAGATAAAGTAAGAGGACAAATGCTTTGTTTTTTATGTTCTGGTTTCTCAGTAATCTTTGGATTCTAACATAATTACAAACAAGCTCAGCTTGGATGTCTTGCAAGAAGCACTTGAAAGGCAATGACTATAAAAAGCAGCTATAGTTTCAGAGTAATAAAAGCAAGAAGCCAGAGGAGGTCTCGGCTTACTTTCTCAGGCTCCCTGATTCTGTCATTTTAGCGTCCTCGCATTCTCATTCTTCCATTTCAGTTTTCTGTTTTTCTGGCCTGTCTCGCCCCTCTTGGGGGAAACAGGAGAGAACCCATGAAGCTATCTGTCAAAAAGTAAACAAGTCCATCTGAGTCGTTTTGTTGGCAGTCACAAGGACACAGAAAAAAAGTATTCCTAGATCAGGGGAGGCTTAAAACAGCAAATAAATCCAAGGTCACATAGCAGGGAATATTAGCAAGTTGCACTTTAAAAAGAAAAACCATGAGGTTCACATCAACAACTCAACTCTTAGGGGTTCATATCGTCCGAGTATAGGCCCGGTGCTCAGAACAGGAGTAGTGGCCGTGGCAGAAAGAACAACTTCAAACCACTATACCCGACCCCCAGGAATGCACAAGAGAGGACGGCATGACAGAATCTCTGTGGAGGGTTGGGTGGGGTGGCAGGCAGCATGCTTTTCTGTACTTTAGCTGTGAAAGTGGAGCCAGTCCACATGCTTGACACTGAAAGTAACCTACACTGTGTCATCTACCAAGGACACAGGAAAGGCCACTGACCAGAATCAAAGGTTGTATATTCGTCAAGGAACTGAAGGACATATATATTATAGTTGCCTGTGTAAATATATGCAGACAGTATATATTTAAAATGATTCAACTTCAGTTTTTTTTTTTTAAATGATGGTGCAAAAGCTACATGCATTCAGGAAAAACTGTGTTTCAGATTTTGAATTCTGATCTTTTCCTGGGCTAACGAGATGTGGTGTGGGGCTTCGTATTGGGCTGCATCAGCCCTGCAGTCCTGATAGGAAACAACCGGTACTCTACAATGTATGTCAACACACAGGGTCCGGTAGGTTAGATACACAACGCATTTTCAACTTAGGATATCTTCACCTTACAGTGGGTTTACCAAAATGTAACCCACTGCAAATTGAAAAGCATTTGTTCCAATATACTATGTACAGTGTAAAATATACATATATGTACATGCTCTTTAACTTGAAATTGGGTTACAGTTCCCTCACAAACTCACTGTAAGTTGAAAATAAAAGGCATTGAAAACAGGCAGCTCGGGAGCCTGAGACAGGAAGATCACTGAGTTTAAAGCCAGCCTCAGCAAATGTGAGGCGCTAAGCAACTCAGTGAGACCCTGTCTCTAAATAAAATACAAAACAGGCTGGGGGTGTGGCTCAGTGGTCCAGTGCTCCTGAGTTCTATCCCCAGTACCCAGAAAAAAAAAAAATGCATTGAATACAGAATATCATGGATATCTAGTCTACCATTAACACACTCGGAACACTCGCATTAGCCTGGAATTGGGCAAAATCATCATATGCAGAGCGTGTTTTGTAATAAAGCACTAAATAGCTCATTTAATTAATTGAATACTGGACTGAAAGTGAAAAATAGAATAGTTATATGGGCATGCTTTCACATCATCATAACGTAAAGAAATCTGAAGTCAGATCATCATATATTGGGGACTATCTGTAGTCTATTTTTCAGAATTCCCCTGCTGTGGCTGAAGGAGGGGAAGAGTGATGCTTATTTGGTATGGAGTTTCCTTTTGGAATGATGAATAAGTTCTGGAATTAGGAAGTAGCGACAATGCCAAATTTTTATAAATAGGCTCAACACCACCAAATTCTCCACTTGAAAATGTTATTATGCGGCGGGGTGTCATGGCGCACACCTGTAATCCCAGCAACACCAGAGGCTGAGGCAGGACTATATCATAAGTGCGAGGCCATCCTGGGCAATTTAGCCAGGCCCTAAGCAACTTAGTGAAATCTTGTCTCAAAAATAAATACATAAATAAAAAGGGTTGGGGATGTAGCTTAGTGATAAAGCATCCCTGGGCTTAATCACCAGTACCTTGTTATGTGAATTCTGCCTATAAAAAAATATGTGAAGAAGTTACCTCTGCTTTAATTCTTTTTTATTTGATAATTCAAAATGCTTTGAGGGGCACTGGGCTTGATTCTGAGCATCGCATATAAATAAGTGAATAAAATAAAGGTCTATCAACATCTAAAAAATAAAATAAAATAAATGCTTTGAGATTTCAAATAACTTTAAGGTGAAAGGAGGGTAGAGGGGTGGAGAGAGATGGAAATTTCCAAAAGGGCCCTGGGTTTAGAAAGATTGAAAAACATTTCTATAAAGGGCTACTGCTTGCTTTTAGCAAAGGACAGCAGTCACAAATAGGAAATGGTCTTGCTCCCTGTTCAGTTAATAATCATCTAAACAAGTGACAGCTAAAATGTATGTTTTGCAGGCAAAGTCAATCATCAAATGTGAATGTTTTATGTTCTGGCTGTGTTGAAACTAATATGCTATTTATGAGCCTGACATATACATTGATTTTGGTGAAGCTCAGTCAATCCCACAAGTGACTCTTATCACATTATCCTCTGAGATAAATTAAAGTTATGAGCAGAGAACTAGTTCAGTGACACCTAATCATTGCTCAGAGGCTATATTTTTTATCCAACTAGAGGATACTCAGGAAAGAATCTATAAAACAGAATGTAAGCAAAAAGAAGCTTTCTCTTCCTCTTTAATAAAATTCTACCCTTTAGCCAAGTAGAAATTATGAGCATCTTGGAAATCTATGTTTTGTGCTTCTGAAATTATACTTTACCAAGCAATCTGGATAAATACATTTTAAAAGACTGCCTTTTTATTTGAAAGTAAGTCACATTTTCTCTCAATGGGCCTAGTACCAACTGCAGTGCATGTCCTTATTATGTGGTTTGGAGGAGCCCGATGCAGCCGGCACTACTGCGTATGGAGTTATCAAAAAGATGAAGCTCCCATTCTGGCATCATCCAAGGGTTTGCTTTGATTTCCTAGCTCCCAGTCTGCCTCTCTGGTGTGGGGTGTATTTGGTGGCACACAGCCACTTCTTCCACATGTCTGGTCTCTATTGCTTTCATCACCCAGCCATCAAAGCCGAATTGTGAAAACTCTGCTCTATTGTATCCTCGTATTGGTTTTTCATTGTTTTCTCTGTCATTCCTTTTCAGCTCCAAAAATTCAATCATAACAGGATAGAATCACAAAGAAGGTCAAAGGGTTCATCAGGCAGTGTCTGCGGGTGTCCCAGGTGGACATTCTTATGTTTATGGGCTGACAATGCTCTCCAGTCCATCTTGACAAGGCTTTCCCTGAGTGGGACTGTCCTTCTTCCTCAAGGGGCACTCAGATCAGCTGAGCTCCAAACTATTTAGTATAAAATGCAAAGGGGGATGTAAGTCCAACCTATTGGATTCTGGCAGGCTGAGGTGGCCATTTGAATGAACACACACCAACATTTCCTGATGTGGCTTCTTCCACAGTATCCTTTTCCACACTCAGACTCACTCCATGGTGGCTGTAACTCAACAGCATCCCCTTGGGCAATAAAACCATTCATGTTCCATTTATGTTCATAGTTAATCCTGAGGTGGCTCCTTCCTAACTTCCAAACAAGTGGTTTTGAGTCAGAAAGTTATAACTGGGGTTTCTAATGAAACAGAGCATCCTAGAATTAAAGAGCTAAAAGGAAATCTGGAAAATGACCAAAAATACCACCACATTTTATAGACAATAAAAATGATGCTCAGAGAGGTTAAAGACCTAGTTCAAGACCATATGATTAAAATTTTGAGAACTAGGACTACAAACTTGGTCCCCAAATGTATAATTCTACCATTTGCCCCCTGATGTCCAGTCTCCTGATCTATTTATACTTTATTCTGCACTCTCTAAAATATTAAAGCTTAACATATTTAGAGATTATCCTATTTTTTCCCTGAATCTATTTCTGAAAAGCACATGATTAAAAAAAAAAAGTTGATTATATTTATAATCAAAAAATTTGTGGAGAGTAATGTCCTTGGTCAAAATCTTTACTAGACAATAAAAGAGTTATATGCAAAAGGGCACACAAGATAAAAATATTTTTTTAAAAAATGAGTTTCTCCAAGAATTTGAAAGTGAACTAATGAAATTGGCAAGAGTAGCAGATCAAATACCCTGAAGAGAGGAGTTGTATCACAAAATATAGAAAGATATCATACATTAAAAAACAAGGGCTGTGTCAAGTACAGTGGCTCATGCCAATAATCCCACTACTTAGGAGGCTGAGGCAGAAGGATTGCAGGTTCAAGGCCAGAAGGGGCAATTTAGTGAGGCTCTCAGCAACATAGCAAGTCCCTGTCTCAAAATAAAAAATAAAAAGGGCTAGGGATGTGGGTCAGTGGTACAGCACCCCTGGGTTTGATCTAAAAAAACCTCAAAACAACAAAACCCTATGGTATATCTGATTCAAAAGGAATTGACTAACACTATTTGCTATGAACATTAATCATAATTTAAATTTTTCATTAGTTGACATTTTAGAATGCATACTATTGAAATAGTGACAATAATTCATGTCCTCTATTTTAAAATCATTTGAGGAAGTGAGAGCTAAGATTTCTAAATAACTCTGCTTTCCTTGTGATTTGTAGAAACAATACCAAAGTATCATAGCCAGGTTAAAATAATAAATTTTTAAATTCATATTTGTATTACTGACACTATTGATAATAGTAATTATCCAACTGAAACATTTGAAATTAGTTCTCTACCCACACTCCGCAGTTTACTTAAAACACTGCTAATGGTATAAATTCCAGGAGAAAGCCCTAAGATTAGCAGTCAGAGTAATTCATGCCCTTTAAAAACATCATAAAAACAACTGTTGGAATTACAGTCCTCAAAATTCCTCTCATAGGATGATAAAGCACCGCAGAGACCAGCACCCTCCATCCACAGTAAATATGAATTCTGGAAAGACAAGAGCCGTAAGCTCCATCAAAAGAGAAGTGTATGATTTTATTCTGGCTGACACTCGCACACTGGGACTCTTGCTCTCCCACAGCTGAGATGAATGGCCTTGGTGGCTCCATATCTAATTCTTGACAGCAAACAGGAGACTATAAATCTCTGATCAATACTTCATGCCATAGAGGATGGAGACTTATTTCTTTTCTGTCATATTAGTTGAAGGTTTTTATTTCTAAGAGGAGTAACCCAACGTAGGAAGTTTTACCTCCTTTAAGGCTTCCTGTCCACTTATTTTCCAATAATGTTGTCATCTTTCTTGACCACTTCCCAGGATTACCTGTCATCACCAGTAATGCCTTGAATGGACTCTATTGTGAACAAATCTGTTGAGTTTCATCCAATTAAAAAAAAAAAAACACAAATGATGCAGAGAATTTAGGTCTTGCATATTACTGTATTTACTTTCATTTATTTAAAAAAATGATATCAATAAATATTTTGGTTTTGAAGAACAGGTAAGTGATGTTGGAAGAGAGTTTGCATTTTTGTTTTCATTTTCCATTCTCAAGCTCTCCATTTAAAATAAAATTGCTCATGTTCTCCTTAACAAAATATCTGTATTTCAGTAGAACTATAAAAGGAAAAAGCGCCAGGGCTCATGCTCACCCATACAGCAGTTCTGTATGAATTTGGTAAAGACAATCCTTTTGGAAGCTTGCGATTTGGCTCGTGGAGCAAGGGTGAATATCAGCCCCTATTTGTCCCCTTGCATTCTTAGTCAATGAACAACTGGTACAATTATATTTAATTGACCCTTAAATCTAAGAAATGACTCAGTTTCCCATTTATTGTCAACAACAGGAAAATGTCCCCAGCAAAATTTTAAAATTGCATATTTAAGAGAAAAAAAAATCATTTTCTTAAATGGTAAATGCTATTGATATTAATTCCTTGATGAAAAATTAATAATTATGGGAAAGATTATGAATATTAGTTATGGAAATTTGAGAAACTTTAGAGAGATCATCTTTCATGAAACTGTTTTTAACTGTTTTGTCCTATACACACAAAAAAAGAAAAGAAGCACTATGTAATGCTTAACAGACGATACAAAAATCAATATTCTGTAGTAGAAAAAGATATGTAATGTTAACAGTAGGAGGAAGGTAGATGAAAGCTTCTGGAACCCTACCACAGCCCTTTGTACCTCTGGTCATAGTGACCACTGACAATAAAGTCCCCTTGTACTTGGAAGCATATTTACATGTACTTAGCAGACTTGTATGTACTTAGCTGGTGACTGCTCTGTAGCAAGCCCCTTTATGAAGTAACATTTAGAAAATGTTTACTGAATGAACTGAGTCCATTCAGTCCATTTCAGGTCCATTTCCAATTTTGAAAAATGTACGCATGACAATCAGCACTCATGGTTAAGGCTGGTTCAATAGCTCTTATACCTTCTTCCCCGCCCCAACCAGCCTTGCCTTCTCTCTATTAATTAGTTATTAATGAAGTTCACAGCATTCATGTTTTAAATTACTTATACCTTTAGTCAAGGAACATTTATTATATTAGCATATCATTAAGTTTTATAGAAACTTGGCAAGATGTAACCCTATCTTCAACAGTAAGAAGATTCAGAATCCAGGAGCATCCTTTGAATGGCCAGATGCTGTGGATACTTTTACAGTCCAATGGGACTAGAAGTGTAATGCTTTGTGTCACTCAGTTGATGGAAGTTCCTCCTTGAAACGACTTCAGTGCCTCGTAATATTTATTTTGCTAAAAAAAATTTTAGAACATTTTAAATTGTAGATCTTTGGGGCTTTCTCACAAAAATTTCAGTTCAGAGGATTTGGGGGAGTATATATATTTTTGCAAGCATTCCACCCTCCATCTACTTGTTGAACACTCTTTACTCAAGAATCTTTATGGATTAGTGTCTTTCAAGGTTCCACCTTTGGCACACTCTCCATTCTACCTGGACACTCCCTCCCAAAACCTCTTCCTACTTCTCAGTTTAGCCTTAACCTATATGCTGATATGACCCAGAATGAGCATAACCCAGTCCCCTGTCACAGTTGGTAACCTATTCTTAAGTATGCCATCAGACTCAGGTCCAACAGTGTACTGGACATTTCAATGTGGGTGGTTCAGTGAGATCTCAAGACAACAGAATATTGCTCCTCAAGCACACACCCTGGAAATTAATGCCTGACTCCCTGCTCATGAGAGCATTCTTATGCTTGGATTCCTCCCTCCAGTTCCAATGTGACTTGATTTTTTTTAGGTGGTCTCTTCTGAAAGGAAGAACCCTTCATAACCCGTCCTGCATTCTTCTAAACATGGGCTGATAGAATTTAGAGCATACTTCAGCCAATGTACTTAATAGCATCTTATAAAAAACATAAAAATAATTTGTGAGTGCTTTAAAATATATACAAAGATACAGGCTGAGACAGTTCTTCTACTTAATTCCAACTTTCTCAATAATCAGCTGAGATTTGAATTGGTAGTGAAGAGAGAAAACGATTTCTGCAAATCATCTACAATTAAGAATTTAATCTGTGGGTAACTTACAGGTAAAGATGGGGAACATATGCAAAGAGAAGAAAAGAAATTTATTTCTGAAGAATGTTATTGACTACAATATGATAAAGATGATGATTAGTTTAAAAATATTTGTTGAGTATCCATGAATACTAGGTACAAGTTTCAAGATGCCAGACACTATTTTAGGCACAGAAAACATGGCAACACACAAAAAGGTCTGCTGTCACTCTTATAAGGGCAAAAAGAGTCAAAAACAAATACTGTACATGGTCATGTGTGCAGATGTGTATGTTAACAACACATCAAGTAAACTTCTGCTTCCAGTTATGACAGAGCAATGTGGTTCAGAATTAACATTCCACTGTAAACAACTGGAAAAATAAAGGAAGAAATTGTTTAGTAACAGGTAGTACAGGATAATTCTTCCATGCAGAAAGGAAACAAGTGCAGAGATCCCTCCAGTCAGTGTAGCTTCCCAGCACACAGCCCAGAGGAGTTCCTGCTCAGCGCCCAGCAGTCTCACAGGTGGAGGA
The DNA here is from genome assembly GCA_020662805.1 of Glaucomys volans. Lineage (NCBI taxonomy): Eukaryota > Metazoa > Chordata > Mammalia > Rodentia > Sciuridae > Glaucomys > Glaucomys volans. The sequence continues at coordinate 395,943 of JAJEJO010049989.1, read as the reverse complement.
ACAGAGACCAAAGTTCAGGAAGGCTGAATCAGCTAGAATATGTGGATCCAAGCACTAGAAAGGCAGCACTGAGAAAGAGAAATAGCTCCAGGAATGGGCATGAGGATCTCCTGGACTCAGGCTGAATACTGATCAGGGCTGCATGAGTGGAACCTTCACAAGATCAGAAGAAAAAAAAAAAATCACTTTTGGGAAAAGAACCAGGAACCTGTAATAAAAATATTCTCCTGCAGGAGAATAATTTAAAAATTTTTCATATAAGGTAAGGAATATGAATATACACCAGTGTGAATACTAAAAACATACCAGGTAGACTTCTTTTTTCAACCATAACTAAGTAACAACTCTCGCAATACCCAGAGTAAAGAGATACGGTCAAACTTAGGATTCTCACGTCTTACTAGTAAGGCAAGGTTTGTCCTAGCTAGAAGATACTCTAGAATGTTCTCACCCACTTCCTTAAAAAGCCCACAATAACTATTTGTCAAAATGAAGTTGTACACGGTTTAAAGAAATACAACAAAATCCAGCACACAAACCTGAAATTCACAAGGGCCAGAGTCCAGTGAAAATTAATAGACATATAAAGAAGGAAGAAAAAATGACCTATAGCCAAAAGAAAAATCAGTCAATTGAAAAAACACAGAGATGATGGGATTAGCAAGAAAAAAATGTTAAAATATATAATAAAAATATTCAAAATACTTAAGGTCTTAAAATACAACATGAACACAATGAGGATACAAAAATTATTAATATGAGATTTCTATATATGAAAATACAATCCATGAAGTAAAACATTCACTGGGTAGAATTACCAACAGATTAAATACTGGAGAAAAACTATTAGCGAACCTGAAGTCATATCAATAGACTCACTATTAACAGAAGCATACAAAGGAAACATGGTGAAAAAATAAACAAAGTCCTGGGACCAATAGGAGGATGTCATGTGGCCTAATAAATGTGTCAACTTCTAGCCAAGATGGAGTGAACAGGAACCAGAAACACACACGTGCACATTAAATAAATGCCACAATCTCAAGATACTGAATGTCAGGAAACTAAAAACAGTGATCCTTCAGAGGGAGGAAACAAACAGGTTGAGTCCCACTATGGCCCCAGCTTAAGAAAGCTTCTGGTTCCGGAATAGGGAACCCAGCAGACGCTGCTGCTCTCTCTGAATTTCGGAGGTGGAGCTGTGAGTCAAGGAAGCCCTGAGCTCAGCCAACAGGGTAATGGTGAGAAGAGATCCACAAAAAGACAGGACTCCAGAGATGCCCAGAGAATTCCCCTAAATCTTCAGCAGAACACTTCAGCAAATTCCTGTATGGAAACTACCAGAGGCCAGGCAGAAAACACAGGAAGGACTAGATAACAGGATCCCAGTAATCACAGATGGCTGGGGCTAGTTTGTGTTCCCACCAATCACACTAGAAAAGTTCATAATTACAGGACCTTGGAGAGAGTAGTATTCTGAAGAGTTACACCACTGGAGTGGGGAAAACTTTTCTTAGACTAAATAATGCTCTGGTCCTACCCAACACATTTTAAATGCAAGGTATAAAAGGATTGGTTTTCAAGTGCCAGAACGGAGTTCAGAAATATTTACAGAAAATAAAAATATCCAGCCCCTAAAAAGGTAAAGTTCACACTGAATTCCAATTTAAAAAAAATCAACAGACATGCATCGAAGCAGAACGTGCTTTACAATGAGGGGAAAGCTCAACCAAATATAGACTTTGAAATGATAAAGATAATGGAGTTAATAGACCAGCACATGAAAACAGTTATTATGACTTTGTATTTTAAAAAGAGAGAGGAAATACTGACATCTTAAATAAATAGAAGGAAGGTTTTAAAACACCTGAATAGAAGGTTGAAATTTGAGGAAAACTCAACAGTCACATATCCAGGGGCTCAAAAAACTCAAAGCATAAGAAACATGAAAAAACGATACCAATGCACATCACAATCCCATTGTTTGGACTAGTGATAAAGAATCATAAAATCAGAGCAGAGCACAAAAACATGCACAGAGGAATAAAGAAAAGGGCGTCAATCCCAAAGAAAACAGAATATCTTTTAAGTACTCAAAAAGCTGTCAACCCAGAATTATATACCCAGAGAAAATACTTTTCAAATATGAAAGGGAAATAAAGTTTTTTCTAACATAAAAAAGATAAAAGATTAAGCAGGAACAGACCTTCCCTATCAAGAAACATTAAAGGAAACCCTTCAAACAGAAGAGAAAGGATGCCAGATGTAAACATGCATCTATTTGAAGGGACAAAGAAGATAAATGACAACTACAAGGTGGCATATAAAATTTTTTCTTATTAGTTTAATCTCCTTAAGGGCTAATTGATTGTTTAAAACAAAAATAATAAAAATGTATGATAACAACAAAAAGGCTTAGAAGGAAGACATAGAAGCAACCTGTTGTCAGGTTTTGCATAGTTCTTTTTAATCTTTTTAAAAAGTTTAACTGACACATAGTAATTATACATATTTATGGAGGACAGTGTGATTTGTTGATTTATTTTGTGATGGGGTCTTTCTGTATTGCCCTGGTCTCAAATTCCTGGGTTCAAGTGATCCTCCTGCCTTCTGTGCAATGCAAGTACAGGTATATATCACGGCACCAGGAATCCAGTGCAACATTTTTTAATATTATTTTTTATTGATGCATTATAATTACACATAATAGCAGGATTCATTATGCTGTATTTGTACATGCACATAACATAATTTGATCAATCTCATTCCCCAGTACCTGGTCTTTCCCTCCCTTCCTCCCCCATGATCTGTTTCAAAGTGACATTTGATAAATGTATACGATATTTGATGGTCAAATCTGAGTAATTAACAAACCCATTACTTCAAATATTTGTCATTTCTTTGTGTGGGGAACATTTAAATCCTCTCTTCTAGCTATTTAAAAATATATAATAAACAACTGTTAACTACAGTCACCCAATGTTATAGAACACAAGAACTTAAACCATAGATTTTACAGATATTAAAACAACAGTATTAGAATAGTACCAGCAAATTTATGCCAAAAAGTTCAACAATTCAGATGTAAGGGATAAATTCCTTATAAAACACAATTATTAGAAATAGAAAACCTGAATAGCCGTTTATCTATTAAAGAAATTGATTTGTAGGTAAAAACCTTCCCATAAAGAAAACTGAAGGCCCGAATGATTTCACCAGAGAATTCTAACACTTAAGGAAGAAATAATATACTTCTTCCCAAACTCTTCCAGAAAATTGAAGAGAAGGGAACACTTATTCTATGAGGCCAGCAATTACCCAAATTCCAAAACAATATAGACATTGCAAGAAAAGAAAACCCAGAAACCAATGTTTTCCACGTATGCAGACGAAAATATTCTCACAAAATTTTAGTAATCAAATTCAACAACATATAAAATAGATAATACATCTGAACAAATGGTATTCATTCTAGGACAACAAAGATGATACAACATTTGAAAAATAATCAGTATAATTCATCATATTATCCCAGCAGCTCTGAAGGCTGAGGCAAAAGGATCACAAGTTCAAAGTCAGCCACAGCAACTTAGTGGGGCCCTGTCTTAAAATGAAAAACTAAAAAAAAGAACTGGGGATGTGACTTAGTAGTTAAGCACCCTTGGGTTTAATCCCCAGTTAAAAAAAAAATCATCATTTTAATAGACTGAAAAATAAAAACCACATGTTCATTGAAATAGAAATAGATACAAAAAAGCACTTGACAGAATCCAGTATCCAGTTCTGCTAAAATCTCTTAGCCAGATCAGGAATAAAAGGTACTACATCTCAACCCATAGGGGGCATCTGAGAAAAACAGCCAGGGTCATGTTTAATTATGAAAGACAAGATGCTCTTTCTTCCTAAGATCAAAATCAATTCATGATGACTGCTTCAGATCTTCTCAACATAACATTAAAGGTTCTAATCAGTGCAAAAAAAGCATGAAAAAGAAAGGACATCTAAATTAAAAACAAAAAACTATCTTCATATGAGATACTGTGATCATCTATGTAGGAAATCTTATAAAATAGTGAAACAAGCTACTGAAACTAAAAAGTTTAGCAAAATTATAGGATACAAGATCAATATACAAAAAGAAGTCATGTTTCTATATACTAACAATAAGCAATCAAAAAAGTTAAACAATACTATTTATAATGGCATAAAAAATGTGAACCATTTAGGAGAATAAATCTAAGAAAAGATGGCCCAGATCTGTACACTTAAAACTACAAATGCTGTTAACAGAAATTAAAAATCTAAATTAACTAAAGGACATAATTTGTTCATGGATTGGAAGATTCAAAAATTTAAGATGTCAGTTCTCCCCTAATTCATCTATAGACTCAATGCAGCCCCTTATCAAAATCCCAGGAAGGCTGGGTGTGGTGGTATATAACCCTAACCTCAGTTATTCAATAGGTTGATGCAAGAGGATCAAAGTTTGAGGTTAGTCTGAGTAACTTAGTGAGAACTTGTGTCAAAAAAAAAAATAAAAGGGATGGGATGTGGCTCAGTGGTAGAGTTTGCCTAGACTGCACAACAAGGCCCTGGGTTCAATCCAGAGTAAAACAAACAAACAAACAAACAAAAAACAGCAGGAGGTTTTCTTCCTGAAAATTGGCAAGCTTCCTAAAGTTCATGTGGAAATGTGAAGAACCTGGAATAGCCAAAACTGTGAAAAAGAAGGACATCTGCACAACCTGAATCCCAGACTAATTATAAGTACAAAAGCAGTGTGGCATTATCATAAATGGACTCAAAGAACAGAACAGAGTCCAAAAATATGCCCACACATATGTTGTCAATTCCTTTTGGAAAAAAAAAAGGTGTGAAAGCAATTCACTTGGGGAAGATAATCCTTTCAACAAATGGGCTGAAACAATTCAAGACTCATGCAAAAAAAAAATGCCAAAAAGTGCCCTTCATCCATATGCAACAATTAATTCAAAAAGGAATCACAGACGTAAATATAAGCACCACAATCTGATAAAACTTCTAGAAGAAAACACAGGAGAAAATAAAAATCTCTGTGACAAAGATTAGGGTTAGCCTTCCTCTTCCGGTCTCAATGACTTTGGGAGCAGCGGCTTATGGTACAGACATGGCCAAGTCCAAGAGCAACACCACACACAACCAATCCCCAAAATGGCACAGAAATAACATCAAGAAACCCCAATCACAAAGATAGGAATCTCTTAAGGGGGTAGACCCCAAGTTCCAGAAAAATATGCGTTTTGCCAAGAAGCACAAGACGGGCCTAAAAAAGATGCAGGCAAACAAAGCCAAGGCCATGAGTACACGTGCTGAGGCTGTCAAGGCCCTGGTAAAGCCTAAGGAAGTTAAGCCCAGGATGCCAAAGGGTGCCAGCCGCAAGCTTGAGCGCCTTGCCTTGCTTGCCCATTCCAAGCAGGGGAAGCGTGATCGTGCCCACGTGGGCAGGAAGTGCAGGCTCTGCCAGTCAAAGGCCAAAGGCCAAGCCCAAGCCAAGACCCAGGTGCAACTCCAGCTCCAGTAAACAGTTCCAGCTCCAGCTTCCACTTCCAAGGATGCCCAGGTCCCTTCAAAGGCTCCGTAGTAAAAACCTCTATGAATGTGAGGACAGAAGGACTGGTGTGACCCCTGTGCCCCTATCTATGGGGACTAGTGTCCTCCTGTGCTGTTTGTATAAATAAATCCAGATGCAGGAAAAAAAAAAAAAAGATTAGGGCTAGGCAAAGATTTCAAATATGGGACACAAGAAGCATAATCCATAAAATAAAACACTCATAAAGTAGAATTAAATTCTTCTGTTCTTCTAAGGAGACTGAAAAATCCCAAAACAAGAAGATAACATTTGCAAATCACAAAACTGATGAAGTACTTTTGTCCAGAATGCATAAAGAACTTTTGAAACTCAATAACAGGACAACTGAATTTTTCAAATGAGCTAAAGATCTGAAGGACAAATAATCAAAAAAGAGAACTCTATGCTTTAAGAAAAATAATGAGGAGGTAGAGTATAAAACTGGGAACCAATATAAGTATCACTTTCTCTAGATATTGTCCCAAATGAAAATGATCTGCCAAGGAATGCCACTTACCATCTGCTACCCCACTGACTTGAAGAAAGAACTCATCTTAACTATTTGAATTTAAACTACTTGGGATTATTAAAAACATCAGATTTATCCTGACACCCCTCAGTATGTCATAGGGCCTGGCATGACGGACCTAAAATCTTTCATTTAAGTAAATATTGAATGCATTAACATGAATTAATTGCAGATTAATATGGAAATGCTTTTTAAAGTGAATATTGTATGGAGGAAACATTGTAGAAAAAAATTTTGATAGGTTTAATAATTTATCATTAGTTTCCTTTTTATGTGTTCCAAAACAATTTGAATTTTGTTTTTGTTAATTATTTTTTAATTTGTCCATGGATCTTTATTCTATTTTATGTGGTATTGAGAATTGAACCCAGTGCCTCATATATGCCAGGCAAGCGCTCTACCACTGAGCCACAACCCCAGCCCCAACCATTTGAACTTTGTTAAATAAAATAAAGATTAATCTTCTTTCTCCTTCCAAATTTAATCCTTTTCCTTTAAAGTTTCATTTTTTTAAATTTTGTTTTTTAAAACATCATCTGAAGTTTATCACTGTGCTCTAGTTCCCCTCTCTCGTAGGCTTCCAGATTGTAGAAATCTGTTCCAGGCAGTGCCAACTCCAAAAAGATAACGGATGTACGCTACTATGGAAGAGCCAAGGAAACAGAAGTCTGGGGGAAAGGTGGGGAAACGCCGTATAAACTTTCACGGGAATCCAGAGCCCTTAAATTGTCTCCATCGTCCAAGAGACAACTGCCAGGATCATTCTGGCCTCAAAGAACAGTCTCACGCAAAGGCAGACCTGGCCATGAGAGCCCCAGAAGGCCGAGGTCCTTGAGTTAGCAGCCATCTTTTCTTCTCCCGTCTCAAAGAAACAGAACAAATTCCAAAATGCGTCAAAGGGATCTAGGCTTTTTCTGTTTCTGAAGTCTTGTTTCAGGTGGGGCTGCTGCTGACGTCGAAGGGGGGTGGGGCTCTCTTCCACAAAGCAGGACCGATTTAATTTCAGATATACCCTACCACAAAAAGCCAACCTTACGTAACACCTGAATGATGACACACAGACAGGGAACAAGTAGGCCCCCACAGTTTGTTTACTTTTAATAAATATTTTTTGAATATTTCAAATACATATAAACTTGCCCCTCTGGTGAGTTGTGAGGTCTGACAACCACCTTTTATTGTCACCCCAGTTTGTACAGTGCCCCACCCACCAGACACATGGTTAATGTTGATCATTTTCCATTTGATTCTGTTCTTATTAATTATTGTTGTTAATGATTCATGTTAATTTAGGAGTCATTTTGAACATTTCAATTATTTTGACTGAAATATAAAAGCATCAAAGTTGTGTGTGTGTGTGTGTGTGTGTGTACACACAAAAAGGAGAGAGAAAAGCAAAGACATTTTAAACTGATATGGAACTTTGCTTCTTAAATTCACCTGGTGGAACTTTGCCAAATAGATTTATTTGCCAGTCTATTTATAAGACCTAGAAGATGTCGCAATTATATATTTTTTGGAAAGTGACAACAAAGCTGAACTTAATGGAATTCAGAGGAAATAAGTAAATATAAAATAAAGTACAGTAAACCAGCTATGATGGTGCATGCATGTCATTCCAGCTACTCAGGAGGCTGAGGCAGGAGAATCACAAGTTCAAGGCTAGCCTTGACAACTTACCCAGATCCTGTCTCAAGATTTTAAAAGAGAGAGAGAGAGAGAGAGAGAGAGAGAGAGAGAGAGAGAGAACATGCACACTAGGGGTTATCTCAGTGGTACCTGAACCCAATCCCCAGTAAAAGGATGGGGGTGAGTGTAGTGAATTGGTTACCAATGAATTTCGTAGCCTGTATGACAACCTACATTTTATGAAAAATATGATTAACACTGTGAGTGGAAAATGTTGTAGTCAAATAAATGGTTATTTACACAGAATGAGCAAGTCTGAGTATCTTTGAAGGCAGGGGGTAGGAAGCTTTTAGAAGAGGACTGACTGATTTGTTGGGGAAGGGGAAGGACCTAGTAAGGCTGCCAGGAGGCAGGAAGGCATGGATCCAAGTGTCCCAGAACAAGTTCCATTTTTCTCAGTCAGGAATAAAGACAGAGAAGGTGAAAGTCTGAATGGGGAGATGCATGGTGCAGAGTTTGTGTGACCTTAATATTCTCTGGGGGGAAAAATGTTCATGTAGGACCTGGGAGGTCTTGGGTTCAATACTGAACACTGAAAACAAATGTGCATATGTGTACATTCTTATACTTATGGGCATGTGTGTGCCTTGCTAATAGTCACTAACTACTTTTTTTAATGAATGATGCTCACCAGTACAGGCACCATGCTGGTTGTCTACCACTGGATCAGCTGCTCTCAGTAGATACCTGTGTCTTACTAAGAGTTATAAAACATTTAGAATATCACCCTTGCATGTTGCTATATAGTTTTTTAAGCATGTTCACTCACCCTTCTGTCAGACTGCCCCCAAGCAGAAGCCTTAGGCTTTTGGTATGACAGTCTAGCTGTAGTTTGAATTTAGACTCTAGCGTAACCTATGAACTGTAGAGGCATACCTGTTCCATGGTCATGTTTTAAACTTCCCTTGGGATGTCCCAGGCAGGAGTCTGGATCCCATAAGCACTTAGGGAAGCCAAATCTCCAAATATCTGGTTACCCTTCCTGTGAATGAGAACTGGATGTTCATTCACATGAGGGGCTATACCCAGTTAGCCCAACAAGAATGTGGGATGTGACTGAGAGCGAGGATCAGAAACAATTACCAGTGGACAAATCCAGCCTGCTACAGGTTTTTCGAAAAGATAGATTTATTGACATACAGTCACTTCTATTGGTATACATATAGTATGTGGCTGCATTTGTATTACAATAGCAATATTGAAGAGTTACACCAGAGATGGAGAGACAGGGATCCGATGACTATAAAGCAGAAAATATTAATAACTGTCTTTTTTCAGGAAAAAATCTACCAACCCTTGATCTATAGCAAAAGAATACGAGTGGGGCACATGTAGCTGTTGTGTTCCATCCAGGACACACCAAGAGAAACCCTATTTTCCCCAGCCTAGGAAAACAGACAGATCCCCAGGAACCCTGGCTGTTAAGAAGATTTTCTCCCCAGTTCTCCACCACCCATCTCACAGGCTGGGCCATCCTGGAGCACTGAGATTTGATTCTCCTTTCTGAAAAGAATCCCTCCACTTTTCTTCCTCCCTGGTCTCAGGAAAGATGGGAGTCTTAATTAAAACTGCATTTATTTATTTATTTATGCTGAGTACCTCTTTGTTTAAAAGTCCTTTTGTATATAGAGAGAAGTGCTCTAAGATCCACTCCTGAATTTAGAAAGGAAAATGCTGTAACACCCATCTATCTATGAAAATAAAATTTCGGTGTTTCCATGGATTTCACCAGAAAGTCTGTTTAGACCTATTTAGCCTTTCTTCACGCATCTAGGGGAAAACTGAAATTGGAAGATTAAATTGATTGTGTGATTTTAGAATTCAGAGGCTTGTGTTCTGTTAAACAGAACACAAGATCTAGAATAAAGGTTTTAAATCCTTAAAGTGGATATAAAGCATTTACAAGAAAAACTGAAAACCAGTGGGATTTTTAAAATCACAAGTTATAAAAGGCAATGTACTCTAAAACAAAATTACTGGAGACTCACTCTGTCCTGCAAGGACACACCAAGGGATTACAGTGACCATTGCCCCATTTTCTGATTACATGCCAAAGTGACATGTGACAATTTCTCTAGTGTTTTTGAAGTCAGATAAAAACATAAATCAAAAGCCACTGCAATCTACTTACTGCATTTCAAAGGAAAGAAAGATTGAAACTTTCTAGCCTATTAAGAAAGTGAGTTTGGGGGAAGATCAAAAGAGGTTGGGGTAGTATTTATCAAGTTTATTGAGATATGCTGTAGAAATCAAGAGTAAAATTGGCTGCCATTTTAAGCACTATCTTCTGTGTACGTATTTTGCACCACCTTAAGCCTAGAATTGCATACCATACATATTTTCTTTCTTTCTTTCTTTTTTTTTTCCTTTTTTCTTTTTCGGGTACCGGGGATTGAACTCGAGGGCCCTCAAACACTGAGCCACATCCCCAGCCCTAGTTTGTATTTTACTTAGAGACTGTCTCACTGAGTTGCTTCATGTCTCACTTTTGTTGAGGCTGGCTTTGAACTCATATCCTCCTACCTCAGCCTCCAGAGATGCTGGGATTACGGGCTTGCACCACCACACCTGGCAATATTGTCTTAATGAGAAATACTGCTGATCTGTATCTGGAAAAACAGATTAACAGTGTTTGTCATCTAACATTTTTATTATTTTCTGACTCAAAATGAACAGAACATTACTTTTATCTTCATAAAGAATTTACAAATTATAATCTTTCCCCTTTCCCTTGGTATCCACTCTGTGAATGACCTAACAAAGCCTTTGGCAAGTAACCCAGCACAATCCCACACAGATGAATAAGACTGAGTGTAAAATTTTCCAATCACACTGTGAATTTTCTAATGTCTTTGACTCAACTTAACCTTATCAGTCCCTTAGAATGAATGATAAATCTAGATCAAATCCTTAGCATATTGGAAGCCAGTATTCACCCTTTCCTGATGAAAGCAGAGGATGACCTACCATCTTCTAAATGCTACTGCCAAGATTACACAATTCTCAGTATGGCTTCATGTGTGTGAAGGTCGGGGGTCAGGAGGGACATTCAAATAGTTGCCTGAAAATCAACTGTAATTCCTTAGTTCTCTTCCACTCAGAACACAACCTCTAAAGCCCTAAATTTAATTCTCTTCTTCCATTCTATTTCTACCTAGCCCAAATTTTTCTGTTCACTTTGGCTGTGGGAAGATAAGATAAAGAAATAAACATAAAATGAAAGGGTTATATATAAGAAGAGCATTCATGGCCTAAACACTTAAAATAACAGTCCAAAGTAACACTGGAGAAGTAATGTTCCTCTTTTTTCTTTATTTCAAGCTTAAGAAGACCTTTCCCACCCTTACATGCCCAGGTCTTCTATATTCAATCATGGACCATAGCAATGATGAACTTTAGGCGTTTATAACACTTTTAAGTTTTTTATTTGTCATTTCTCATAAGTATTTAAACTGGGAAGAAAGATAATTTGCTTTTTCTTGCTCAAGGTAATTTGCTAAAGGTCAAGTTGAATGGACTTCTAAGAACAAATGAGTAAAGTTTTTGCACCTACTATGATCAGTACTAATGTCACACAATGTACCCAGAATAATGAGGGTATTTCTTTCAAGGTCCTCATTATGTTCTGCTTAATGTTTAGAAATTGAGTTTGAGCCAGGTAAATGTGAGTATCAGGCTGGTGGCACTTTGGGGGATGGATTTCATTTGTAAGCGGGTTGGCAACTGGCTAGATGAGAGCCATTGCCAAGGGGAATAGAACATCCCTGTGCCTGAAGATTTCACCTAAGAACTTCTAGTTCAGAGAGGAAGGGACTGGAGCAGTTTATGCATACACAGCAGAAAAAGTCCATGAGCCCATCGGGGAGGGAGAACTACAGACTTCCACAACAGGCATGATTCCTACACCATTATGCTGTTTTCCCCCACTTCTTGCTTAGCCAGGATTGTAAAGATGAAGAATCGAGGGGGAGCATTTGACGTGGTGAACTTGTGCTTCTCCCCCACACTGTGTCACTCCATAGGGAGTGCTTTGGAATGCTGTGGGAGAGCTCTGTGCATGTTGCAATGACCGGCATTTAATCAGCAGGTCCAGGAATGCTAGGAGTTCTACGGTGCAGTGGAACACTGCACTGCACAAGAAACAATGGTCCTGTGTCATAAATAACTCAAATTCCTGCTGGACATTCGCCATAGGTGAAAACCCTGTGAATAACGATAAGAACTGTCTGAACCTAGAGCTTGATTTGGTTTTAGACATAAATGCAAATTATTTTTTATACATAGAATTTTCTAGCAATATAACCATAATGCAAATTGAAGAAAAACCATACTTGGTTTTGTTCAAACACTTCCTTTTCTGAAAATTCCAGTTAATTTCAATATAGCTCGTGTAGACCACTCTCTTTTGATAGCTATCCTATGCATCAGAACAACTGTCTGGAGCTGGAGTTTTGTAGCTCAGTGGTAGAGCACTTGCCTAGCACGTGTGAGGCACTGGGTTTGATCCTCGGCACCACATAAAAAAAAAAAAAAAAGTAAAATAAAAGTATTGTGTCCATCTACAACTAAAAAAATATATTAAAAAAAGAAGAACAACTGTCGGATGCCTTCAATGTGTCCTCTAGTTCAATCATTTCCCAATGTTTACATCCAGAAACACTTATATAAAACATATTTTTCTTTGTTTTTTTTTTTTTTTTGCTTTCATATGAAAACTATGACATTAGATTGATATTTTAAATTATGTGCACAGGGAGCTTATGTAACCTGTTAATTTCATTTTGAAATGGTAGATGAGGGCACTATGCCTGGTAGGTCTGCGAATCAGGGCTGCAGACCATTCACTCTTTTCTGAAAAATCTCTCAGAATGTTCTTGCCTGGTTTTCCTCACTCCTCTTTCTTAGTCTATTTCACCAGCAACTCTTGTATCCAACCTTGAAAAGCATCAGATCTTCTCAGTTTCCCTCCCCAACCGTTTCTTCTTGCTAACTCACCTACTTATTTCTATGACTATGACAAGCACCGATTTACCAAACTGCTCTCAAATCTAGACTTTGAGTTTCCCACTTCTTGTGTTGATTCCACAGCACATTTCCACTTGCCCATTCTACACAACTTGGATTTTCTACCAGTGCAGTATTTCAAATACAGAAAGTCTGAAACAGACCTTGTTATCTCCGATGCAAACTCTGCTCTCCCTGCAGTCTTTTTTCCTTGGTTTGTGATGTTATTTACTAAGTCTCCTGAATTAGAAAACTGGAATGGTTTTAAAAGACTAGTTCATCATTTTTCATTCTTCCAAAGCAAATATTCACCAAATTCAACCAAACTATATCTTAACTATTTCTAAAAATCTATAGCACAAGCTTAAACTTGCACTGAAAGACAATATAGGTCATGTGTGGTGGTACATGCCAGCAATGCCAGGACTCAGGAAACTTCGGCAGGAGGATCTCAAGTTTGAGTCCAGCCTCAGCAACTTAGTGAGATCCCATCTCAAAACTTTAAAAAAAAAAAAAAAAAGGGCTGGGGATGTGGCTCAGTGGTTAAGCACTTCTGGGCCTCAATCCCGATACCAAAAAAATCAATGTAATAGTAACAAAATCTGAATGTCAAATATGATCTAACTCATTAATTCTACTTAAGGTATCCAGCCCACAAAAATAATTTTATACATTTATATGCAAAGAAGTTAAATAAAAGGTTATTTATGAAAATAAAGAAACAAATAAGGATGCTTTTATAAGCATCCATACAAAAGTGATCTTGAAGTCATTAAACTTATGCTAATCGAGTATCTTTATTATAATAAGAAATATTTTTCATAGTGTTATATAAAAAATCAGGATATGTCAGACACAAGCCTGTAATCCAAGCAATTTGGGAGGCTGAGGCAGGAGGACTGCAAGTTCGAGGCCAGCCTGAGCAACTTAGTGAGACTCAGTGTCAAAATAAAAAATGAAAAGATCTGGGGATATAGTTCAGTGTTCGAGGACCCCTGGGTTCCATCCCTAGCACTGAAAAACAAAAATCAGGATCTTAAATTGTCCTAAGTAAATAAAATAAGCAGGGAAAAAAATGACTATAATGAATTGCTATTGACAGTCGTCTCTGGAAAGAAGATCATAAACTATTTGTATTTTCCTCTTTATATTTTTTGCTTTCTTCCAAATTTTCACAGTGACCATGCTTTTCTTATAAGTAATTATTTAAGTCCTTTTCAAGTCCTGTTAATTGTGCTACCATCAGAGTTCAGTCACCTGTCAGAACAGCCTTCTAATCCCCTTTATTTGCTGCCTGTATCTTCTTCTTTTGGACTGATGTCAATGCCTTGACAGCATGAGACCATGAGATTACCCTGAGCTCTGTTCCCTGGAGTTTGTCTCCTGCTGCTCCCTGCTGTGCCTGGCTGTCAGAGGAGGGTCCAGTACCTCTCTCAAATCTGGTTTCCAGCCTCATCCCCTGTAATTCCTCACCAACACACACCTTCCGGCCTTTGCTTCAACAAACCATGGACTGTGGTACTTTTCACAAGACTGTTTCCTTTGACAAGAATGTCCTTTCCCCTGGGCTGTCAGGACAAGTAACATACTTATCCTTTAAGACCCAGTTCACATGTTATGAAGCCTTTGCTGACTGCACTTTCACACTTCTCTCTTCACAGAAGTGAGACATACCACAGGAATTCTTCTTACTGACTTAGTCTTTATATCCCAAGATCTTGAGAGAAAATCTGGCAAAACTCATGGGAACACCTGTAGGAACCCAAGCCACCAGTTTAACCCAAGGATTGAACCCAGGGCACTTAACCACTGAGCCACATCTCCAGTTCTTTTTATTTTTTATTTTGAGACAGGGTCTAAGTTTCTTAGGTCCTCACTAAGTTGCTGAGGCTGACTTTGAACTTATATTCCTCCTGTCTCTGCTTACTGAGCTGCTGGGATTACAGGCATGAACCACCACACCTGGCCAGATATCAATAATTTTTAAGTTTCCCCACTGTGAAGAACCACTAGCTTACATAAGAACAGTTTTCCCCAATTACAGACCATCTCTGAAAAAAATAAGTATTTTCATTGATAATCTCATACTCAAAAGTAAAAAGTGATAGTATAAAGGAAAAATAAATAACAATGTTCCTCGAAGAATTTTCTTCACTTATGGGAGGTCAACATTTTTTAACCTTTTTCTATTCTCAAAATACATTTTCACCACAAAATTCATATATGAATAAATGATCACATTTCAAAAACCTTAGACAACAGGAAAAATTCCGGAATATGAAGAACTTTGTTGATAAGAAACCCAGCTCTAAAAAGAAAACTTGCTAATTTTAGGGATTTTTGTCCCATAGCAAATAACTTCAGTAGTTATTAATGTTAACATATTAGCAGCCATAGTGAAGAGCTTTGATATTTGAATGTCAGTTCTTCCTGTGGGGAGAATATGATTCAATCCTTTTCATCAAATTGAGTGAAATCATGTTAAACTTTTCAGGGATCCACCTATCAATGACAAGGACATTGGAACAATGGTTTCCAGGAATGAAATAGCCAGTGCAGTCCAAAAAGGTATCCTGGTGGGTATGCGGCAGGAAGGTCATACTGAGGTGATGGTGGAGGCAGGGCTGTCAGATGAGACTGGAAAGTAAACTGGTCCCAACTCTCTCTTCCAGAGGGCTGCTTTGCTTCTTTGGTGTCACACATTATTATCCTCACTGTCACCAACTTACTCTGATCTGGGTATACATTTGTCCCTGTTTCTCTGACAAGGGAAAATTCTCTTAAATTTTTCCTTCTGTATACAAGACAAGATAATTTTTCAAAAAATTCTTTGCTGAAAATGAAAGAAAACAGGAGGGAAGAAAATTAAATAGGGAAAAATGGAGACTATGTAATATATAAGGTTGTAACCCAACAGTGACTATTGTCTAGTTGCACTTTACCTGGTATAAATTAACGGATCTGTACAGCATTGGATGGCCACTGGATGTCAAAATACCATTTCACTCAACTAAGTTTGGCCCCTAAATTTAAAAGTAACTACCTCCCTCTCAAGGACTCCCTCTTCAAACTCCTCCTTATTATTCTGAACACTATATATTTTCTAGGGGAAGGTTTCCAAAAAATGTTCAACCTCAACCCATATCAATTAAAAATATAATTTCTACTTCTACCCAGTACAAATATATCATATACATAACAAATAAAAATTCTGTGTAATAGTCTCATTTTATGTGCTGTACTCTGATCTATTTCCTCTTCTATGCCACTTTTTCGAATGTTGATAATGAAACCGATTTCTCCAGCTACTGCTGGGTCACTGGAAAATTAAGTAAAGGCTGCAAATGTCCATCTCAGTCTAGTGCTCACATTTACATGGAAGTTCATTTACATGTGATGGATACAGTAAATTAACTCTTTTTCAATTTCTCAATGCCACCCACTTCTTTGAAGTCTCAGAACACACTGGTTGGTTCAGTCATTTTCCACACAATAAGGATTACAACACACCCAGGGTCTAAGAATAGGGCCATCAGGGTACCAACTCCTACAAGTATGCACAGAAGTTAATCAAAGTCCCAGCTTCTCAAAAACAGAGGAAACAGAGGAGGAGGCAACACGTGTAGTTTAATGTAGCCTCAGGTCAAGGAAGAGGTGGCAGGAGAAAGGAAATTCGAGAATCCAGAATGATGCGGATATATTTATTTCTCAGTTCTACTGCCAGGAAAGGTAGGGAAAGAGCTAAGTAATGAATGACACACCTGGTCCTTTTGAGTGAATGAATGAATGTTTTCATCAATATTTATAGTCCTTCTTTGAAAATGCCATAATGATATGAAAAAGTGTTCCTCCATTTCTACTTGGGTAATTTAGAATCTGTGTTATTTCATTTATGTGAATTATGCAGGAACTTGAATAGAGGTGTTGCTTACAGGACTTCCTTCTGGGGGGGAAAAAAATCAATCCTTTCATTTTTAGGCTCTCGCTGCCCACAGTCATTTGCTGCTCAGCAGCTGCCTTCACATGAACAACTCTGACTCCACGGATTGCTAGATGTTCCTAGTAGAGACCCTAGTATTTTTTTTTTTTTTAAGGCATTAGAATGAAGTTTGAGGACGAGGAATCTATGCTAGTCAGCTTTCCATTGCTGTGGCAAAATACCCAAGATCCTCCAATTTATAAGGAGGCAAGATAATCTTGGTAAGGTTTCAGAGGTTTCAGTCCATAGTTGATGGGCCCCATTTGTTTTGGCCTCTAGTGAGGTAGAACATCATGGAGGAAGCATGTGGCAGAGCAAAGTTTCTTACTTCATGGTAGCCCAGAAGCAAAGAGGAAGGAGTGGGGGCCCCCCTTCAAGGACATGTCCCTCCCCATGACCTATGTCTTCCGACTATGCCCCAACTCCTACAGGTTCCACCACCTCCCAATAGCACCATCAGTTGGAGACTCTACCTTCAACACATGAACCTCTGGGAGACATATAAAATCCAAACCATAACATAATGTCATTACTCAAGATTTTCAAATATGACTGAACTTAGAAAACAAGACACTTTTCAAAGATTTTACTGAGATAACCTCACTTTGTCAATCAAAGTAATTCTAGTTTGGATAACTGTGGCCTGTGGTTCCACATAATTTTGTTCCTGTCTCTGATACAGCACAGTGCTTTCTGTACCTGTATGGTACAGGTACTTCTGTACTGAAACTGAGTACGAACATGTCTTCACTTCTTCACCAAGATGAGTTGAGGCAAGAGTCACCTTATTCTTTGTATTTGTAGTATCTACCACAGGGTCTGGAGTTTAGAATGGGTTCGATAAGTGTGTGTAATAGAAAAATAAGGAAAGATGTATGAGGAACATGAGGTTGGAGGCAGGGCAGGAGAAGCAAGAGAAGTTATAGGCTTTCCCCAGAAAGAAATTACATTCAGAATGGAAAGTTGAAACCCAATCAAGGCTCCTCGTTATGTTCACTCTCAGGAGGCAGTTGAGCCCTAAAACCATGCATCTTTATCAGATGCATATAAATCACTTGGAAATCTGTTAAAATGCAAGCTCTGATTCAAGAAGTCTGGGGCACAACGGGTTATTAGGACTGCTGGTCTCCAGTTCAGACATACCTCTAGTAACAGCCAGCTCTAAGTATCTACCACTGCATGGACATGACTGGGGTCCTGGGAGGAAGTAGATAATGAATTTAAAGCAGGTTTTCCACCCCCAGACTTTAGTAGGAGGCTAGCTGGCTCTTTTCAAATGGTGATCAGCATGAGGGGAAGCCACCAATAAAAAATTAAGGACCTGAAGGGTAGCAATTGGAAGAATGAGACAACATCAGCCCTAATTCAGACGCCAGAGGGAGGGAGTCACCAGAATCAAAGAACTTCCCAGCTAGAAGGGGAGGAGTAGTCATGGAAAAAGCTGTGGTCTTGAGTGTCCTGGGAAGAGGTTCTTCTATGGAGGCAGGGTGCTGGTAAAAACACCCAGCCTCACCTTCCACCCTCTGTCTCCTCCTGTTTCTCCCACTGGCTGGACTTAACAAGGAACCAGAGGGCAAGGGAGGCTTATGGATGAGCCAGGAGCCCAGAGCGAAAGGAGAGTGAAAAGTGCACTGGAGGGCAAAGGGAGCTGTCCAATATGGGAACTTGGACTCATTTAGCAGTTCATTATTTCCTGGGGTTAAAAGTAAGTGCCCTTAAGACAGAAAAGGTCTGGATTTGTCTAAAAGGGTTGCAATAAAACAGCCTAGAATAGCCTGTGTTCATTTCTGCAGGCAAACTTTAGGACATAAAGAACCTCCAGGGGCTTGGTAAGTAGGGCCAGCTTTAAAGATAAAAGAACAACAAGCTGAATGCCTGAGGCAAAGGCATAAAGAAGTACTGAGATGCCATCAGAAGCCCAGCTGGGGGAAACTTAGAACCCAGAAGCCTCTACTGGATCTCCTGGAGAAAAGGCAAGTGAGTCAGGGCCAGGACAGTCAAGGAGAGCAGCAGTTACTTTGGTCTCACAGGCACTTTGCCTGAAACCCTCTACCTCCTTTTTGTAATTTAAATGTAGTATCACTGGTGGATTTCCCAGATTTGGGGAAGAAGGTAGCCCAGGGAAAGTACAAGATAGCAAGCACCATAACTGAAGAGCCAGCTCCTAAAAAGATCTAAGCAGAGGTTAGAGAAATGCATAAACACATACACTGTGTGTATCTGTGTGTGTGTATATATGCAAAGTATATATAAATGTTAGATATTATTAACCCAATGATAACACACACACACACACAGTCATCCTCAGATGTACTCAGTGAGGGACTGATTCCAGGACCCACTGTGGATAACAAATTTCCAGAGTTCCTCAAGTTCCTTATACTAAATGGAATGGTATTTGCAAAGAACTTCCCTCCCTGTACACTTTAAATCATTTCTAGATTACTTATAATGCCTAATACAGTGTAACTGCTATGTGATAGTTGTTAACTGTACTGTTTGGAGAAAAATGACAAAAATGTCTGTACCTTGGTAGGGGTTCAATTTTTTTTCTGAGTATCTTGAAACTTGGGTTGGTTGAATTCCAGGATGAGGAAGCCACATGATTGGAAGGCCCACTGGTATATATAAATACCCATATATCTCAAACAATCCCTCATTGATGCTGTAATCAGTCTTAGGAAAACACTTTAAAATGGAAGATTGACCTGGTTAGCATGCCTGCAGACCCAGCTACTCAGGAGATTGAGGTAGAAGGATCACTTGAGCTCAGGAATTTGAGGTCAACCTGGACAACATAGTGACACCCTGTCTCAATAAAGAGAAAAAAAGTGCTCGGTGTGGTGACACACACTTGTAATCCCAGTGGCTTGGGAGGCTGAGACAGGAGGATCATGAGTTCAATGCTAGCCTCAGCAAAGTGATGCACTAAGCAACTCAGTGAGACTCTGTCTCTAAATAAAATACAAAATAGGGCTGGAGATGTGGCTCAGTGGTTAAGTGCCCCTAGGTTAAGAAAACAAAAAGAAAAACAGTGAACACTCTTTCACCCTAAAAACCATTGCTCTCTCAACCCTGTGAGGAAGGTGTCCTGCTCCACATCAGTAACAGAGGTGCTTGGCAGCAGTCCTTGCCTGGCAGGAGATGGGGGTGTTCCTAAAAATGGCTGGAATTTTAAAGAAGTAAGGAATCACTCTGGTTCTTGATGGTGGGTCAGATTTGGAGGCTCTGTGCCAGGATGACAGGGCAGGATGTTGACAGACGTGACCCCTCTCTCCTTTCCCTGTTCCCTAAATCCACATTCCAAGAGAAAGGAGATGGCCAGTTTACCGCTTGCCTCTCTTGCCTCAGGGAGAGGTACTAGGAGAAAGACAAAACACAAAAACAGCAAACACTCCAAATTCTTGGCTCCAGTTCAAATGAGAGACAAAAAGTTTTGAGAAGAGAAATGAACCGGCAAAACAAGTTTTTACACCACACCATTCCAATCTGAAGCCATGGGGGAGAAAATGGAAAGCAAAAGATCATTCTAAGAAATTAGAGGTCATGCTCTCAGTGTCCCACCCCCAGAATAAAGCCAGAATATTGGGGTGGGAACTGGGATCTCCCAGGCTTTCCCCATAAAGTTCAGGAGAATCTGGCAAGACACTTGCTGCCTGCCTCCCTTCTTTCATGATGAGGGGACACACCTGGAAGACACATCTCATGGTGGCATAGAAGCAAGAAAAATGAACAGGGATGGCAGCCAGAGCTGAGCTTAATGGGTCAGCAGTTGCCCAAATTGCCTAAGGGGGTGCTCATTTTAAATAAGAGGAGACAGAGATTGATTGATTCTCAGTCAGAGAGACACACCTGGCTGGAGATGAGGGTCCAGATGGCAGGGATGTGACAGTGTCTGTGAGAAATCAGAGGAGGCTAAAGGCTCAGCTGAGAACAGGGAGTCAGGCAAGTGTCAAGCTCCTGGTCCCAGATACCACTTCCATCCCAGAGCACTATATCCAACTCCACTGGGTCAGGACTCAGGAAAGTCAGCATAGTCCTGGAGGACGTCCTCCTGGCTGCTCATATGAAAGCAATGATTTCAAGCAACAACAGGGAGAGAGGAAGGAGGGGGCTGAAGGGGGCAAATTGTTAATATTCCTGAATTTTCCCAGAAGCAATTTCAAAAGCACTAAATTGAATCAAGCTGATTGGCTTTTGGCTGTGACTAGATTTCGTTTTTCTGCAATCTGTCCAAAATATGGACTCAGAATTAGAATATAAATTTTATTACAAGAAATAGAGAAAATTACATTCTGTGACTGTGAAATTCATGCACATTACAAGACTGATCGATTTTTCTCAGCCTCCATTGCTTATGTGCTATAAGTGAATGTTCAGTTAAGGTCAAATTCTATCTGGAGTCAGCAACCTGGTGGTCTGGCTTCTGCATACAACCTGCTGATTCTGGCCAGCCATCTGGCCTTGTCACTGATCTTCCCTGAGCTCTGATTTAGAGCTGGGATGGCCCTGGCTCAAGAGAGGCAGGCCTGCATGAAAGTATGTGGGCCTGTTGAAGTCCACAGCCCTGCCTGAGAGGTGAGACGTGCTGCCAAGCCATGCGCAGACTCAGCATGCCTGCTCTGCCACTTAGGAAGGGTGTGACCCTCTCTGCTCACCCCTCCTTTCCAATGTCTTATTGCAGCCTTGTATTTGCTGCAGTTTCCCACGCCATTCTAGTGCATAGGGGAGGATCTCTCCTACATAGCTAAGGACCCTGAGGTTCAATGTTGGTGACATACTGCATTCTCTTCTATTTAGTTTTATAGCTGGATGGTTGGATTCCTGCCAGAACTTTGTTAGAAAGACACACATAGGTCAGGGTAATTTTAAAGCCAGAAAGAATTGTCTGAGGCCTGTTCTACTCTTGATGAATGGATCTGCACCATTACCTGACACATCTTTCCTAACAATGGGGAAGATGTTTAAAATGCTCTACAAGAACAGACAGATGTTTCTTCTATCCATAAGACTGGCAAGCAATTGAAACTGACCTCCACAATAGAACCAGGGCAGACAGTCTTCATAAAAATGTGCTTTAGGAGACTGTGGGTATAACTGACTTGAGAGTAAACTTTAAAGAATCCCAATGAAAACAAAATTGAAAGTCTGGAATATAAACACAGTGCTCATATTTAGGGGTGAGAAACAAATAGATGAAATGATAAAGTCTCCAAAGAAATGTGACAAACATATGCAATTTCTCAAAATGTCTATTTTGCCAGCATTATTATTCATTTTTTAATCATGTAAATTCCATGACCCTAATTAGTAGTCCAAGAAGGACACGAATACTTTGGAGAACTTCAGTGTCTATCTTAATATTACTATTTGGGGTAATTTCGTAGGAACATTATGCAGGATTGCTTTTAAATACAGTACACAGTGTACCCTTCAAGAATACCTAGACCCAAATTAAACTGATATTTATAACATCCTAAAAAAGAGGCTTAGGCTCTTATGCCTTTGTGATTCTATAGCACAGACAATACAGACTCATACAATACTCAGGCAAGCATTAGATTTTCCTAATCTGGGGAACAAAAGATATGAAAATATCAGAAACTTCAGGTGTTCTGACTCCTGCTTACAAGATGGTCAGGCCAGCACTCTGCTTACCAATGTGGGATTCTGTAAGAGGGAGGGAGGAATAGCCTGGCAAAGTATAGTCTCCCAGATCTATCAGAATGAACTACAGTGACAGCCCAACATCCCCAAATAACAGAAAATCTATTATTCACAGTACCATCTAGCTAGGAACTACAATATATTCAGGAAAGTCACACAGAAATATTCCCAGACAGTGTAGTAATCACAAGGGATATTAAAAACAGAACAAAAGGGAGTAATAGACTCTAGTCAAGATGCATTAATGTTCAGTAATTATCTGTTACCTTCTCTAGTTCCCCAGGTTGGGTAATAGACCTGTTATCCTCAACAATTCCATAAGAAATTCTACAGGTACTATTATAATTTCTTTTAGAGAGAGGAAACAAAGTTTTAAAGAGAGTTTGACACTTGCCTGAAGAGGCATTGCTGGCTAAGAAGAAAAGCTAAGATTCAAACTCACACAGTGCGATCTCAGAGCCAGGACTTTGTCAGGTCCTGGGTATTTTCAGGCAGGCTACTTGCAGTACTTTCACTGCTGCTTATGGATGAGCAACACAGTCTCTTCTGCTCATTACTGAAAGAGGGCACCACCATAGAATCAAAGAGCTCATACATTTTTAGGACATAGGAAGCTGCCAGTCAACTTTCTGAAACTTTTCACAAGAAGCCTGAAGTTAATTAAGGGACTGTCAGTCATTGCACGTGCCTTCATCACTGCACTAATTCGCTTTAAAACTAGAAATGTAATGTGCCAATTTTATGAAAAAGAATTCCCAAAGAAAAGCTGACCCATCTAATTAAACAAGTGATTTATGGCAGAATTATCCCATCTCTAGACCACACAAATGCTTAGGGCAAGCCCCTCCCGAGTGTGCAGTCTTGTGGGAGTGAAGCCAGTAAGAATCCAGGGCTAATGGCTTAGCTGCTGTTTGAGGAAACCACCCTAAAGAGGGACTGGTGATCATGTTGCTGCTTGGAAGACATCCACATCCAATTAGATCCCCTAGTGCAGCCACTAGATCAGAACAATGCTTAGGAGAGCCAATCTCAAAATTAGTGGTTCTCTTGGTTTCTTCCACTGCATTTTCTTTCATTATCTTTCTACTTGCAAAAACCTCAATCCCTCCCCATGACCTTATCCATTCCCATGATGTCATTTACAGGCTGAAAATTCCCAAATTGTGGGCCTGATCACACTTGGACTCTGACTGTTTAGGACATCAAATTGCTTTCTCGGCATTCTTCATTTGAAACTCTTCTGGTCCAGAACTCACCTCCCTCCTAAGTGTAATAACTCTTCTATTATTAACAATCATTTGATGAGGCTTCCTTGGTTGCTGAGAGGACGATCCAAACATATTAGTGTGTATAAAAGTTCTTGCAATCTGCCTTAGCTTACCTTTTCACACCCATCTCTGTCCTGACTTCAATAAAACATGCTACAATTCATCCATAATGATCTAATCATGGATTCCACGAGGAGGCTACTAAATAGGAATCCCTGGGCCACAAGATATTATAGATGTTTAGAAAAGAGCTTTGCTGTTAGACTGATGAATCAGACATACCACTTATTGATGGACTAATCTATGCACCACTCTGAGACCCAATTTCCTCTTGTGTTAAAAATGAGATAATGTAAGGCTGTCATCAGAACTAAATAATATGCTGCTTATTATAATCCTACTCTTCTTCAGATATACTTATGTCCACTACATAATTTTCAGAGAAGAAATACTCTTCAATATATTATTGTTAACTAATTGGTGATGTCTTTGAAGTTGTATCCTTTGGTCTCTAAAGCTTCTGGAATTGATAGCTGGTGAAGATGATTGTAATAGGTTTGTAACAATTGAGAATTATCCTGATGAGGCTCTCATTGTACCTAGTTTTCTACATCACTGACTTAGTATTTAACCTAGTACAGAGGTTCCTAATAATATATCTTATATTACTACTTTATTTAGTGTGTGCTATATCTCCAAATAAGTTTGTAAGTATAAAAATTTCACTTTGTTCTTCTTAACATCTCTATAACTAGTCCAAGGCAAGATTTTTGGTAGGCCTTCAATAAATACTGAGGTCTAAGTCAGACAAGAAGCTAAACATTGCTAGCCTTCATGACAAATGTCAAAAATTAAACACATGACAGACAATCATATGTTCAAGGAATAAGGATTATATTTTATAAAAGGGAAAATCTTTTTACCATTTCTTTTGTCACGCTGCACAAAGCAAAATGCAAATTAGCATGATACCATGGGCATATAAGTTAAAATTAAGCTTTGAGCAAGTATTTTAATTACAATATTCATACATATTTACTATCTCTTATCTGAAATACTTGGGACCAGAAATGTTTTGGATTTTGTTTTGTTTTGTTTTAGGATTTTTGAATATTTGCACATACATAATGAGATATCTTGGAGATGGGATCCAAATCTAAACACCAAATTTGCTCATGTTTCATATATACCACAAACTCAAAACCTAAAGGTAATGTTATATAATATTTTTAGTGCACCCACATTTTGGCTATGACCATCACATGAGATCAGGTGTGGTTTTTTTCACTTGCAGTGCCACAATGATGTTCAAGAAGTTTTGGATATTGAAGTGTTTCAGATTTTGGATTTTCAGATTAAAGATGCTTGACCAATAATCACAACTGAAGTCATATTTCACCTGTCCATGATAATACCCTTAGTAAGGGGTACAGCTAGGATTTGTCTGCAAGATGTCCATTCCCAGAGCACTCAACCGTGATACCATGTAGGCTCACATAAAGTAGAACACAGTAAGTGCTAAGAGTTAAGACAATGTTTTGAGAATTGAAAGGAAGGGAGAAAAGTACCTCCTAGAAAGGTTCAGGACCTCAAGGAGAAGGATGGACAGGTCCTGACGGGCATGGATGGTGAAAGCATGAAACCACTGTAGGCAGAGCCCTGGGGTGAAACAGGGACAGTAGGGGAACT
Source organism: Glaucomys volans (assembly GCA_020662805.1). Lineage (NCBI taxonomy): Eukaryota > Metazoa > Chordata > Mammalia > Rodentia > Sciuridae > Glaucomys > Glaucomys volans. The sequence continues at coordinate 370,510 of JAJEJO010049989.1, read as the reverse complement.
GCCCAGGAGAAGAACAATCTCTGTAGACTTATGTTATAAACACAGAACCAATGGGAGGATAACATATCAGAGAATCAAATAATACTGAAGGTCAGCTCTCAGGTAGAAAGTGGAAGAGGGGACTATTACTGGAGGGGAAAAAAAAAATCTATATCCAGAGGGGTCTACAGACTAGCCAAGGAGACAAAAGAATGAATTTAAAAAGAACAGTCACCTGGGTGAGCAGAGGAGTGTATAAATATTAAAGGAAGGATATTGATAACATGGTCCTTAGAAATTTGGAGAAAATGCCAGTGTGAAGGGTGGCAAGAGAGTGCTTTAGGAGAAAGGGGTGGGGTGGAATTTGAACTGACCTTTACCAAAGGGATCAGCTGGCAATTCAAAGTGGTCAAGTAACAGCCCAAAAGGCAAGTCTTCAGTAAACACCATGTAAGCAGATTACGGAAGACACTCAGTGAATCCACTTAAGGCTTAAGAACATACAATCACTCTCTGTGACATATTCCTTCTCAAAGTGGAATTCCTTTCCTTTTTCTCATAACAGACCCCTACATACATACACACAAACACACACAGCCCAAGATTCACATCTTAGTGGGAAAGAGGAATGGAGACCATGTTCTCCTTCAAGAGAGTAGTCAGAGAAGGAATTAAAAATGGACAGAAGGGGTGACTAGCATGTGTGAGGTCCTGGGTCCCATTCCCAGCACCAAAAAATCAAACTAACAGAAAGAGAGAAATGCAGAACAGTTCGGGGGCAACCAGGCATGGAGGTCCAGAGGCTTCTTAGGTTTTCTTCCTCCTTCTACCACTCCCCCAGGTTCCTATCTCCAGTACTTCCCAAAGCCAAATTTAAAAACTCCTGTAACCAAGTTTTCTATCTTGAAGATTCCTTCTTACCCCAGCATTCTGCACTACAGTGCCACACCGGCCACTGTCACAAAAACCTAGATTTCCAGTCACAGACATTTCAATGTCTCAGGCACCCCTTAAAATTGGAAACTATACCATATCTCAAAAAAGTTCAAGATAGGCTTGCCCAAGGCCGATTTCTGATTTCTTCTATTCCATGGATTAGAAAGTGGTTTTGAAGGAATTGAAAATTCTTATCCATAGACTAACCTAATTAAATAAAATAGATTATTTTAGGATTATTGTCTTTTTTCAAAAAGAAGCTTCCAGGGATGGATCATATGATAAACCCCATTTTTTTAAAAACAAAATATACAGTAAGATCCATACTTACTGAATGATTCATGGTTGACAAAGCATGAAATGAAAGACAACGTGTAATGTACTGTTAATATTATAAAAGACTTTTAACATGAAGTCATCAGTGAGTCTCCATCTTCATTATATCTCCTACAAAGTAACCCACGGGAATATTCACAAAGTTCCTGTAGGTTCTCTCCACACCACCCTGGCTAGGCATACCTGCCATGTAGTTAGAGGTGTGACATCTCTGGCTTTCCCTTCCAAGTTCACAGAAACACTATTCAGAAGGAGCTCTCCACGTTGTGGAACAGGATGAAAAACAGGGCAAAGGCATCTCCATTACTGTCTCCTTAATTTGGAAGATTCAGATAGTCAAATACCACTTTGGTACACAATAACTGAAATACTATGCTTTCCAGCTGTCTTTCAAAGCAAAATAGATGGACCGTTCCTGTCCCAGTGACTTTTGTGAGGCACTAAGTTAGATTCTTAGTAAGTCTAAACTAGTATGCTCTTCAGGAAATATCCTTTACCTGTTTGGTCCCAGTTTTACCATGCATATTCATAAGAGAACAGGAAAGTTTTAAATCTTTGTGTTCATTTAATCAAATGTATCTGGTGAATGGAGAATTGTTCATGCTTTTATCTTCATAGCTAACAGAAACCAGGCCTGTTTACTCTACTTACTTCCCAAAGTTTGTTTGGTAAGTGAGCTTTGGAAACCTATCACTTATTGGTCACTAAAGTCACCTAACAATGAGTGTCCATCTAATCAGTTCTTAAGCTACTCAAACATTCCTCTCAATAGCTTTTTCTTTTTTTTTTTTGACCAGTAAATACTCCACAGGCTTTTGTATTGCTAAGAAACAATTCCCTTTTTCTCAAACCTTCCATTGGTTTAGATAAGTGCTGGGGTGATTGTTCTTGGTGCAATCTCCCATCTACAACCCCAGCAGTACTACCGGGGACAGGCACAGTGGTGCTCTCCTCTGTCTCCCAAGGCAGTGGTGACTGCTGCTCCGTGCTGGGCTGTGATAGCACAGTACATCTTGCTTGAACTGTTTTCACCCTCTCCTGGAAATTTTCCAGGCAGGGACTGTGTTTACGTCAGCAGGACTAACTCAAAACACCACTCTGGGGTTTAAAACAGGCATTAAAACACATTCCTAAGCTCAGCTCCACTGCAGTCAGCAGGAGGCCTTCCGGTAAATCTTGACTTCGCATTGTCATACTCATTATCAAGAGACAGTGATTTCCTTTGAGCTCATCTCATAGGCTATTTTGTTATTGTTATATTTTTTTAAATTCAGGCAGAACCTTGGCTGACAGACCCTTGCATTATCGTGACCATGGTCTTCAGAATTCCTTATCTGCAAGACATTATGCTTGCTTAGGTAGCTGAGTGTTGTTCTGTTTTCCAATCGGATTTTTTTTTCTCTTTGGTTTGTTTGAACATAAAAATAAAGTCCTTTGTATTTTCAAATCTAAACATAAGTCTTATCATATTAAACTTTCCTTCGATTAGCCTGTCTGCTCTTCAATTAATCCCTTGGCTTGAAGTTTAACAAGGGACTTAAAAAATTTGTCTATAAAAGACAGACCCATGGACAAAGGGGGACGGTAATGGGGGGAGCCCTTACATGGCAGAACTGTGGGGGCTATCAAAAGAAACATTGGAATGTCAAACTTCAAAACAAGGTCTGCATGTATTGCTATTAATTAGGATATTTAAAGTTTAAAAAAGTCTCCCCAATTAGTAAAAATCATCAAAGCACATGTTAAATTATTATTTTCACAAATAAGCACATTGAGCTAACGTCACATCCTGGGCATGTATCATGTTGAAAATGCATATCCTATCACAGGACTTCAGTTGGTTCACGCACACCTCTTGAAATCTGAGGTAGAACTTGGGGAAAAAAAAAAAAATCCCTCCCTGCCCTCCACATGCCAAACAATTTCATTAAAGCACACTTACTAAACTCGAAAAAGAAGGCTCCATGGGGTCAGAGAAGACTTTACTCTTTTTTTAAAAAAAAAAAAATTTTTAGTTGTCAATGGATTTTTATTTTATTTATTTATTTATAAGCAGTGCTAAGAATTAAACCCAGTTCCTCACACATGGGAGGCAAGCACTCTACCACTGAGCTACAACCCCAGCCCAAGACTTTACTTTTTGATTACAGAATATACAAGTAAAACAATTTTAAAACAATAAAGAAACCATAAACACAGTATTGTAAATACAAAGTTAATACTACGTATATAAAAATTCTCCATAACACTCTGAAGCACAGGATTCAAATCTAATTTAAAGGAAATGAAACTCAAATAAACAGCAATACCACCTCTCAACACTTCTCCTTTCCTCCCAAACACAACAGACAAGACCCAGAAGAGAAATAAAAGACAAATAGAAAGTCATAATGCTTTAAAAATTAAACATGAAAGGTGGTAAATCTATCTTACAGAAGCCTTTCTGAGGGGAAACCGAATTCGTGTTTCTGACAATGGAGTCTCTACAATCAGACTAATCAGGTATGTCCTCAGTCAGGAGTACGCTCTGAACACTGGTGCCAATTAATCTGGAAGAAGGTGCATAAGGGAGGGACAGGTTGAAGCCAAGAAAAGACAAAAAGAAACAGTCAAATGCAGGTCACACTAATGACTGGGCATTACTCTTTTCTGCAGAGCAGCACAGAATGAGACCTCCTCCCCACTCACCTGTCCTCTTCAGGACAGGCAGCAGCCTCTTCTGGCTGGTCCCCTTTGTCCCAGAGCTGAAAATAAAAAGACTTAAAAGCCTGACCAGGAAAAAATGCATTGATTCCATGAAAAGTGGAATAACTGGCTTGGGTAATGGAGCCTACTTCAGTAGATGTTACTAAAATTAGACAATTACTTGGAAAGATTGGATTAGATAGTTTAAGGCCTCTAATACAAAAACAGGAACTGGAATCAAAAGATGTTTTAAAACCATTCATTTTAAGGCATCTATTAAGATCTCATTTTATCTAGTCTTTTCAAATTAATAACAGGATTTATCTGTTTTTCTTCGTCATTCGAGCTTTAGAAACTCACATTCATATCATAACAAAAATCTGCTTTGAAAGGTTAAATAAAACCACAATTTACTGTCATGTAACATGATGTGCCTGAAAACTAATAAAACTGTGAGAGTCACCTATATATCCACCTAAAAATAAAGTGTTAGAAAAGCTGTAACAACTACTTGTGTTTTTCCCTTCTCTTTTAAGTAAAATAAGGAACCAGTCTGCAGGAAGAAGTCTCTTGCTCAAGTTATTGATTTAGGAAGTGCTTGGAACCTTACCTCTTAGCAGGTTAAAAGTCTTGGGGATGATATTCTTACGAGAAGCACAAAACATCTCTGCTCAGGTGTCTCCTCATGGCCCAGAGGCAGGGAGGCCATCTCCAGCCAGCCTTCACCACCCCCACACCCGCTGAGAGCAGACCCAACCTCCAGCAGGACAGCGCTGGCCACCTCCAGCCCTGCAGGGCCACAAACAAAGGGCTGTGGAGTTGCTGGTCTAAGTGTAGAAGGAATTCCCAGTGCACGTAGCTATTTAAAGAGGTGGTGCCTGCAGGACAAATGCTGCCTCCCAGTCTTCCTGTTTGTGTCTCAGCTCAAACTTCCATCCATTTCCTAAGGAAGGCTGCACAGTGTAATAGGCCTGGAGACTTATGAAAACCCATGCAGTGCTTGGGGCCAATTTTGAGAAGCAGTTTTCCTCTTCCTTCTATTCTCCACTAAGTAGACCTGGGGCTTTATAAATACTCTTTAAAAAGCAAAAGCAAAAAACTGGATCTGTTTTGACAAAGGTTTTCTTTCCTTCTTTTTTTTTTTTTTTTTTTTTTTTAGGTGGGGCCAGGTACTGGGGATTGAACCAGGAGCTACAACCCCAGACCTTTTCATTTTTTATTTGGAGATGGGGTCTAAATTACCAAGACTGGCCACGAACTTGTGATCCTCCTGTCCAGAGCCATTGGGATTACACATGTGCACCACTGCACCCAGCTGAGTTTTTCTGTTCTTGAAAAACTTGTAATGTGAAATAGGAAATATTTTGAGAGTGGTTAATCCAATAGCTATCAAGCTATACAGAAACAATGTGACTTATGTTCAGAAGACAAGGGTTTGACTAGAAAAATCATTGCCAGGCTGGGGGTACAGCTCAGTGCTAGAATGCTTGTCTAGCATTCCCAAGTTTCTCACTTCAATCCCCAGTTTCATGGGGGAAAAAAGAAAAAGGTTTGCCACTGGCAAGCTCTGAGCCTTCAGAAATACACATACTCTCGAAGGGACTCAAATTTTTTCATTTGAACAAATACAGACGAATACAGAACTACTGTGAGAACTGTGAAGAATGACTGTAAGATCTCACAATTGACCTTAATTACAAGCTAGACCAGTGGTAGAGCATGTACTTAGTATAAGCAAGGTTCTGGGTTCAAGTCCCAGCACCATAAAAAAAAAAATCGTCAGATTATGTTATCCTTACATATTGGTATTCAACTTCCCGGCTCTGGTTACACAATTATTAGACATTAGTAGCTAGATAAAAAAAAGTTGATATAATTCCTCTCCAAAATGATATTATACATACACCTGTTTGCTTGTATATTGTCTGACTTCCCCAGGAACACCTATGTTACAGGGGAGGCTGAAACCTCATGTGTTACACTGAAAAGAACTGTTCCTGGCATCTATTAACATACAATAAATATTTAAGTGATAAATGGGTAAATGTGTAATTTCTGATAAAATAAAGCACAGTGCTCTACACACAGCCTGAAATAGAGACTAAACATCTATAATATAAAAATCCCAAATCTGAAATGTTTCAAAATCTAAAACTCTTTGAGCATCACTCAAATCTACATTCCCAATTTTGAATTTTCAGACTAGGGATGCCCAGTCAGTAAAGTCTATGCCAATATTCCAAAAATATAGAAGAGCAAATTCCCAAATCTAAAACACTTCTGGTCCCAAGTGCTCTGGATAAAGTACACTCATTCATTTGTTGGATTAGAGAATGAATACAACTTTCTTCTATAAAGAAGCAGCCCAGGGAAAATTCAATGAAATAGAATTTTAAAGTAAATTGACACTCTCGAAAACAATTGAGATAAATGAGACTGCCTGCTCTACTGACTCATCCTGCTCAAACATATTTGTTTTTAAATTTTTTAATTTGTTTTAATTAGTTACACATGACAGTGGAATGTACTTTGACTCATCATATATAATGGAGTACGATTTCTCATTTTTCTGGCTATACATGATGTAGAATCCCACCAGTTGTATAGTTATATACGTACATAGGGTAATAACATCTGATTCACTCTACTATCCTTCCCATCCCCAAGTCCCCTCCCTACCCTTCACTCACCTACTTTAGATTACCTCTGTGTAATCTAAAGTAACTCTATTCTTCCCTACCTCCCCTCCCCCCACTGTATTAGCATCCGAACATCAGAGGAAACATTCCACTTTTAGTTTGGGGGGAATTGGCTTATTTCATTAGCACGAAACGTATTTTTAAGGTAAATATACAAAGGAACTTCCCACATCATGATTATTAGGTACAATATTTAATATTAACTAATTCACTGAAAAAATTTTAACTTGGCTTGAAGTGTACAAAAAATCTTGAGCCTGCTTCTGTTAAACATGGATCTCAACATCTTCTCTCTTTTCCTAAAGTGTTTGGCTGCACTGGGACTCATTATTTTTTTTAAAGAGCATTATCCAGATAAGACGGATAAAAACATATGTTCCCTTGTGGATCTTCTGATCCAACTGCTAATGTTTACTATAACATAACGACATGCTGGGAGACAGGATGACCTCAAGGATCTGAAACAAGGAATTTAGTTTTGAGTTTTCACATTATTGCCCAAATTCAGTTCGGGCCACTAGGAACAACAAATCAATTCCTGATGACTGTTTATTAATCTACTCTGTGTAAGGAAGAAAGGGACCTCAGTGGATATTTGTCCATTTTATAAAATTGCCAAGAAAGTAAAGATCCTGAACCTCAAAAACTCATGTGATCATAATTCCCTCTCAGAGACTGGGAAAATGCTCCTCCCCAAATCCCTCCTCCTTCCTCTCCTCTCACTCAGGGGCCCAAATGCTGGAGGCATTTTTTAATTGAATAATTAAAGATTCTAAAGAACTTCTGAAATAGATTTTTAACAGCTTCCAGCAGGGAGGCTTTCTCACCTTACATTTCGCCTCTGGCCTGACAAATACCAGTCCACCTGGAGCTGGTGAGTTTAACTACAGAGTGCTATCAGATGTGGCTTAAAGGCCTCCAGGAACACGCACATTTGACCCTGGGGAAGTAGGGGGAGTGATGGAATGTGGAAACGGTCATCCAATAGGCAAGTTTTTGTTTCTGCATCTAATATAAGAACTCTTATAAGGACTCAAAAGATCTGACATTTTCTCCTGAGAATGTTGATGTATCCACCAGTTATTTCCTGTAGAATTGCTTTGTTACCCAAGTTATTGACAGATTTACAGATAGCACCCTGTACTCTATTTGGTTTATAAATACAAAGGTAACTTCAAGTGACTGATCACAAGGTCTTGTTGTGCTATTTCTATCATTATTTCAACCCAAATATCTTATTTAATAAAATTCATCTAACAGTTGCTAATTATCTATCATTGCTATTGTCTGTTAACAAACATTTGCTACAGAAACCATAAAAATCAATCCTGTAAGAGAAGATGATTTATAGGCATGACTGAAAGGAACAAATGTCATAGAACATATTACCTAAATCTACAGAATACCTAGCAATTACGAGATATGTATGATTCATAACACAATTAAAATGATTTTTACCTTATTGCCATCTGTTTTTCTATAGATGGATAGTGACTTCCTATCAGGTGACTCCAGTAACTATGATTTGTGAGGAATAACATAAGTAAAACAAGATTTCACTGAAATATTAATTATGTTGATAAGAAAGTATTTTGATAGCAAATTAATTCCAAGAGTTTAGGGCTATTTCTTTTCCAAAATAAGTGATAAAAGAGACAATATCTCTTCCTCCTTTTCTTTGCTGTGGGCAAGGGCTCTGCTGGATGCTATGAAGACACAAGATGTGCAGTATAGGTTTCCTCTTATAATCAATTCAAAAACTGGTAAGATAAGCTCAGAAATCACTAGAGTACAAAGGCAGCATGTAGTAAAGTGGGGAAATATAACCTGATACTGGAATGCAGAGCATAAAATGAGAAGGGCATAGATGCAAATTCTGGCTTTGTCACTGCCAAGCTGTGTGATCCTGGGCAAATTTCATAATCTCCCTAAATTTTACTTTCCTCCTGAATAAAAGAAAGATCATCCTAGTACCCACATATGATGAACATTAAATAAATTATGAATGCAAATCCCTTAACAGAGTGCCTCGCTTTGGATGTCATCAAATGATAGCTCTCATGCAGAAGGAAAAGATTAAAGAAATAAAGTGCTATGGCCTTTCAAAGGGGAAAGAAAATGAATGCGCATACATGAAATAAGAGATATGAAGTTTCCAGCCTGGAAATTGCTTTGGAAGCGTGTGACTGTACAGGATATCCCTGATCTATGAAAAAATGATTTCAGAAAGAGCACCCGGAAAGAGCAGGAGCCACGTATCACCCCTTATCTCCCAGTTGTCCCACTCTCTTCCTTTCTGGGATGCCCTACCATGGTTCTGGGCCTAATCTCAGCTTGAGCTGATCCTGAGCACAATAAATGGCCTTGGAGTGTCTTCTCTCCCTCCCTCAAAACTGCTTCTCTCTGACTACCAAAGAAGGTTTCAATGGCTATCTTAATGTCTAGGAGAAAACACTTATAATATTCATAAAAATGGAAACTGTTTCTGGCCATGATGGATTAACTAGTATTGGATTAGCATTCCCACCATAAATAACTAGAAACTGGAGCAACTCTACAAAACACTGCTTACAGAGATTAGACAGACTGGCAGTACAGTAGGAAATCCAAGAACACTGGATATCACTGAGTTAAGGAGAACAGAGTTCAGGGAGGCTCAGGCAGATGGGATTTTCTAGGAGAAGTAGAAAATGGGATTTTCTATGAAGCAGATGGGATTTTCTAGGAAGGAGCTAGGTAGACAAACAGCTCAAGAAATCCACATGGGGTTTACTTGGGTTTGTTTCTGAATATTAAGTCACAATGTGCAGGGTCAACTTCATAAACCTGGGCAAAAAACAAATGAGGATCTCAATTCCCAGAGTTTCTAAAAGGTGGGGCAATATCTGAGTTGTGAGCAGTTAGAATAGAGAGTCTGCGTTGACAGCCTCAACCGTTAGGTCACAATCTCAGATGTCGTCCACTTTTGTGAAACTAAACTAAATCAACTCTTAAGTAAAGGTTACTTTAGAACTGACCTAACAAAACTTACAATGAAAGACAACAAAACCTTATATTTGCCTTGTACCAAACACCACCAAAATGACAGGCCTAGCACTCAAAAATTACTATACATGTAAAGAAGCAAGAAAATGAGACACAGAAAGAAACTTAGAAATGAAAGCATGGAGGAATTCACACACAAGTACATTAAAGAGCAGTCATAAATGTGCTCAATTACTTAAGAATTTAAAAAGAAAGATTTGGGAGGATAAGTGGAAAATATAATACATGAAATTTTCTGGAAATAAGAAAAACATCTGAAATGAAGAATAAACTAAATGGGATTGTCAGCACATTTACTAGCTATAAAACAAGAAACCAAAAAATGTGAAGACAAAACAATATTTTAAAAAATGCCCAACTGGAACAAACAGAGGGGAAAAAGACTGAAAAACCTCAACAGAGCCCCAGTGCCCAGTGAGATTGCATCAAGTAATCTATCATACATATTCCTGGAGTCCTGGGATGGGAGTGCGTAGGGGCAGGGAGAGAATCCTGATCTAAAGAAATAGTGGCTGACTTATTTCCAAAGTTATTGAAAACTATAAATCACAGATTCAAGAAACTAAATATACTCTAAAAAAGATCACACACACACAAACACACACACACACACACACAAGCAAGCACATCATGAGGTACTTGCTGAAAACAGATAAAAAATACTATCCAATGAAAGCGTCCTTCAAAAATGAAGAGTAGATAAATACTTGACAAACAAAAGCACAGAGAACTTATGGGTAGCCAATCTGAACTGTAAGAAATGTTAGAGCAAGTTTTTCAAGCAGAAAGAAAGTAACACCTGATAGAAACTTGGATTTTAAAAGAATAAAAAGTATAAGAAACTGAATCTGTGGACAGATACAAGAGAAAATACATCCTTTTTTTTTTCATTAAAATAATTGCTTTGTATTATGAGGTTTATGACATATCTAATAAAATAAATTGCATGACAACACAAAAACAGGAAGGAAAATGAAGTCATAAGGTCACAAGGTGTTTACAATATACATGAAATGATATTATTTGAAGGTGAAATATGATAAGATAAAATGGCATATTGTAAAATTTGGAATGACCACTAAAAATAATGAGTAAAGAGCTGTAAGAGTGGAGAGAAAATGGAATCCTAAAACAAGACAAAATACCTCAAGTAATCCAAAAAGAAGACTAGACAAGAGGGAGAAAAGGGGAAAATAATAGGTGATAAAAATAGAAATCATAAATAACAGACTAACCTCAAGCATATATGCTGTTCATACAAAACCTTTAACTTACAGTTAAGGCACAGGTACTCTATAATAGAAATGAAAGTATGTTGTGTGCATGTACGAATATGTAACAAATCCCACCGTTAATGAAAAACTACAATGCACCAATAAAAAATGTGGGGGGAAAAAAGAAGTCCATGTATGGCCTAAGTACACCATGCAAACACTAATCGTAAGAAAGCTGGGATGGTCTTGTTAATTCAGACAAAACAGACTTCCATGTTAGTTTGGGGCTGTATGAAGTGGGTATCAAGACTGAATCTGAGTTTCAGAAGATTTACTAAGGGAAACAGTTACAAAAGATAAAATGGGGAGTGAAGGCATGGAAAGGCCTTCAGGTGTGAGTGGAGATCTGACACCTGGGAACATAAAGGGGAGATGACTTGAGAAGGAAGAGTCTCCGCAGTGCAGACCCCCCAAATGCTCAGTCAGGCAAATGGAGAGCACCCAGCAGAGACTGCCCAGCTCTAAAGCCACGTTGGGCTGGCAGCATCCTGACAAGGGGACAGACTGTGGGAAGACTGGGGTAGGCCCCAAAGTGGGACAACTAAAGCTGGAGGTCAAGTATTCTACTTTTTGGAAAGGAAGTCTAAGCTTCAAGACTCTGTGGTTGCTACAGTTTCAAAACAAGGAAATGGTTAAGAACAGAGAATATTTCTAAATGATAAAATGCTAAATCCCTAAAGAGAACCCAATGACCCTAAATGTATAGGTACTGAACCACAGGGCTTCAAAATATTTGAAGTAAAAACTGTCAGAAAAGAAGAAAACGAGAATGCATGACTACAGCTGGCAATTTCAACCATTTCTTTTTTTCTAGTAGATAGAACAGGCAGCCCAAAAGTCAGGAAAAATATGGAAAACTTAAAAAAGAGAATTAGTCAGATGAATGTAAGGATATTTACAGATTATTCCCATCCAAAAGAGTAGAATGTACACTCTTCTTAGGTTCACAGGGAACATCACCAAAATAAATCATATTACAGGCCAAATAAGTCCTGAATTTCAAAGGACTTGACTCATGTAAAGTATGAACTTTGACCACAATAGAATTAAATTAGAAGTTAACAGGACAGAAATTCTCAGAAAACCCCCATATGTTGGCAAACAACTCACTTTTAAATAACCTGGAATTCAAAGAAGAAATCCTAAGGAAAACTAGAAAATACTTAAAATTGAATAGAAAGAAAACTATCACATCAATATATGTGTGATGCAGCCAATGCAACACTTACAGGGGATTTCACAGCAATAAATGCTTATATTAAAATGGAAAAGAAACTTTAAAAATATGTGATCTAAGTTTCCAGCTTAGGGAAGCTAGTAAAAGAAGAATAATTAGATCTCAACTAATCAGAAGCAAAGAAAGAATTAAGACAAAAGCAAAATTCAATGGAAGAGCAGCAGGCAAATGATAGAGAAATATTTTTAAAAACAGGTTTCAGAAAACGGAATAAAATTGATAAACTCATAGCTCAACTTGATCAAGAAAAGACAAAAATGACTCAGTGTCAGAAAGGAAAAAAGAAGCCCTGCCATTGCATACACCTGTGATTCCAGTGACATAGGAGGCTGAGGCAGGAGAATCACAAGTTTGAGGCCAGTCTCAGAAATTTAATGAGACCCTTAACAACTCAGAGAGACCCTGTCTTGAAATTTTAAAAAGGAAAAAAGAACAAAAAAAAGGAAAGAATGAAAAGCAGAAGACTTCCTAAAAATACTATAGAGAGGAAAGATTAAAATGGAATATTATGAACAACTTTATCCCAAGAAATTCAACAACTACTATGACATGGACATACTTCTTGAAAGATAAATTACTAGAACTGACCAAGGAAGATAGAGAATCCACCCATATTTACTAGAGAAGCTGAATTCAAAATTTAAAACATTCCCTCAAAGGAAATTCTATGCCCAACACTAATAAGCCATTAAAATCGAAAGAATGAAGAATACCAAACCTGAACAGACAATAGAAGTGAGGAAAACCCCTTTCATATCAGTATAAGAAATCAGGATTACCCTGATAATAAAACTACACAAAGACATTCCACGAACAAAACCTACAGACTGCTGGACGTGGTGGTGCACGCCTGTAATCTCAACCTGGGAGGCTGAGGCAGGAGGATCACAAGTTCAAGGCCTGTCCAGGCAAATTAGCGAATGCTGTCTCAAAATAAAAAGTAAAAAGGGCTGGGGATGAAGCTCAGTGGAAACGCACACTTGGGTTACCTTAAAAGGTGAAATTGAGCAACAAAATATCGCTTATGGTAACCTTGAAATAATGTTAGAACATTTATTATATTCACAGAATTGAAAACTTGGGACTTAATGGGTCTTGATTAAACACACTGAAACTGCCTAAGTCAATGCAAAAAAAGCCTGATACACAGCAGTCACCTACGAATTCTAATGTTTGCACTTTTTTAGCACCTAGATCAGAGTATGATATGTAAGTCCAATTGTTTACAGATTTGAATTGATTAGGGAGGGAGATTGGATGTAGACTAACATTACCAGAAGTTATGATTGATTTGAACCCTAAAGCAGGGTTAAAAACAGAATCGAACCATCTTTGTTTGCTTGGGGAACACATAGCTCATCTCCAACTGGACTGCAGCCTCAAGCTGTGAGGCGGGCTTTAAGTTCCTGAAGATGGGCTGCTCCAAAAGGCCGGGGCCAACGTCAACCCTGACTCTAGGGCGGCCTCATCTTCTCTGAACTCTGGTAGCATTTTAAGCCTCTCTTAAGACAGACTTTTTTTTTATTATCCTGAGCTATTTCTATAGCAACTTGGAACAGTTTAAGGACCATTTCTTTATCCTATCTATATACACAGTGCAAGTCTTGCTCTGGTTTTCAATTGTCCCACAGCATAGTTATAAACATTGCTATTACAGTGAAGACATTTCTATTTATGAGTCATAACAATTACTATCAGTTCTCCTTTTCACTTGAGCAAGGAGGGGATCATAGTAGAGTTTCGTTTTGTTTTTTTGTTTTTTTTTTGGTGCTGGGAATTGCACCCACAGGCGTTTTGCCACTGAGCTACATCCCTAGTCCTTTTTAACTTTTTAAATTTGAGACAGGGTCTTGCTAAATTGCTTAGGGTCTCACAAAGCTGCTGAGACTGGCCTCAAACTTGTGATCATCTTGCCTCAGTCTCTTGAGCCACCAGGATTAGAGGTAAGAGCCACCACTCCTGGCTTCATAGGGTCTTCTTCAGGTACACTGAGATCTATCTGAATGACCAAATTTTCCAAGATAAAAATATTTTTATTTGACCACCTTATAATTTACACTTCTTTTTTTGATACCAAGGATTAAACCCAGAGACACTTAATCACTGAGCCACATCCCTAGGCCTTTTTTATATTTTATTTTGAGACAGACTCTAAGTTGCTTATGGCCTCGATAAGTTGCTGAGGTTGGCTTTGAACTTGTGATCCTCCTGCCTTAGCCTCCTGATCCGCTGGGATTACAGGCATGTGCCACAGCCCCCAGCTTACTTCTTTCTTAATCTAATATCACAAATTAACTGCTTTTTCAAGTTTCACACATTTTCTTTTTCACTTAATGAAAATGTTACTGAAAGAACCTTATCACTTTGTTTTTTTAAAATTCACATTGGATTTATTTATATTGTATATAGGGAGATCAACACAGAATTTGTATCCTTGGTTCTCTATACAAAATATTTTTTGACTGGGGAAAATTTCACTCCTTCTTCACCTTTATACCCTTCACCTTTATTAGATATGAAAGTTTCTGCAAGCTTAGGCAGAAAAATAGAAAGCTATGTTGGGATTCAGATCCCAGCCAGTAGTCAAAGTCCCTCTTAAGCTCAGTGACACCCCAGGAACCACCTGTCAACATTTACCACACAGTGTCCATGATGTGGTACCTGCAAAATGAAAAGATACCACATTTCATAGAATTTTCAACAATGGCAAAGTCAAAATAAGTTAACTCCACAAATGCCAATCTGACATTCTGTACAATGGGCATGTTAAGAAAAAAATGACAAAATAAACTAATACCATTGAACATCAAGGTAAAAGCAGTCACCATCTATTTTTATACAGTAGCTGGATGTCTTTATGCAAATGAGAAATCTATGGTACCCAACAATTCAGAAGGTAGTGATTTAATAATCCACTTCATCTTTGTAGGTACTTTCCATATCACAGAGGCTTTTATCTCAATATCAATGTACTCTACTTGTCTTGTCCAATAAAGCAAAGGCCCATATTATTTTAAACACAAAACAAAGTGAGTCTTGTATTTATAAACTGCCTTCTTTCTGTAATACTGAATACTTTGATTTCTGGATTTTCTTCTCCTTTTGTTGGCAGTACTAAAGATGAAAAACTGGATCTCGCCCATGCTAGGCAGGTGTTAAGCCACTAAGCTACCTCCCTGGCCCTTTTATTTCTATTTTCATTTTTATTTTGAGACAGGATCTCACTAAGTTGTCCAGGCTGGCCTCAAACTACAATTCTCCTGCCTTGCTCCTGAGTAGAGGGGATTACAGGTGTGCACTAAAATGCCCAGCTGATTTCTATATTTTCTTGCTCTCCTATTTCTGTTAACTGGTGATAAGAGCTACAAAGTGATAATTAAGTAAGGCAGTTATTTAGTAAGCTTTACCTGATGTGGACAGGGTATTCAGGGTGCCAGAGAAAGGATGAGGAGGAAGAAACAAGAGGGCACGTCAACTCATCCAAGGCGTGGGTACAAATCTCTGCAGCACGTGGCATACTTCATTTTGACTCAGGCTAGTGCTGAGATATAAGAAACAATTCATTCATTCAACAAATATTTTTGAATGCCTGCCAGGTACCAGGCCCTGTGTTGGAGATAAGAGGTATGATGGCGAGCAAAGACAGACATGTTCTCTGCCCTTATCATCAAGATTATTGTCTAAAAGATAAGTGCTGGTGAGGAGGTGGAGAAAAGAGAGAACGTGCACACTGTTTGGTGGGAATGAAAACTAGTACAGCTGTTGTAGACCTTAGTATGGAGATTCCTCAAAACTTAAAAATACAACTACCAGAGGATCCAGCCATCCCACTTCTGGATATACATCCAAAGGAAATGAAATCAGTTTGTCAAAGAGATATCTATGCTTCCATGTTTCCTGAGTACTATTCACAAAAGTCAAGAAACAGAAACAACTGATGAATTGATGAAGAAAATGTGGTTCTTATATACAGTGGAATACTGTTCACCCATAACAAAGAAAGAAATCCTGTCATTTGTGACAACATGGATGCGGGGGGGGGGGGTCATTATGTTATATGAAATAAGTAAGACGTGGAAAGAAAAGCACATGTTCTCAGTCACAAGTGTAATCTAAAAAAGTTGATCTCACAGAGGTTGACAGGAGCACAATGGCTTCCAGAGGCCAGGGAGAGGGAGAGATGGGGAGAGGCTGAGTCACAATTAGAAGCAGGGAGTTCTGGTGCTGTGCCATTGCACAGTAGGGTGACTACAGATAACAATAGCGTACTATGTGTTTCAAAAAGATAGAGGAAAGGATCTTGAATGTTTTCACCTTAAAGAAATTATAAATGAAGAGACAGATATCCTTACCCTGAACGAACATTACAAAATGTGTACATGTGTCAAAACATCACATGGCACATCATATATTACATATATGTGCCAAAAAATATTAGTAAGGGGACACTATTCCTGTGACTATAATTTCAAAATGGTGATACATGCCATGAAACTAAAAAGCACAACATGCAGGATGGTGGAGCCTCCCTGAGCAGGAGCTGCTTGAGCTGAGAATGGAGGACCCATGGCCTGCAGCGAGGTGCAGAGGCAGGTGGCAAAGATGACAGCCAGAAGAACACTATAGTCAGGACAATTAGAAATGTCAGCAGCCCTGGGAGAAAGGGAGGGTAGGGCATCTGAACACCTTGGGAGAGGATAGGAGCACAGATGTCGCCTTGAGAGGAGGAAGGCGCCAGAAGATGTCCAGCCTTGCGTCCATGTTAAGGATCTCTTCTCTATCCTTAAACAATGGGAAGCCACTGGAAATGGCTTAAGCAGAATTTCAGTATTGCCCTCTCAAACTTTTACTTATACAAAGTGTACTAAAAGAAAGCATGGAAATATAAATGACAATACTTCCATGGAGTCTCCAAATATAGTATAACATTTAACATAGTCCCTTCACATATGGTATAAATTATAATATAGTCCCTTCCAAAATGGTCTAATGTATGTATAACATGGTCCCTTCAGATATGGTACAAGGTGTAATATCGCTTCTTCCAAAATGGTATAACTTATAACATAGCACCTTTCAATGTAGCATCTCACATAGTACCTTCCAATAATGGTACAACGGATAATATAGTTCCTTTCAATATGCAATAAAAGCAACTTGATTTAGTGTGAAAACAGTCACAATTTTCCCTCATTAAACAAATATTTACTGAGCACTGGACTAATATGGCAGACATGAGTGTGGCCACTTGAGATCCTTCAGTGAACAATACAAAGACTCTTACCCTCATAAAGATTAATTCTAAGGAACAATGGGATAATAAATAAAATAAGCAAATCATGCAGCATTAGAGGAGATAATCTGCCATGGAAATGAGAAAAAGTACAGAGGGTTAAGGATGATTAAAAGGAGGGAAAAAGGGGAGGGAGAGAGAGCCAGTCAGGGAATTCAGCAGTGCTGTGATGCCTCGATTAGAAGATGAAATTTGTACCGTTTTGTTTGTTTAAAAAACCTTGACAATTTCTACTCAAGTAAAAGAATGCATCATTGCAATTTCTAGACACACTTCAAATTTAATGTCCAGAACAAAGAAATCAAAGGGAATGTGAGCTGTTGTTCAGCTCACAGCTTCTGCACTTTCTATCTTCTTGCGATGGACCTTCTAATGAAAACGTTTTGAATATTCATTGATGACTTTATTGTACTTCCCACATGGCAATGAAATATCCAGGGACAAAACATACCTAGAGGGACAAGTGTTGTAATTGCAGCTTCTTTCAACTGGAAAATCAAGAGAGAATTTTGTTTTTAAAAATCCTTAAGAGTCAGGTGAGCATCTGTGATCCCAGATACTTGGGAGGCTGAGGTGGGGGCATCCCAAGTCTAAGGCTAGCTTCAGTAACTTAGCAAGACCCTGTCTCAAAACACAAGTTAAAGAAGGGGCTGGGATGTCGCTCAGTGGTATAGTGCCCCTGGGTTCTCTCCCCAGCACTGCAGGTTCAAAGGTCCTTGTGCCACAAGAGATTCTTCAGAGTACCAGAATGCAGGAGGGGGAAATGAAGGGTGAATATACACTACTAAATTATCATTAATATCCTTAATTATATGCCAGTTTTAATCAGGTTTTAATATAAGTATCAAGATCATAACCTCTTTTTTTTTTTTTTAATGAAAACATCTGTGATAATGTAGATTCTCTAACAATCCAAGCAATTCTAAAATGGTTACCCAGAGCAAAACCAACAAGAATGATTGCCAGGAGGAACTGTGCTCTGAATCCAGGCCGGTGAGTAGTTCTTGTTTATAGCGAGCCCTGAACAGCCAGCTCTGACCATCAGCTGTTTGGTGCTGATGACCATTAACCCGACTGCACGCTGAGGCCCTGAGTCACAGGATGACTGCTGTGTTTACGCTGTATTCCTACCAAGGCCTGATTTTACTGCCAATTTTCAACAGCTGAAGTTGTAAACAACAATCTTTGGTAATTCTTCTACAGGAAACAAGCAATATAGCCCATAAGTGCAGCTATTATTACATAACCACATGTGCATTCTACAAAAAACGAACGACAAAAATCAAGCTGACTATCTACAGGTCAAACAAGTTATTCACCCCACCTAATGGGTTGTGCCTTTACTTTTAACAATGATTTTTGATAAATGAAGTCATTTTCGTCTTCCTCAAGTGTTTGTTTCACATGTTATAATGCCAAAGGGTAGTCCACTTTCACAGGGCAAAATGTATAATCAAAATGTCACATCGAGATTAAATGATGAAGACAGAACACTTCATGCATTGACTAGCTGCTAAATAGTGTTCTAAGTACCTTACAAATACTAACCTCATCCTCATTACCATCCTGAGTCTGAACTATTATCACCATCATTTTACGAATGAGGAAACAGGAATAGAAAGGACCAGTAACTTGTCCAAGATTGCACAGCTAATTTCCCCCCCACCTTTACTGGGGACTGAATACAGGGCCTCATGCACTGAGCTATATCTCCAGCCCCTTGTTATTTTATATTGAGACAAGGTCTCAATAAGTTGTCAACATTGTCCTCAAACTCGTGATCTGCCTGCCTCAGCCTCCCAAGTAGCAAGGACAATAGGCACACACCACCTCACCTGCCTCACACCCAGCCTTTTGATACCAAACAAGCTTGAAAGTACTGTCTGCGAGTTACTACCTTTGCTTTCACATGACTAGAATTTATATTTTTATAAGTCCTCTACTTCTGGAAATGATATTTCACATCTACATAGATTTCAAAAATCTATGTGGATTTTTGTGTGTCTATATGAGCATAAGCCGAATCAGGAAAAACATAGCCCAGGGAAATAATAACATGGCAGTTTCGTGATCTTTCCAGCAGCAGGCTGACTTGTGAGAATGAGAAACCTATTCAATAACACAGTAGTGCACTCCCAAGGAGAAAGGACTTTTACAAAAGGCATCACAACAGCAAGTGAGAAGGTGTGGAATGCAGAGGTAGTCAGAGCTGAGTCCAGCACAGAAACCTGGCTTCCACCAGCCCAGAGGGAAAGGAAATCAGGTTGGTTCTAAAAACAAAATAAACTCCCCACATGTTGGAATAGGAAAAGGATGATACAGCTATGTACAGAAACCTGGTCTGTAAGCCCACTTCATAAGACAAGAAAAATCATACTTAAGTGTTCTCTGAATAGAAGACCTGAGAGGAAAATGTAATCACTGAGTGATATTTATATGACTTGTGGGGAAAGAAGAAGAATAAACTGATATTTATTCAACACCCAGGTTGGGCCAAGCAGTGTGTTAGTTGTCCCCATTTCATGTTTTTAAATCTTGACTACACATCTATAAGTCATATTCTCCCCATTTCTAAGGATTAGAATAGAGATTAAAAGAGGTGAAATAAATTACCATGTAAATATGAGAAGTGGCCAGAGTGTGAGCTCAGATCCATCACACTCCAAAGCTTATGTTACATGTACCTATGCTCTCCCATTTCAGGGGCTGTCTTTGTAAGAGCTGGTCTATTTCATCTGAGCAGTCAGATTGTACCAGGTCAAAAGCTGAGCTCTGTGGTGATACTCCCTAAGTGTGAATCCTAGTTCTGATGATGGCCAACTAAGCAGCCCTAAGCAAGTTGCTGGCCTTATTGGGTCTCAGTTTCCCCAGATGTGCATTATGGAGGTCATTTCATAAAGATGCTGTGAATATTAAACAAGGTAATCTACATGTGAATCCTTAAGGTAATGTCTAGCACATAATTCTTTTTTGTACTATAATTAAGATAACTCTCTGCTCTGCTATTACATAAACAACTTAAAGCAAATACAGTCACCCATCACTTAATGAATATGTCCTGAATGTGTAGTTAGGTGATTCTGTCAAGGTGCGAACATCATACTTACACACACTAAGACATGCATGAAATCACTAACCATGTGATCTTAGGTGACCACTGTAGCATATGTGATCCATCATCGGCAGAAACATCAATACTGGGCATAGGACTATGTTACATGCAAGTACTATAAACCTATTGTGTTCCCTGGCACTTCACATAATCTGTGAACTAAAATAAATGTTCATTACAAGAGTTTTAATAATGAGAGAAATGTCTAGACTAAAGGACCATAAATAAACATTCTCAGATTGGTGTACATAGCCTTAAGTACATGGCCTGCCATTACCTCTCCCACAGCATCTCCTACTTCAGGTCTAAGACCAATGTCTCTTATGGATGGATCCCTCCCTATCACCCATTTTAAATTTTGATGACCCTAATCCAATTCTCTGACACCTCTGATCCCCTATTACTTCAATGCCTTTACCAGAATACAACATACACTAATTAAAAATTTAATTAATATATTTCACTAATTACTTCCCTAGAAAGTAAGTTTCATGAGAGCAGAAATTATTGTCTGATTTCTTTTATACACTATTGCCTCTCCTCACCAAGAACAGGATTTGGCACTTAGTAAGTGTTATGGTTTGGATGTGAGATATCCCCCAAAAGCTCATGTAAGAAAGTGCAAGAAGGTTCAGAGGAGAAATGATTGGGTTGTGAGAGTCTTAACCCAATCAGTGATTTAATCTCCTGACAGGGATTAACTGAGTGGTAACTGGAGGGGCAGGACATGGGGAGAGGAGACTGGAATTGGGGCATGGCTTTGGGGTATATATTTGTATTTTGCCAATGGAGTCTCTCTGTTTCCTGGTCACCAGGTAAGCTGCTTCCCTCTGCCACACTCTCTTCATGATGATCAGCCTCATCTTGAGCCCCGAGGAATGAAGCCAGCCATCTATGAAACTGTGAGTCCTTGAATAAACATCCTCCTCTGCAATATCACTGGTCAGGTCCTTTAGTAACAGCAGTGAAAAATAGCTTACTAAAACAGTAGGGTCAATAAATATCTGTTAAATTGTAGATGAACATAAACCATTAATTCCTTTTTTTTTCTTTTTTTTTTTTTAACCAGGGGTTGAACTCACGGACACTTAACAACTGAGCCATATCCCTAGCCCTTTTTATTTTTTATTTTGAAACAGGGTCTTTGCTAAGTTGCTTAGGGCCTCACAAAATTGCTGAGGCTGGGTTTGAACTTGTAATCCTCCTGCCTCAGTCTTCCAAGCTGCTGGGATTGCAGGCGTGGACCACCACTGTGCCTGGCAAGTCAATAATTTATTAAAGGTAATTATTTCAATTTCAATTTTGTGTGGGTGTTTTAGTTAGCTTTTTCATTGCTGTAACCAAAATACCCAACAAGAACAACTTAGAGGAGGAGGACGGAAGGTTTGTTTGGGGCATACTATTTCAAAGGTCTCTCAGTACATAGATGGACTAGCGGAGGAACTTCATTGCTCTAGGGTCAATGTAGCACACTGGTGAGGCAGCACATCAGGAGGAAGCACAGGAAAGCTATTTGGCTGATGATAGGGTCAGGAAGCAGAAAGAGAAAGAGAGAGAGAGAAAGAGACAGAGAGGGAGAGAAGAAGGGGCCTCAAGAATTACCACCCTCCTAGGGCATGGCCCAGTGACCCACCTCTACCAGTCACACCCAACCTGCCTACAGTTACCGCCCGGTTAGTTCATTCAAAGTGGAATAGACCAAACAGGTAATAGCTCTTATACTCTAATCATTTTACCTCTGAATATTCCTGCAGGAGCTTTTGAGGAACACCTCATATCCAAACCATAATATTCTGAAATGTGGAAAATGCAAACACTTATGTAAACGTAAGTCCTTCCCAAATTGTCCTTAGTTTTTAGAAAAACTGCAGAATGTTCCCGCTCCTTATTTTGTCTATCCTGCAAAAGCCGGGTAGCTAACCACCCCCCACTTAGCAGTCAGGCTGACCCAAAACTTAGAATGAAATGCTTTGTACGTGATTTTTCATGTGAACCAATCAAAAAGAGCACTGTAAGTCCCCCTTAACCTGTTTTGTATTTCATTATAAAAACCCTGCTAAATTTGAGCTCAGGGCCTCTTAGCGTCACCGGTTACCAAGTGCGCGGAGGACCAAGCTTGAGCTTGCTAATAAATGACTCTTTGTTGCTTGCATTGACCATGGTCTCTGGTGGTCTTCTTGGGGGTCCCGAGCTGGGGGGCACAACAATTCCACCCCTTGTCCCCAAAACCTCATGCCCATCTCACAATATAAAATGTCTTTAGTAGCTGGGCATGGTGGTGCATGCCTATAATCCCAGCTGCTGGCGAGGCTGAGGCAGGAGGATCCCAAGTTCAAAGCTGGTGTTAGCATCTTAGTAAGGCCATAAGCAACTTAGCAAGACCCTATCTCAAAACAAAAAATAAAAAGGGCTAGGGATGTGGCTCAGTGGTTGAGCACCCCTAGGTTTAATTCCTAGTACCAACAAACAAGAAAATGAAAGAACAAAAAAGAAAAGAAATGCCTTTAGTTCTTTTCCAAAAGTCCCACAGTTTAACAGCTAAAAGCATTACCAAAAAGTCCAAAGTCTGATCTGAGACTCAAGGCAAACACTTTGCTATAAGCCTTTACAAAAATCAAAATTATATATATCCAATTGCCCTGGCACAGAGTAAATAGTCCCATTCCAAAAGGGATGAACAGGAACACAGAAAGAAGGGATGGGGCCAAAGCAAGACCAAAATCCAGTCAGGCAAATGGGTCCCCTAATTGTCCATAGCTCCACATACATCATCTAGGACACAAGATGTGCCATCCGAAGGTCTTGGGTAGACCCGTTCTTTCAGCCTTCTGGTTGCAGTGCACCTGGGCTCTCTTTTAGTCTGGCTCTCACCACAGCCAGCTTTTCTCAGCGGGAACAGTCCATGTTGCCAGCATCTCTTAAGTTCTGGAGTCTCCACTCCAGCTTAGGCTTTCGCTTCACAACTTCATGCACTGCCCTCTCAGGGGCAGTCCACAGGAACCCAACCCTGCCTGTCCTCTGAAATCTTGATGGAAGCTTCCGTGACTCCTTCACTTTAACATCCTGTATTCCTGCAGACATGGAAGACACCAAGGTCCATCCGCTGCCAGGGTGCAGAACACCTGGGCCCTCTGGCATCACAGCTGTAGCAGCTTCTGAGTACCTTCATGGCTCAGCAGGTCAAACAACTTCCTAGGCACCCCTGTGCAAGTAGAGTGCCCCTATGATCTTCTAATCAAAGGGATTTTCTCTTCTGTACCCTGGAGCATATAGTGGGTAGCTCATACAAATTCCTGAGATGCCCTTAAGCCATCTTTCCTATTTTCTCCTTACAAAGTGTTTCACTTCTCTTTAGTGGCTGAAATCTCTTCAACAAGCACATCTTCCTTGGCACCAGCTTTATATGTTCTTTTCTGGGGAAATTGCAGATTTTTAAAATCCTTTATCTCCGCTTTCTGTTCCCAATTCTCACAGTAAACTTAGCTAAAAGCTTCCAGCAATATCCATGCCACTGACTTAAAGCTGTTCCACCTTGAAATTTCCTTCACCAGAATTAGTCCATCACCATTTTTTTTTATACCAGGAATTAAACCCAGGGGTGCTTAACCACTGAGTTACATCCCCATCCTGTTTTATATTTTATTTTGAGACAGGGTCTCACTAAGTTGCTCAGAGACTCATTAAGTTACTGAGGTTGACTTTGAACTTGCAATCCTCCTGGTTCAGCCTCCCAAGCCACTGAGATAACAGGCATGCATCAACACACCTGGCAATTAGTCCATTACTTTTAAATTTAGCTTCACACAAAACCTCAGGACATGAGCAAAATGTAGCCAAGTTCTTTTCCAGAATATAACATGAGTGGTCTCTAGTCCAATTACCAAGAGTCCTGATTTCCCTCTGAATCCTCAGGAATGCAGACTGCCTTCCTATCAGCATTCTGATCTTCTGAGCTCCCACCAAAATATTGCCCTTGGAGCACCCTTACAACATCATAACACTTTTCCAGTCTGCATCTCTAAATTTTTTAAAATTCCTCCCACAAACCACTTCTAAATGCTTCTGAACTACATCATCAGGTTAGTCACAGCAATGACCCCACTTCTCAGTACCACTTTCTTTTAGTAAGCTTTCCCATCACTGGGATCAAAAACCTGACAAAAACAACTTGAAGGAGGGTAAATTTATTTGGGGTTCACAGTTTCAGAGGTCTCAGTCCATAGATGATTGACTCCATTGCTATAAGCCCAAGATGAGACAGGGTCATCATGAGGAAAAGGGTCCGGCAGAGGAAAGATGCTCACCTCATGGTGGGACCAGAAAGTAAAGAGAGAGGGAAGAAGAGAGGAAGGGGCCAGAGGAAGACGCTTCCAACGACCCACTCTTCCAGCCATAACCCACCTGCCCACAGTTACCATCCAGTCCATTCAAAGTAGGTTAGACTGATTAGGTTAGAGCTCTCAAAATCATTTCACCTCTGAATATTCCTATATTATCAGGATCTTCTGGGGAACACTTCACATCCTAACCATAATAGTGGGTCTGTATATAGAAATTCATATACATGCTGGGAAATAATAAAACAGCTGATGTATGGATAATGATGGTAATAAGATAACGAGTGAAATACAAAAGCTCCTTTTCTACAAAGTTACTAACTTTGTATGTAATCTAGAATTTCAGTTCCTGAATTTATTCATGGAAAGTGGAGGAAGTTGTCTCTATTTCATGGAAAATGAGACTATATTCTTCTTTCTTTCAGAAACACACACAGTAAATAGATTCTGGTAAGTTTTCATTTTTGTCTGAAACTTAGGTTGACTCTGCATTTCATCTATGATAAATGCCCCTTATTTTTTCTTTTAAATCAGCAAAAGAATGTTACTATTAGTCTTTGCTTTCTTATCTTGAGTTCCTACGGGAACAACACATTTTCTGTACCCTGCCCAGAAATACCAAATGTGAATTTAGAATGGGTACACAAAAATGCTTTGAACAGAGATGCATACATTCTCATCCTCTATGGAAATGACCAAATTTTGCTTCTCTTTCTGTTATTGTTATTTTATTAATCTGGTTGTAAAAAAAGTAAGACAGTAGGGCTGGGGATGTAGCTCAGTTGGTAGAGTGCTTGCCTCAAATGCACAAGGCCCTGGGTTCAATCCCCAGTACCACCAAAAATAAAAAAAATAAAAGTAAGACAGTATAGAAAATACTAACATACTATGCATAATCACAGATCTTTCAAAATACAAAATAGACTTAAATATGTATGCCCCCAAAGCCAGCCTCAGCAACTTAGCGAGGCCCTAAGCAACTCAGTGAGACCCTGTCTCTAAATAAAATACAAATAATAATATCCAAAATAGGGCTGGGGATGTGACTCAGTGGCCGAGTGTCCCTGAGTTCAATCCCTGGTTCCAAAAAAAAAAAAAAAATATGTATGCCCCTATCATCTGTGTTGCAGTATGCATAAGTACTATATGACAGTTCATACACTTATGAATATGAATTATGCTTATACTAATACATTATATATAGAATATTCTCCACACACACTGCATTTAAAAGTTAATGTCAAGCTTCTATTGTTTCATTTTTTAAAATTCCAGGGGCCAGGGATGTAGCTCAGTGGTACAGTTTGTGCTTAACATGCACACAGTCCTGGATTTCCATTCCCAGGATCAAAAATTAAATGAATAAATAAAAAAAATCCCAATTTACTTATCTTCAAAAACTTATCCAGATGATATCAGTTTCAAGAAACCTTGCCTGGCTCCATCAGTTCTCAGAATTACACACCAATTCTTACATGCAGTTCACATCTGCATTCTAAATTATGCATTTACATATGAATCTTTCAATGAGATGGTAAACTGAAGGGTAAGAAATCTACCTCTGTATGCCAACCCTAGAATAGTGCTTGGCATCAAGTAAGTGTTCAACTAATTCCATGTGGAACTGAATTACCAGTTATAAATTCAAAACAAATGTAGGTAAAGAAACAATATCACAGCAAGTATAAATCAACAGAACTCTAGTGTGAGAAAGTAGGCACTCTTTAATTGTGTTTGTGAATGGTTTCTGAAAGTCACTTTTGATGATGATCCTTTTCTTGGAAAAGTTTTATCTAATTTGTCATAAGAGATGTCTGATATAACAGACATCTCTGGTTTCATTTCTAAGTGAAGCTGCATTTTTGTTTAAAGGTTTTTCCCTCACAACTCAACCCAGACTCCCCCATGCAGTAATGGCCCTGCTTTCTCTGTATCCCCAGGTCTGGAACTTCTTTCTGTCCCAGCCTGGTTTCTTCATTGTTTTATATGCTCTCATGTCTGCCACTAGACTGAAAATCCTTTGGAGACAGAGACTGTCTTATTATCTTCTTATCCCAGTGCCTGGCATACAGTAAGTGCTTAATAAATATTCACTAAAAAATAAATTAATTAAAAGTGCATTTGAGTTTGAAATTTCATTCTGCAGTAGTCTGACCCAGGTCTCATTGGGGTTGGGGGTCCAGAATATGGACACAGGCTTGTATGTCAATACTCAGGCACCCTGCATTATAGGAAATGCTTGGAAAATTCTAAAAAATGTACCAGTTGGCATTATTTTTTTTTTCTAACATCAAAAAATTCAGTAGGGCCTGAGGTGTAGTGCAGGAGTAGAGCACATGCCTAGCATTTACAAGGCCCTGAAAAAAGAAAATAAACAAAAAAAAACAGTAATTGAGCTATTTGCCCATTGTTTCACTGAAATCATTCAGGGGATTTTGTTTGTTTAAATTTTTGTTTTATTTTTAATTTTTTTGGTTTTTTTTTGTTTGTTTGTTTGTTTTACTGGGCATTGAACCCAGGGCACTCTACTATTGAGTTACATCCCCAGTCCTTTTTTTATTTTTTATTTTGAGACAGGATCTATGTTCCTGAGGCTGGCCTGACAGGGTCACCCTGCTTCAGCCTGCTGAGTCTGTGGGATTACAGGTGTGCATCACCATGCCTGGTCAGTCTTATTCTTTTATATCCATGATCAACTTAAAAGTATATAGAATTTGATTGCATCTGATCTAAATTTCTGAAGAACAATGTCTTTATTTAAAGTTGTGATAGAACAAAATAGCCAAAAGAGGGCCAATCTAATTATAGGGATAAAGATTAGAAAATTGTATACTTCTTGAGAATCACTTCTATGTTTTAATACTTTCCTGCTCCAATCCCAAATTAATGAGAACTTCAAAAACGAGGGAGAGAAGAGGGAGAAGACAGAGCTGCTGGAGTCACCTGGACCCTTTCACCTGGGGCCCTCACACCTGGGCCTCTACCTGTGCTTCTGCCCTTGTATCCTCCCTACTTACAAAGCATTGCTGCTGTTCTCCTTCCCTATCCACAGGCCAGGCAGGCTGGTCCCTGGCAGTTCATCTTCCTCTGCACTGGAGCTCTAGCACCCAGGCAAGACTTGTGGGCCATACACTAACACTGGCTGATAGGTGGGTGGGGAAAAAATTCAGATATAGACTTTGTGCTTCTGGAGCTTAAGAGACTAGCAGAAGAAAATTAAACAAGTGTTTGCATTAAAACTGGATGATGGCTATGCTATGGTAAATAAGACAAGTATGAAGTCAAATTCTCATACTTGCATAAGAATATTCTACCTTGGCAGATGAGCACTGAGGAAAAATAATGAGCTCATTTCTACATGATCACAGATTCTCTTTCCCCCAGTTTCTGATCAGTAAATATATGATAATAAAACTATCTCCTTCATAAAATTGTGAGAATCAGAGGGAATGACCCAAGGCAAAACAGTGAAGAGAGCTGGCCCCTGCTGAATGGTCAACACTTCTCTGGTGTTGCTATTAGGCACCTGGCCTAACTTGTCCAGTAAGAATGGGACAGTCGAGCAAGGCCTAAAGAATGGCAGTGAATCCACTGTGGGTGTATCAGTCTGCTCAAGCTACTGTAACAAAATGTCACAGAGTAGGTAACTTAAGCAATAGAATCTTTTTTCTCAGAGTTCTCACTGGAAGTCCAAGATCAAGGTCAGCAGGGTTGGTTTCATTCTGAGGCTTCCATCTTTAGCTTGTTCTCCAGTCATCCCTCATACCTGTTTCTATTCTAATCTCCTCTCCTTATAAGGACACCAGTTCTATTGGATTAGACACCATTTAACTTAACTCTTTAAAGGTCCTATATCCAAATATAGTCACATTCTAAGGTACTGGGGTTTAAGCTTCAATGTATGAATTCTGTGTGGTCACCATTCAGCCCACAGCAATGGGGAAGGCAGGGAAAGCTACAGACAAGAATGACTGTGTCCAGTGGAAGGAACAATATGTAAATTGAAAGAAGATTGTGAAGCTTGCTGAAGAGTACATGAAATTAAACCCTTTGCAATAACAGGAGCTGAAGCTGTAGAAGGGAAAGTAGAGGTAAATCAAGTCACATAAGGTCTTTTTTTTTTGCAATAGGGTTACACTAAGTTGCTGAGAGGCTCCCCTCAAACTTACGATCCTCCTGCCTCAGTTTCCTAAGAAACTGAGATTACTGGCATGGCTTCATGTAAGGTCTTTTAAAAGAGGATAAAATATTAAGCAGTTGGAAATATTGTAAAGGAAATGGAAACCATTGTAGAATTTCAAGAAGGTAAATGTGTCACACGATTGAACTTGCATTTTTGAAAAATCACTCTGTCTGCATCATAACGAATTATGGGAGCAGAGGGAATATCTGGGAGACATGTGAAATAAGACAGGTGAGAAAGGCTGATGGCTTGAGTCGTGCCATGGAAATGAAAGAAACCCATACAGTCTAGAAAGCTAATCAATGTCTCAGTGATTGACAGCAGCAGAGGAAAATGAGAGTGAGATGTTCCCAGCATCAGGGCAGATCATAAACAGGGAAGATGACAAAGTCGAAACTGGAACTTCTGAATTCAAGAAACACATAGAACTGCCAGAACAGCTCTGCATTTTGATAACAACCACTCACCGAACACTTTCTAAACACCATGAAGTATGCCAAGAACGCTATACATACTATCATGCACTTTTCTACAGACGAGGAAGATGGACCTTAATGAGATAACTTGGCCAAAGGCTCACAGCTGAAAGGGGAATTAAGTATTTCTAATTGCAGAGCTCAAGCTGAAATCCACCACTGCCTCAGTGAAGAACTCAAGGAGGGGGCCCAGAAATACATATTTGGACATAATTAGGTCTTACACAAAGCTAGTGGGGTAAAGCACTTGCCTAGCATGCCTGAGGCTCTGGATTGAAGAGGAGAGAAGAGGAGAGGGGAGGGAAGAGGAGAGGAGAGGAAAATGTTTAACCTGCTGGCTTCATTTCCCAACTCTCCCACGTACCATGGGCTGTGCCTGACTCCCATCCTTGACCCTTGATTCTCATCTGTACCCATTAGCAGATTATAAAATGGATGACAGGTTGGTGGTCCAAGCCCAGGGCCTAGGAGCCCAGATTCATGCTGTGGGCAACTGCAATAGTAATCTCTGCTTTCTATGTAAACTATTTCCTTTTCTTATCACCGTGGGTCAGTCTCAGGATTTGTGAGATATATGTCCATATATATAAGTAGCACCTCCAACTTCTAATTGGGTGAGGATCTGATTCACGATGAGAAACAAAAATACAATGTTTACTAATGCACATACCTTGCTTTTAAAAAAATTTAACATACTACACATGCAGAAAAGTGAACAGACCATAAGTGGATAGCTTGGTGAGTTTTCACAGACAAAATACATCTATGAAGCAACACTGAAATCATGAAAAGAAGATCCCCCCAAGTCCCTTGCATACTCTGACTGCCCCTGCCAAACTCTGCCTCCAAGGCACCTCTATCCCAATTTCTAATATATCCATTTTTTTCTGTTTTTGTACAGTGTATGAATGGAATTGAACAATGTATGTGCTTTCTTTGTGGATGTCTGTATGTGTTTTAAAGTCTGAAATGCAACTTGGAAGTAAAGTTTGTCATAGACAAGATATAAATAGAATCCCATGGTCTCATCTTTCCATATTCTATAGAACCCTGACATACAGTATCTGTATGTTTGTATTCTAAATTGCAACCAGGTAAAATCAGTCATGTGAAATGAATCCAGGGAAGCACATGCTCCATTTTGGTGCTGTGTTCTCACAAAGAGACTGAGTCACTGACATAGACTAACCGAAACAAACTGTATGAACTAAGGATTAGAAGCTAAAGTAATATTAATGGAGATGGACTTTTAAAGGGAAAGTGCTATTATTACAATTGCTACATTGGGATAAGCTTTGGATAATAATAAATTTGAAGTTACTCTATCGCTTTATCAAAGCAATCTCTTTTTCTAGTGAGAATCTTTTACATTGCTAAGGAACTAATAGTTCCTTTAGTAAGTGTTTTGATTGTGTTGTAAAAAATACTAGAAATGTCAATAAAAAAACTTTTACTAGTTCAAAAAATTCTCTTCTAAAATGGGTTCATAGAAGTCATGTGTTTAACTTTCAATATTTTACGGTTTTTGAAACTACACAATTCCAATTCCATGTGGTACTTGCTGAATTCTGAGTTTGATTCTTAATGTGAACCTAGGAATTTCTTGGTAGGGTGGGGATTATAATCTTATAATGAAGATAAGAAACTTTGATAGTTCTATGATTCATATGAATTATATGACTTCTGATTTTAATCACAACATAAAATCTTAAAATTAATTTTATTTGGAAAATGAAAACAATCATAGTTGCAAATTTACTATTACCAATCTTTTAAAGTTGCCCAGTGTTTCCAATGGAAAATAAAATATTTCTATTCACTGCAATTATCCCGAACACTATTTCTGTGTATATTTGTTTAAACTTACATAGGCATAGTTGGAATATAATTTCATCGTGGAGCAGATATGCTTCATTATTAGCACAGGGAATTCTTTTTTTTTTTTTTCAAAACGATTTTAATAAATTTATTATTTTTCTTTCTTATAGAAATCTGATGAAAATTTTTCATCCATCTCTACATTTAATTTGAGAAAATTTTTATCATCCCCCAAAGAAACCCTGGACTTCTCAGCAATTATTTCCCATCCTTCCCATTTCTTCAGTCCCAGAGCACAGTGAATTCTTTGTGTGAGCTTCTACTGTGCATGTTTAGATCATAATTTCCTCTTAACCCCATGATATTCCTAATTATACCTCAGCATCCCTCTCTGAGAAAATAGCCAACAATTAGTTCAGCCTTTGTGTTGAACCCAACAAGATTCTGATTCCTATCTTAATGAATTGCCTTGTCAGAGAAGAATCAACCACCTGTGACCACAATATTGCCTGCAGGACACTAGGCCTTTAAACACAGTGGGAAGCAACTCAGGGTGAATTTAAAGTCAGGCTATATTTTAGCAGAAGTCTACATCTGGGTATGAGAGCCTAGTTTCTTTTATTCTTTAATTTTTTTCAAGGTAAGATAGAAACCCGAGTACTCAGTTTAGCTACTTTTTCCTTGTTTGCTATTGTAACTTTCCTGTGTGGATGAGCAGACTGTAGTTCCTTCACTCAGAGCACACTGATGTTTCACAAGCATCTCTGACTTATCTACAGTTGCTAGGTGAAGAGGTCAAGCTCCGAGGACACATTTCTAAAACTTAACCAACCAGACTTTATACAGCATGATTCTGGGTAAAATTAGTAAGATTTTTAAAAATACAGAATCATAGACATGAAGATGTCATTGCAACATTATACACAGTTCAGAAAAGATTTTTTAAAAAATAATAAAGACTATACTTAGACAGAGGCTTTCATTGATTACTAAAAGGATATTCTAAGTGAAAAGTAGAATTCCTTATTCATTTCTAAGCCTATTTTTGTGAAAAACCCAATTGCTCCAAATTTGCTTCGGAACTCTTTAATAAAACTTTCTGAAACTCAAGTAACTGTGTCTAAGTGGATTTGAGATGACGAACTAAATCTCCATCTGCCAGTTTATCTGAATTTGCCTTCTTTTAAATTATTTGTAAAGCAGTAATGGTGAAATACAGACTAAAGAAAATGCAATAAGCATTTAAAAGAAAAAGTCCACTCACTCCATACATACAAAGTAACTTGACTTTTCCTTTTAAATACTTATTGCATTTAAATTGATTTTAGCCAATTGTTTTATTCAAACATATTTTTTATTGTGTCATGTGAAATTAGTATGATTTAAAAATCTCATTGATAAAAACTCACTTAATAAAGTAACAATATCCACATTAGTTTAGAACAAATCTAAAGCAATACTGTGTTCTTATCTAATTCCTACAATAAATAACCACTATTTTGCCTTGGATCTTGTTTGATTGAAAACCACAATTTTCATTTATCTGAGATAATAAGTGATGAATAAAGAGAAAAAATCCACATATGCCACAAAACTTCATTTACAGATCTGTCCACCTACATCTATCTTTAACTAGGTCTGTCTTTAACTAGACCACCCAGTCTGGAAGAAAAATGGATAATTTATATTTCCCTTCTTGCTATCTAGTACAATTAAAAAAAAAAAAAAAGGTAACAGACCAGAGCAGAATTAATGCCCTAAACCAAACAAGAAAAGAATAATCTTAGCTATGTTCTATGGATGCTATGCCCCTTTTCCATCTCTCATCTGATGTTTTAATTACAATCTCTACCTTAGGAATTTCTACTTTGAATCTTCTAAATGTTATTTTTTAGCAAACCTACAATTCCATGCAGTGACCTATGTGAAAAGATGACTTCCTCAAGTGTCAGTCTGTTTTCCCAACATCTTGCCCAACACTTGCAGAACAGGACTCAACAGCACATGGAAAGGGGTTCTCAAAGACAAAATGTACAGCCTAAGCATGGAAATGGTCCTCTAGAAACCATCCTCGAAGCCTTTTGATTTGACCGCGTTATGCCACCCTAATCTTGGACCACACGATAAGATAACCGAATTTCTGCCCTGCCTTAATCTTGTCTGTATGGCCTGCCAGAAGTTCCTCTTCAGGTGGGCTGGCCAAAACCAACTGAATCTAAGCCGGCTGCCAGAGTGACCCCAGACAACCTCAACTTCATTATAATTCCATCTGCCTGCTAAATGTCACCCCCCACCCAGTGCATGACAGTTGACAATTGCCATGATGTCAACCAAAGCCATGAAAAGAACAAAAGAGGGTGACAACAGAAATCCCAGGAAATCTCCTGTTCCCAGAAAAGACATGAGTACCCCTCCCCTTTATTAGCCTATCACGTCCCCTCATTTCTTTTTTCCTGAATCCACAACTTCCTGGCTCCCAACAGATTGAGAAGCTGACCTGAGCCTTTCTCCCTGCTTCTCCTATTCTTGGTCAAGAATAAACTTTCCTTCAATGTTCAATTGGCACTAGATCTTTTTATTGGTTCCATAATTCCAAGAGGGAAAAAGGATCCAGTTTGGGGTCAAAACTTGGTGAGAACAGGAAACCAAGATGCAGAGATGATGATTTTAGCAGTGAGTGCAGTGTGAGCTTGACACAGAGACCTGCTTGCTTGGGTTGAACAATGCTGTTCAAGACTTTATTCTCTTGAACTCTGGAAAGACTCCTTACACCAGCTTTTAAAGAATTTGTCACAGTTGCTAAAAATGATACATTCCTGTGTCTGTGATGTCATGCATCCTATTAACTCTGGAATGATGGAGAGAAGGATGTAGGGAGAAAGAGATCACAAAATTGTGGGAAATTATATACAGACTTGTCACTGCTTAATTCTTAATTCGAGAGGATGGATAGGTAGATGGAACACTGACAACCACTTAAATGCTTCTATTACTAAATCTGTATGAATTGAATTTCCTGAAGGTAGTAATATCACAGTAATAGTAAAAATCTCAGCATTATGCTATCCTCAGTATATTCCTATAATTCCTAATTGAAATTCATTCCTATCAATATGTAATGTTAGCCAAGTTTCTATTCTCATTTGTCTCTGCCTCAGATCCATCTTTCTAGAAACATTTTGTTTCTTTAGGTTTTATGTCATTTCCCTTCCTGTCTTTCAAAGTCTGCCCCGGCCCCTATACTCCTCTGTTTATTTCTGCAGAATATGTAATAGGGTTTTCTCAAAACTTCATCATGTTAAAAAACAGCAATTCCAACAGTCGGTTTCTATGTTATAAAAATACTGTCATTCCCCATTTTTGATCACTATTAAACAGGTCATGCTCCATGCAAAGGGTTAGAAAGCATATTCTGAGAGATGTTTCCATGAAGAGTTAGTTTCATTACCTTAGATTTTCGACAACTTAAGATGGTGAAGGTAGAGCAGGAAAGAGAAGAAATGATAACTCAAAGAGTTGTAGAAAAAATGGTGCTTCCTGAGAATATAATAAGGACATTTTTTTTTTTTATAGATCGTGTTCTAGGGTCTTTATTTAGATTGCTGGGGCTTTTTGTGTTTGTTTTATTTGTGAGGACTGAAACCAGGGGCACTTAACCACTGAGTCACATCCCCAGCCCTTCTTATTTTTAATTTTGACACAGGGTCTCACTAAGTCACTGAGGCTGGTCTCAAACTTAGATCCTCTTGCTTCAGTCTCCCAATTCACTGGGATTACAGGCATGTGCCACCATACCCAGTTCTCTGATTCTTTTATGATTCTACATATGAAATATAATAGTTAAGATAAATACTGATTTAATATTTTGGGTGCTTATTAATATATAAATAAATTGCTCAAATATATTCAAGAGTGATATTCACTTTTGGAAATATGGAATTCATTTTATGGTATTTAGGCTGAGGAAGAGGATGACCATATATCCTAGTTTGCTCAGAAAATCTGTCCAGGCAAAATTATTAATGGCTTTTCCTTTCACTATCAGAATTGTCCCACATCCTCCTGCCTCAACCTCCCAAATTGCTGGTATTACAGGCATGCACCACATGACTGGCATCACATGATTCCTTATGGCAACTCCAGAGGCCACTGGTCTGTGCCAACAGAAACCAGTGGCTATTCACTCTCCAGCATTTATCTTTTGTCTTCATATACATTTTTTTTTCTTCTTTTGTGGTCCCATCCTCAATCTTTCTACATAACAAGAATCTTTTTCTTGTTTGTTCTGCCTATAAATTCACTGGGACTACTAATTAACTATAATACTTCTGAAAGGCAAAAATCAAAATAAAACAAACACCCTCCTTTCCCCAGCTCAAAAAGTAAGTAATAAAAAACTTTCTGTTCATGCAAGCCTGTATACAGTTACCTCCTAAATGTCAGCTTTTACAATCACACATGCTTATAAAGGGAGGAGTCTATTGACATTTTCTTCTCAAACACTTTTACAAGATTTGGTACATCACCACATGCATTCTAAAGCATCTTCTTAGAATCATTACCTGTACAAAAGCTGGAAAGTGCTGCAGTTGGTTTTAATAATTATGAATTTTCCACTTTTCATTTTCATTTTTTTATCTCCTCGTCTTAAGATCAGTTGCTCTTACCATTGTGAGCTCCCTGGGGCCTCTCTCCATTTCTCTGTTCTGCCTCTTCCTGCCTTCCAACACCTTATTTCCCTCTAGTCCTTCTGCTAAATCACTGCCTCTCCTCCTCCAATACTTTCTATTCTACAAAAACCACCCTAATGACATTCATATCCCTAAGGATTCCATTATCACTTTTTGGAAACAAGCTACTGTTTAATTTCACTGTCACATTGCACTGCCTCCAACTCAGCTCTTGCCTTAGAAGGCTGTGTTTTTTCATGTCACTTCAGAATTCTGAAAAAAAACTAATTTCTTTTGGTTCTTTTACCCAAACCCCCTGATCTCCTTATCCTTGGATCAAATTTGTCTAGTCACTCAGCAGTACTGTCTCCTTAGGAAACAGCAAATTAGGCTTCCCAACTCCTGTGCTTCATTTCACCCATATTACTTATGAATATCTTTGGGATGGTGACCTGCAGAAAGCAAGATGAAAATCCACCTCTGCTCCACCTCTGTGGATCTGCTTAAGCATGCTCTGAAGCACTGGACTCCATTTATCCTATATTGGTCTACAGTTATAGATGTTGTAGACCAGAGTCAAGCGCTAGTCCCAGAAAGTGGCTCCATGCCAAAGATGAATTAGTGCCAAAGATGAACCGCCCTCTCTGTTCTGCTTAGTGGTTTAAAAGTTTTGACAAAGCTCTTTCTTAGTCAGAGTCTTAGTATCTAAACTTCTCCTGTTGATGCTACCCAATAAATAACTGCATTCATCTTCAACTTTCCTTCTACTATGATTTACAACACTTAGTTATCCAAAGATAAGTATCATCTCACTTGGATAATGATGTATCATTATTAGGTTCCCTACAAAAGTTGCCTGAACATATGGTACCTTTCTGGAAGAACCTGTAATAAAGACTGAAGATCACATTTAATAGAAAGAAGTGAATTTCATTAAAGATTTAAATAATTAATACTTTGGAGTTGAATAGCCAAAAATATTTTTTATTCCACTCCACAATAATGTTTGAAATAGTCCTTTCTTCCTAATTACCTGTTAATTATTCCTTAATGAAAATGATCTTGAGAGAAGTAGATATCAAGAACAAAGTTGAAATCATTTGCAAATAGAGAATCAATGGGATCATATATTTTAATGTCAATCTCAAAGACAAGTTTGTTAACTCAGACCAGAATTTGACCAAATCCTAGTCACAAAACAATCAGCATGACTCTGTGTCAGTTTCATGATTAGACTCATGTCAGCAATCTTTTTTGTCTTTTATGGACAAAGAACATATGTATTTACTACAACTAAAATTGGTATGCTTGGGGTAAAATGTTTGAAGATGAAACTACTAGAGACTCAGAAACAGGCAGCAGGCAGGCCTCTGAAGACCACAGAACTCAAATTTAAAACAGCAACAAAAAGAAAGAGGTCTCAACCACTTCAGTCCCATTTCTCCAGACATATCCAGACATACTGTCCTCTCATTTAAATTACAAAGTACCCAATTTATTAAAAATCATTTAAAAACGTCAAGCTCAAATCAGACTTCATACTATGTGAGGTTGTCTGTTCTTCAAACTGTGGCCTGTATTTACATAATAAGGTAAAATTTTACTGCATGACATAGAGGAAAAATTCAAAGGGGGGAAAGAGAAGAAAACAATATAATTAACCTCAGTTTGCCGTCATGATATCTGTCCCTACTGTCACTATGCATTAGATTAAATGCAAATATCTAAAAATACACACATACACACATTTTAAAAAGCTAATTTGAAGAAATTTATTTTTAGACAAGCACAATGCAATACATCTTAATGCTCTTGCTTTAAATTTTTACAATTGCAATATTGTTCTGAAAGTAAGCAGAAATATTTAATGATCTTTTTCAAGAACTCTACCCTTTAAAATGCAAATTAAAAGTTGCCAATTCGAACTGTGCACCTACATATAACAAATCCCTATTTTTCTTTCTCCCAAAATATAGCCTAGATTCAGAAACATTTGACTATGCAACATTTCTAAAACATAGCTATTGATGTATTAGAAAAGGCTTGAGAGTATTTTTTAACCTTATCTAAACCCTTTACAAATAGTACTTACAGCAGAAGGGAGGGGGGAAGCATTGTCAATTAATAGGCCAAAACCAAATTTCAATAGAACGATTATAAGCATATAAAAGAGAAAAAATAAAAAATATCCCTTGGTATACCCACACTGACTTAGTTTCCTAGAAGCTTAGCATTGTGATCAGGGACAAAGTGTTGACAGGAACAAGGGACCTCATTGTTACCTGTCTATGCTTTTTAGCTGAGAGGAGGAAAAGCCTATTGTGTCACTACACAGTAATTCCTGGCTAGGAACTGACCTTGAGCCTGATGAGAAGCCTCCTGAACCCATTCCATAACAGTCCTTTACATGGTCCTGTGTGTAGAAGCTGAGTGGTTCAGCAAGTGGTGGTTTTGCTGAATAAAGAATCTTTGTTGGAGGGCAAGTGTTCTGTTACCTGAACACGCAAACGGTCTTGAATGCAGAATACAGGTTGGGAGAGACTAGGTTAGAGAGAAAGATCAAGAATAAGCTCGTAAAGAAAATTTAAAGTTAACCATTAGTCCTTTATTGACTTGTAACACCAGTGATACAATCTGCACAGGCAGGAAAGTCTTTTTTCCTTCATTATATGGATTTGGGTCTAGATTCCCAGTATTTTATGACTATGCTCACATTTTATTGAAACAATTCCAGAAATTGTAGTCAAGGAACTCAGAAGGGGAAAGAATTCCATTTGGCCCTACTCAGATTTTTCTTCTAAGAGTGGTAATGAGGATTAATAAAAGCCATGGCTGAACAGAAATCTCATTAGTCCAACAAAGGTGGATGGGCATTGGCCAATTTGTAGAGGGAGCTAAAATTAAATTCTTAATATAATCTAATGTCAATTAAAGGCACATAATAAAGAATGACCACCCTGAAAATTAATCTACTTAATAGTTAAAATGTAATCAAATTGGTCTGTTCTACAAATGTAGTTCTCCTTCCTTTCTAATTAAACATTAGTTTATGAAGTTGAATTTTCCAGATGCCTGGAATTTTTTTTTTAAACTTTTTTAGGCAAATCCTCAGAAATGGAAGGAACTTCTCTATTTCTTATAATACGAAAATTGGCTTCTTGTCTCAGCAATGGCCAATTGCATTGCAACCCCAGGATATTTCAAGGACAGAAAATCAAACTAAAATCAGAAATGGAAATTACAGGGTAAATGTTATGGTTTGTGCAATTATAAAGAGACAGCACTATTGTATTTTGAAGTCTATGATGCTGTCAGGGGCAGCAGCAGCTGCTGGGGGCTGACAGTTCCCTCCATGGGTGAAACACCACAGTGTAGAACCAATCTGTACATGCCCCCCGTTAGATGATCTGTTCTCATTGGCTCAGCTGGCATAGATCATTTTACCTACTACTCATTTTACCTACCTACTACCTACAGTCTCAATTTTTCTGCATATTCCTTTTGGCCATCATTTTCCCACTTTTAAAATTACGTTCTCTGATTCCCTCTGAATCATTCCAAATCACTGAGCTCTAAATTAGATGCTGTGTTTTAACAGGAGTCAAATTATCTCCAAGAAGAGGGACTGCCTCACAATGAGGTCATGGAAACTCCAGTTTCAGTTTGAAAAACAAAAGCATTTCCCTTTCTCTTTCACCTCCTGGGATATTTTTTTTTTCTTTACAAGAGATAAAATCTGACAAAGTAAAAATATAAGCAGCTGGCCTTGTAGAATCTGACCCAGATTAGCATTTCTCTCTGTTTCTCTATTGCCTTCTTTTCTATTTCTCAATGTTAAAAAAAAAAAAAATGTTCTCTGTGATAAATTTTAACCAGCATCAATTATTTTGTTTCCCACTTTTGGAAAAGAAAAATTTGTACATTGCCTCCCTCCATTTCATAAATATTTATAGGGCATGTTGCTAGGTACCAAGACCATAAAGATCAATCCTGACTCCCGCTCTCAGGGAGGCTGCAATCCAACGTGGGGCAGGGGGCACGTACAGAGGAGTCACATCATAATTACCAGTGGGAATTTGAAACTGCAATTGCCCCAGGGTTCACTGCTAAGTATAAAGGAGATAAGTTGAGTCAGACTGGAAGAGAGTAGAAAAAGGTATTAAAGAAGGTTTTCTTTTTTTTTTTAATTTAATTTTGATTCATTGAACACAAATGGAGTACAGCTATTGTTTCTCTGGTTGTACACAAAGTAAAAGAAGGTTTTCCAAACAATATAACCTATGACCCAATCTTCAGGGATGATGGGACTTAACCAGATGAAGACAGGTGGGCATAGGAAGTGGGATGTACATATTCAAAGGGGACTGAGCGTGATGGTGAAGAGGCATGGTATGGACATGAATGTGATGGTATGGACTTCCTACACAATTTAAAAAAATAAATAACAGCACTGTGGGTTTGGGGTGAAATCTTCATACTTTAGTTGGGTAAAGTGCCTCAGTGCCTCAGTTTCTAAATCTGTAAAAGAAGAAACAATAGAGTGCTCAGCTTGTAAGAGTAAGGCCCTTGGGGCTACAATACGCTTAAAGTCCTTGGAACTGTTTTTGCTTTATAGGAAGCACTCAATGAATATTAGCGATTATTAGCATGAACACAGACCAAGAGAGCCTAAAAAGGGTTTGGTGCCCCAAAAGGAAAAATCTAATAGAAGAAAGGATCCCAGAAAAGAAAACGGAGCTGAATGACTTTGGAAATGACATTGTGAAGGCATGCTTCTTTCCTCCCTGGAGTCCTCAATGAACTTTAAATGCATCCTGAGGGCACTTCCTTGAAACTATTTACACTTTAGTTACTACTTGGAAATCATCTGTCAGTGAGAATTAGATCTTAATTTTTAGTTATAAAAATTACAATACTCCTTTGCATTAAGTTACTTCTTCTTATAAGACAGACTAATGAAGGTACTGTAAATAGGCCATCTATCCCAAGATGTGAGAAGGAGCGCAGTCCTGTATCTATGGATAACGAACATGTGACTAAAAACCTTTTGGGGTTGCACATGAAGCAGATGACACAGTCTGTGGTATGTTATGCTCTAATGCCACATATTATATGAGAAGGAATGACAAGAAGACAACATGACAAAACATGATGAGCTTTTCCATTTAAAAAACATGGTGTAGAAATTGCTATAGTTTGAATCTGAAATGTCCCACAAAAGCCCATGTTTTAAAGGCTTGACCTTAGTATGGTGCTACTGAAGCTGGTAGAAACTGTAAGAGGTGGGACCTAGCTCCAGGTCTTTAAGTCACTGAGATCATACCCTCAGAGGGGACTGTGGGACCCTGGGATCTCATTCTTTTCATATCCTGGCCATGAGGTCAGCAGCTCTGCTCTGCCACAGGTTCCCTGCCATGATGGGCTGCCTCACCGTAGGCCCAAA
Organism: Glaucomys volans; assembly: GCA_020662805.1. NCBI lineage: Eukaryota > Metazoa > Chordata > Mammalia > Rodentia > Sciuridae > Glaucomys > Glaucomys volans. The sequence goes on along the minus strand of JAJEJO010049989.1, from coordinate 328,987 downwards.
GCACTGTAGCCAGTAGCCCATGGACAGAAACCTCCAAAAAAGTGAGCCAAAATAAAACTTGTCTCTTTATAAGTTGATTATCTCAGGCAACTGTTATGGTAATGGAAAACTGACTAATACAGAAATATTAGAACATTAGAGACTGGAGTTGCTTAACATCTTAATCTTACTTGAAAAATGAGGCTTGATATTTTCCAAGGAACCTTGGGGCTCAAAAGTTCCACAAACTGATGAAAAGGTTGTCTTGAATCAAAGCAGAATACAAAACCCTGAGTAAAGGGAAGTATTTCTCCAGTCCATAACACTGCCAGACAATATGACTGTGGAATGTTTGCAGGAGAGAATGGGATCTGGCTTTTACATTCCTAACTTTCCTATAAAGATGTGCTACTAATTTACTACCCATGAGCTTAGCTAACCTCCTTGAATCCATATTTTATGGGTATTATGGCCTACAGGATGGATAATGTGCCAAGAGATCAGATCGCTTTGTTTGCCCTGATTAACTTTTAGCTCAAACATTCTGTCTCTGCCATTATGCTTATATAGCTCAGAGATGTGCTGGAAGCTCCATCCCAATCTCATAAATGGCTCATTTACAGAAACTTTATTTCACCCATGTTGCACACGAAATGAGAGACTGATGGTCTCAAATGTGTATCACTCACCTGTGTGGGCAACTAAGGAAAGCACTACAAACACTCAACGAATTCCCATTTAAGAACGTGCCATGGGCTGTGGGTATCAGGGCCCAAAAGGAAAAAAAAAAAAGGATTGATTTTTCCCTTGTTTTCCTATCAGGCAACAATTAACATTTTCCATTATGGCATATGTGAAATACTGAAGGACTATACTTCCTTAAGAAATGCCTAGAACTTAGTTTCTTCTTAGGCCCTGGCCTTGTTAAATGTTTATTGCAAAATTTTTCACTTCTGAGAACAAAAACATGCTATTCATATAGGGATGACCTTGCATGCCCAGGGCCCTCCCAGCCTCTGCCCTGTCAGCTTTCTCACATTGGCCAGAATGTCCCAGCCACAGAAGTTATTCATCATGGTGATTCCGTCCAGAAACATCCTGATTATAGGGAGACAACACAACAGCACCATCCAACACAGCAGTCACTCTAGCCTGTCCCTAGTTCAGCCATGTGCTATTTTTACAGGAGACTTGCCCTACACCTGTTCAAAGCTAATCTCTGGGTAATAGAGAAACACTTTTACTGCCACAAGAGCTCTCTCTAGGTATAGAATATAGTCATGATAAATATAAATGTAGAGATATCCTAGATGCTAAATTGTTTCCCTAAATAGGTATTGATGCAGTAAGTGATTCATTGACTGAATACTTGCTGAATTTGAGGTTCATTCATGTTTGGGAATATGGAAAACTCTGTTCTGGGGTGGCATCATTCCAGGCAGATGAAAAATCTTCAACTGAATTTATTTCACCACTTTCCCAAAACAATTAGGGGTGCATTCCATGACACCAGCAGCAATGGTTTTAACTGAACCTGACCTAGTTTGAGAGGACCTCCAAAATCTGCTCTCAGTAACATTTGCCTTCATGGAATTACCAAAGTCAGGGTTTAATTAGAGTTGACTTGAAGCCTTCCCATTCTGACTGCCCTATGGGAGTCTTTGGTGCACAACACTAGGAAAACCCCATTTACCCACAATACCCAGCTGGGTCACCTAACCACAAGCCAAGTCAAACACTGAAGGAGCATGAATCACCGGGCCAAGAGCAATGTAAGACTCCACTGAATGTGAAGTCTGAATATAGGACTCTGGCTGAACCACTAGGATTCCTGCATGTGTTTGTGATTAGCTAAGATAGTCATTAAGCCAGCTACTTCCAATGTGCAAACTAGTTTCTATCAGTCATTTGAGCTTTACTTTGGAGGGGAAAGGAATAAACTCTTCAAGAGTTCTAATAGAACTAAGGTTCTGCTTGAGTCTGATTCTTTAATAATTAATGCTTTTCTTTAATAAACTATACATATGGTATCTATGAAGATTTGAAGACACCCCCCTGAAGTGAGGAACTTTTTAATAATTTAGTTACTTTGGATGTTTAATTAACATATCTTTGACAACCTGTCTGTTCAGCCACCTCCACCTTGCAAATAAAATCCCACCAAATACATCTACAAAAACTATTATCATTTCCCTTATTAATCCCTCAAGTCAGAATTATTGGTCCTTCTGATCCCCTCTCCCATACACCAATATGCACACATCACCCAGTAGATCCACACGCCCAACTCAAAAATCACTTCCTCCCTAAAGCAAATCCTGTTTTCTCTCCATAGGCAGCAATACTGGAGGTGCTATCATTCCCATGCCTCTGGGGCTCTGTCTTATGTCCTTAATCATAGGAAATATATCTTGTTTAGCTTTAATCTCTCCTAGTGTCTTCAAAAGAAGACACTCAATGGGTATTTGTTAAAAAAAAAATTAAGAAAGAAAGGTCAGATGGATGAATGAACTGAAAATCAGAGAATCTAGAGATTTCTGTTTTCTCAGTTAAAATTATTATTTATTCCTCTTATACTCTTACAATTTTAAATCAATGATTTGGAAAAGTGATCAGTATACTGTGCCTTTTTGCCAATAATTAATATGCTTGCTAAATGTATAGCTCCCATCCTTTCTTCTGTTGATTTTTTGGGGGGAGGGGGTGTTGGCTTATTTAACTTAGCATGATGTTCTCCAACTCCATTCATTTACCAGCAAACGCCAGAATTTCATTCTTCTTTAAAGCTCCCATACTTTCTTAAGACAATCCTTGCTTACATTTCCAGAACGCTACCACCTAAATTCCTTTATCTGTTTCTGTCTTTGTCTCTTGCTTTCTCTTTTATTACTTTAAAATATCTGAGCTAAGATAGGTTCTCCAACTGTCAATCCAATGGCATGTTTGGGTTAATGTGACTCCTATCTATCATAAACGGAACAGAGCAATGAACATTTAAAGACAGGATATTGATTTATCTGGGTTTTTGAAAAGTTACTATACTGAGATTCAGCATTCACACTTTAACAAGGACAGGTGGTAACAGGTGCAACTTCAGGTCCCTTTCAGCTTTCTATGTTCTCTGTATTTTGCTGCAACAGGCTTGCTATACGAGGTTCATGAGTAGACAGAACAGGAAGCTGTCTGTGGTAGTCAGTTTCCCAATACTATCACAGAACACCTGACAAAAACAACTGATGAGGAGGAGACGTTTGTTTCAGCTCAGGGTTTCAAAGGTTTTAGTCCCTTATGTCTTGACCCTGTTGCTTTGGGCCTACAGTAACACCATACATCATGGCGGGAACACATCAATCATAGAGGAAGTCTACTCACTTCATAGTGGGTAGTGAAAAAGAGAGGAAACAACCAATGCCCAATATCCCTTTAAGGGTACAACCTAATGACCTAACCTCCCTCCACTAGGCCCCACCTTCTACAGGTGCCGCAGGCTGCTGACTAACCCTTAAAATCTGATCCTTTAGGGGACATTCAAGATCCAAACTATGACACTGATTCAGTCAGTGTCTGGATATTATGGCCCTGGGCCAATCCAGCCTACTTCCTGTTTCTATAAGTAAAAAGCGCTTTCTTTCTTTCTTTCTTTTCCTTATTTTTTGGGGAAGAGAGATTATAGGGATTTAACCCACATCTACCACTGAGCTACTAAATCCCTAGCCCTATTATTTTTTTTATTTTGAGACAGGGTCTTGCTAAGTTACTAAGGCTTGAACTTGCAATCTTCCTGACTCAGACTCCTGAGTCACTGGGATTACAGGTATGACCACATCTGGCTCAAATAAAGTTTTATTAGAACACAATCAAACCTATTGGTTCACATATTTGTCTATGTCTGCTTTTGTGTTAACAACAGAGTTGCAATAGAGGCTATATAACAAAGTCCAAAATATTGATCTTGCAGAAAAACTTCACCAATCCCTAGTGTACATAAGGAGCATTGAGGTATGTGGCTTCCTGCCTAAAGAACTCTGTTCCCTGAACAAGACCTATCATTTCACCATCAGAAGTTTCTAAAAAGTATATACACACACACACACACATACACACACACCACACTTTGGAAAAGTAAAACACCTTAAACATTAAAGCAGGTAGTTTCTTGGTGGGAATCAAATGATCCCCATATGATGCTCTGCAGGGAAAATGGAAGGGCTTCAGGAAGCCAAAGCAAATTAGTCAGGCACAAAAATAAACTTGATTCTATCCCAGTTGGGTCTAGGTCTACCATGGAGATATAAGTCTCCATAAATCACAACCTGAGAGCAGAATTATGAGTTCAATTTTCTCACACTGTGATGCGTTTTAACTTAAACCTACTTCCTTTCCTACCCCACCCCCTTACATCCAACACCAATACCCGCAAGACAGCTGCATGACAGGTACAATATAAAATAAAACCAGCAAATGGTCTGTCTACCTTATTACCACTTTCAAGCTCTGATGAAATGATGTGCTTGAGTCTCCAGCACCATGAAAACAAGTAGGGGAAGCCAGACAAAAACTAATATCTTTGTAATATTTCATTTATACAACTACCAAGAATAGGCAATACTCATCTGCGGTGATAGAAGTCAGAAATAGGTTGCCTGGCGGGGAGGAGGTAACTGAAAGAAAATGGACATGAAGGAAACGTCTGGGATGATGGAAATGCTCTCCATCTTGTTTGGAATGGCACTTACATGGGTCAAAACTCACCAAATTGTGCATTTTTCCTTATATTGATATTCTTCCATTTTTTTAAAAAAATGACTGATAGAGCTAAATAATTTGGTTTTAATTGTTTCTGGCTAGGTCTTTAGAAATCCTGGAGGTCTTTAGGATCATCTCCATTATATAATATCTCCTCTAGGGTAACAGATGAGAAGGGAAGAGAAAGAGAGAAAAAAGATGGGGGAAGAGGACACGGTTCTTAGAGAGTTCTCTGAGCGCATTTCCTTTACAGGCACATTCTTACAACAAGGCTTCAGCCTTAGGACCTACTGTGTTAGAAGAAGCTCAAAAGCAGAAAATAAGGAAAAAGTGAAGAGATTTCTTTTCCTTTTTTGTGTATATGGTGTTTTATTAGAATACTAAGAACACAGAGAAAATATTCAACAATATGCTCACATTTTTCTGGAAGTCTCTGCTTTATTTAAATTGTATTAAATTTATTCTAATTTTCTACCAAAATAGTTATAAATTAAATTACTTAAATTGGATTAAATATAATTAAGTTATATTAATTATATTAATACAACAGCAACAAAATTTTTCTTTCAAAAAAGAACTCATTTAATGTGTACTATCTAAAAACAATGATATATAAAAATAGATTAAATAATAAATAAAGAGCCATGGCTTTTTTAAATAGCACCCAACTTTCCTACTAAATAAGCTCTCAGTTTACAATATCTGAAAAATGTAAATAAGTTCTGCTTCTTGGATAGGATGTATTTTTCAAAGACAAGTTTAAAGTCAAGCACCTTACTGATATACATTGATCCTGACTTAGGTTGGTTGTAGAAGGCAAACTTAGTAATGGGCTACACTCAAACTACTCAAGAATTTATACAACTAGCCGGGCACGGTGGCACATGCCTGTAATCCCAGCACTTGGGAGGCTGAGGCAGGAGGATCTTGAGTTCAAAGCCAGCCTCAGCAACTTAGCGAGGCCCTAAGCAACTCAGTGAGACCCTGTCTCTAAATAAAATACAAAATCAGGCTGGGGATGCGGCTTAGTGGTGGAGTGCCCCTGGGTTCAATCCCCAGTACCAAAAAAAAAAAAAAAAAAATTCATACAATTGAGACAGCCCAAGTACCTGAGAGATTCATCAAATGAGCAAAGTTAAATGAGAGGGGGAAATATGTTGTTATAAAATTAGTACAGGTCTAGGATTATCTAGTTTCTTTCCATCTTAATCGTAGAGGAAAACAGATTTATGCGTTAAAAGAGACCCCAGAGGTCAGCTAGTGGAATCCATTATCCAAAGAAGGAAACGGCATGTCACTGAGTGCAGTCTGACCCTAATCATTACACCCAGAGTGCACACTGAACAGTCACAACCTCCCCCATTGTCTCATACTGGATGGTCTCAGCAAGACCAGCAACGGCAGCTACATGCTGCAATACCTTTCTCTCTAATGATGGTTCATCTGCCCAGAACCCTTCCAACTCATAATTCCCCTTAACGCGTGCTCATTCTTTAAGATTTAATTGAATCATCAACTCCTCCAAGAAGCATTTCTTGAGCCAGCTCTCACCAACCTGGGCCTCGAGTGTTAGTTAAATCTTCTTTGTTCTTCCAGAATATCCCATGCATTTTCCTCACTGATTCATTCATTCATTTATTCAACCACTCAAATACTGAGTGTTCACTCTGGGCCACTAGGCTGACTGTTTGGGATACTGAGATGAGGAACACAGTTTCTGTTCTGGGGGAGCTCCAGTTTTGGTTGCCACTGAAATTGATCCTTAACACACCTATCTATTCTCACTTAGGGATCACCTATGAACCACTCTTGTAGCACCAATACCCAATATCATATATGGCATACAGGGGCTCAATAAATGTTTGTTTAACTGCACTTTTGTAAGAATCAGAATTTAAAATTTTCATGTTATAATGAGTGAAATGATCCATAAGCAAAACTTAATCTTTAAAGCAACAGTGAATATATTCCAATAAATATCTATGCATGCTATATTCTTTTTTACCTGTCAAGGTATGGGTGTTTACAACAGTTACCTGTTTTGATTTTTATTAATTATTCTTCAATTGATAGCATACTTGTAGTAGTTTGTTATTCTATGAATGAAGGTTAATTTACAGGATCCTATCTCTGAGAAAATTTCAGAGAGGAAGAGATGTTCATATTTTAGAAGACATACCTGGAGTGGGCTAGGGATCTAGCTCAGTTGGTAGAGTGCTTGCTTTGTAAGCATAAGGCCCTGGGTTCAATCCCCAGCACTGCAAAAATAAAAATAAAAATAAGACATACCTAGATAGCCTCTCACCAAGGGGAAGTCATGTTTCCACATGTCAGTTTCTACTGTGTTCATTCAGAAACCATTTGTTAAGACCCTTAAGTGACAGGCCCTTTGATGGGGGAGGGAGACAACAGGTAAGGACTCAGTGATGAGGAAAATAGATAATGTTCTTATCGTAAGATACTTCCATACTACTGTGGGGTTAAGGATAAAGTTTTATCCTATATGCAAAAAAAAAAAAGCATTGTAATAATCCATTTTGTGTTACTATAACAAAACACCTGAGACTGGGCATTTTGTAAAATAAAAAGGTTTAATTGGCTCATGATTCTGGTGACTAGAAGGTTCAAATGGCAAGATGCCTGGATTCTGATGAGGGTCCCCTGGCTGCATCACAATGTAAAAGAGAAGAAGAAAGAGGACTGGTTGCATGCAGAAGGGGCCAAGTGCATGGGGTGACCTCATTTTATAACAACCTACTCTCAAGAGAACTAATTCAGTCCTTCAAGAACTACATTAGTCCTTATAATTCTGAGGGTGGGGTACTAATAACCTAACTACATTTCACCAGGCCCTACTTCTGTTTTCTTTTTGTTCTTTTTTATGTACTGGGGATTGAACCCCAGGCTGCTTTACCCCTGAGCTACATTTCCAGTTCTTTTTATTTTGAGACAGGGTCTCATTAAGTTGCTGATAATAGTCTTAAAGTTGCAATCCTCCTGCCTCAGCCTCCCTAGTCACTGGGATTACAGGAATGTGCCACCATGCAGGCTAGGCCTTACCTCTTAATGATCCACCACCTCTCAATATTGTTAAATTGAGGGGCCAAACTTCCACACAGGAAGTTTGAGGGAACACACTCAAACCCAATATTGCACTCATTGACCAAGGATTTTAAGAATGGAAAGAAATGTGTTAAGCTCTAGATTTTAGAAATGCTAGATTTCTTCCTTCACTTTTATCAGATTTTCAGCCTCCCAAATTCAGCCTGCCACTGCTCTCTCTTTTCTTCTCAAAAGTAAGCTATCAGGGGCTGGGGATATAGCTCAGTTGGGAGAATGCCTGCCTCGCAAGCACAAGGCCCTGGGTTCAATCCCCAGCACCGCAAAAAAACAAAAACAAAAACAAAAGTAAGCTTTCAGAAGGAATTACTTCTTGCTGCCTCCATTTGCTTCCTTGACCTTCACTTTTTCAACCTGTAGCAAACTGACTTCCAATGCGACAACTCTGTTAAATCCACTACAACAAAGCATATCACTGATACCCACACTGAAAGTCCACTAGATGATTTTTCAGCTTGTACCCTTATTGGCCATCCTGCTACTCATTCTGAGTCCAATATCATGGCATCCAGACTGCTCCAATCTTCCTGGTCTCTATGACAGGCTCTCGAGCCCTGCTTTTCCCTACTTGGCACTGCTCCTCAGGTTTCCATCTTCATTCTATTACTGTCTACAGGAAGACCTACTCTCTCCTGCCAAAGGTCATCCTACTCCAGTCTGAACTATCCCCCAATACTGAAATCTCTCGTAAATAAATACTTTTTAAAACTGTTGGCCATAATCTCCCTCCTAAATTTCTGACTTGTCCAGCCAACTGTCTGCTAGACATATATACTTCATTATCTCACAGGAACCTAGAGTTCAGACTCTCATGTGAAACCCACTGCCACACCATCTATAATGCCAGAATTCACAATTTCAGTAACACTCCCAGACAGAAACCTAAGCCATATTTTCCTAGTCCCTATTACGCATTTAATCAGTAAATCATATCAATTTAGTTGCTGATTTTCCCCATAGAATCTATTAGTCCCTTTCATCCACATTCCCATAACCTGAGTGTAGGCTCTTGTCATCTTTACTTAACTCATGCATCAGCCTTCTAAGCCATTTCTCTACCCCTTCCCTGTCCACTTTAAACCATTTTATACTCCAGAGGAACAAATAGACTGAGAGATCCTGGAACCAAATGAGCAAATGGCCAGGGATTACACTTTCGATTATATGGATTTTGATCCAATAGGTCTTAAATCAGACTAAGATAGAATGACCCAGATTGATTTGCAGGGGGTATGGGCAGGAGTGTGAAAGAGGCAGAAGAGAGGGTAAATGGGGGTAAGCTTTGGTTAACTGAAAAGAACTCCTTTTTCAAGACATTTTAAAGGCCCTCTCAGTAGCAAAGCACTTCCACAAATTATAAGAGAATTGGTGCAAACTTTTTTAACACATAATGAGAACTTTGGACGCATCTGGAAAAGAGGAGCATCATGCTTAAGATTGGTATGATCAAAATCAGCTTAATTTGGGCTTCGTATAAGCAACGTCTCATGTTGTTTTAGCTGGTATTGACTCACTGCCTCACCAAGCATGACACAGCTTTAGATTCTCAGGACACGGCCTGCTTTTTTCGATTACATGTGCCAGCAACTGGAAGAGTGGGAGTCCTCCAGCACGGAGCTTTCTGCAACTAAGCACAATTCAGACTCTATAAAAAACAGTTGCCAAGTGGACCCTGCAATCCCAGAGCTTTATAAATGAGGCGGGGAGGAGTTGAGTATGGACAGAAACTGCGAAAAATTTTCAGTCAGCTCTTTTCCCCATTAATTGCTTACTCTATTGAGGTCAGTAAATGTTTTTCTTTAAGATGCCAATGAAAAGTCACAGTGAGTGATGTTTTCAAGCCTCTCAGAGATACTCCTGGTGAGATAACGTACATAGTTATAGCCGCTCTGGCAAAGAAGCACAGGAAATGCCATTCTCAAAATCCACCTCAAGGCTTCTCTAGTTCTTTTGTGTGTGTATGTGTGTGTGTGTGTGTGTGTGTGTGTGTGTAGTACTGGGAATTGAATCCAGGGCCCTGTGCATGGGAGGCAAGCACTCTACCAACTGAGCTAGATCCCCAGCCCAGCTTCTCCAGTTCTATACTTTGATGCTTCCCAGTCTGGAGGCCAATCTTCCCTCTGTGTGGCCCTTGCTGTTGGACTGACTGAGCACATCACCACTGGAATGGCTGCTGCAGTGACTGGACCAGGTGACAGAAATCAGCAGAACAAAATTCAGAGCCTGGCTCAACAGGTTCCTTTTTCCTGCTTCTCCCTAGTTGGCCTCCCAGTTGAACCATAGAGATTGCTACTTGCTGCCCTCATTCATGACTGGTCTTCACGAAGCTTAGTCCTCTCAGCAACACACTCTGAACTCCCCAGCTAGTTAGGAGGAAGAAAACACTCCTGGAGACGTGACAGTTAGCCCAGAAGCCCAGACCAGGGTTCACATGTGACTAACTGTCCCAGTATCTGTAGTTGTTGTCTACTAGGAACTGAAGTTTACCAAGGTGAATAAATACCTAGAAAATAAACACAAGCAACCAGAAACTGGAGGCCATTCTGATTTCTGGCCTCTACAGAAAATTCAAGACCAGATTAATTAAGGACCCAGTATTAGTTTTCTAAATGGAAATCTTCGAAGCCCATTTTAGATCAGCATCACCCGTGACCCTAAGATCACATAAGTTAAGGGTTGTGCAATGCTCCGGGATCCAGATTTCTACAACCTATCCTATCTTATCCTAATTTTTTTTTTTTTTTTTTCAGGACAGGTTCTCACTATGTTCCCAGGGCTGGCCCTGAACTCCTGGGCTGACACAATCCTGTCACCTCAGCCTTCTAAGTAGCTGAGACTACAGGTCCACACACAGCACCCTGCATCACCCTATATTTTTGAGCAAGACTTAAAATAGAACTGATCTCCACAAGGTCATCGTCTAGGACTTAACTTGGTCCCTTGGTTGGTTCCAAACCAGGATGAAGCAGAAACTTGAGGAGGAAGGCCCCATTAATTCTCACCGAGTACTGCTTCTCAACTTGCATCAAAATTCTTATGTTATTAATCATACTGGAAGGAATTAAATGAAAAATATGTTTTTAACCACAGAAGTCTATTCTAGTACCTAATAAAGCAATTAATAAAACTGAAGGGAAAAATCCTAAAATCTTGTTACTAGGAACATGAACCTAAGGATTAAGGGATTAAAAATTGTCCTTCCCTTTTCCACAAAGCGGGGAAAAAGCCACAGGAAGATTTCCTGTTACTGATTGCTTAGATCTTACTTTCTTGGTCTTTCTTGCTTGGATCTTATTTTCTTGGTCATTTTGAATGACTTTAGCAAATTTTGTCTAAAATATTGTTACCTAAATAAGACAGCAGGAAGGGCAAGAATACAGTATTGAAACGGGAAGGGTGGGTAAAATCCTATTACTGAAGTTCCTTCAAGTGACAACAAAATTTCCCAAATAAACTGTTTATACCCATTCATATGTAACCCATTCTATGCTTATTCCATTAAAACAGAATACAAAGTTTTGCAAAAGAAAAGACTAAATCAAAACTGAGTATAACATTATGTGAAAGTCACTCTTGCTGGTGCTAAAGGGAATATGAAGATACTGTGCCTGCTCTTAATAAACCTATCACAAAATTGAAGCATAAAAACAATAAATCTATAATATGTCCAACAATGCTACAAGATTTTAATAACAGGTTAAAAGCACCAGTTTTGGAAGGAGCCTGAATTATGACCCTGAATTATGGAATGCGGGTTCTTTCTTTGCCTTGCTGTGTGGTCATGGGCTACTTCTCTGTCTGAGCTTCTTCTCAGGCCACAGGACTATTTTAAGGATTAACGGGATAATAAGTGTCAGGCTGGTAGCATCGTGCTTGGCCCTCAATAAGTTCTCAGTAAAACCAGGTCTGTCTTGTTTTTAAGTGACATCACAGGACAGTAATACATGACTAATTGCCAAATTATAACTACATTGGCAGATTATGTTATTATGGTAGCTGAGAACTGTTGTGGCTACTATTATTGTCAAGGAAACCTTTGGAAAATAACATCAGCCTTACGTCTATGATTGCATTTATTTTCTCTTATTTTGCTTTTCATCTCTTGTCCCTTAAATATGGGTTTAATCCAGCCATTGATATATTAACCTGGGCCACTGTATGAATTTTTTAAATGCAGTCCTAGAGTTAGGGGAGAAGTGGGGAGAAAAGAGATCATCATACCATTACATATAATTTAAAGATTAGTTGTAATTTAAAGATGTTTAAGATTTTCTCCAGATTTTTCTACTGATCTGCAAAACATAAATGCATGGATGAATCTTTATATAAATGCAGTACACTGGTGGGCATTTCTTTAGTGGCAAATGCACTGGTCAGTGTTTTCTACATTGAGTTTCATAAATGACTACTTGTAGGAAACTTCAAAGGAGTCTCTTCCTTATAAATTACAGATGTACAAAAGAAAATTTTGTGGCTAACCACAGTTTAACATAGATATAAAGATTCATCTTCATATGTAAAAGATAATCAATATCACAACTTAGAATGACTAAAATAGTACAAATAAATCTCAAATGTTTGACAATTTAAAAATTACTACACACTACTTTATCCTTGGTGGCCAGTGTCTCCTATCTCCTTACTGTCCTTTGTATTGTGTTTGCGTGTGTCTATCATCTATTCTTCTGAGGGATCAGAAATGGGATGCACAGACAATTAGTTTTTAAAAGTAATATGAGCCACACAACTGGTTCTCTAAGTGAGGCCCAATGTGTGCTCTCCCACCCCTGAAATTACTTGGCACCTCACCTTGTCAAACAGACGGTTAATCCATAATATTCATTTAATCAAGAGTAATAGAAAATATGATACTCAAAGAATGCATCAAAAACCTCTTTTTAAGAAGATGAATGCATAGTAAAATAATTCGCTATTTACTTCCGATTTTAGAGACTAAAGCAACTGGAAGATTTTGGATACTTTATTATTTCAACACACATCCTCCAGGAATCACAAAGAAATGAATAAATGGAACTTCATGAGACAATGATGAGCTACACAAACTTCACCAACTCCAATAACCAGAAACCAGCAAGAAGCCCAAAGCAAGCAAACTAAAAATCTCTCCAAGAAAGCAAAATAAATAAATCATATCAAATTCTTCAATAAAGATTATACATTGGAGCCCTTTGAACAGCAATATTTTTTTTGAGGGGCAGTACAGGGGGCGGAGTTCAGGGGATTGATTGAACTCAGGGCCACTCTGATCACTGAGCCACATCCCCAGTCCTATTTTCTATGTTATTTAGAGACAGGGTCTCACTGAGTTGCTTAGTGCCTCTATTTTGCTGAGGCTGGCTTTGAACTCTCAATCTTCCTGCCTCAGCCTCCTGAGCCACTGGGATTATAGGTGGGTGCCACTGCACCCAGCTGAACAGCATTATCTTTATGTACAAGCTTGGCTATCGGATTAAAGCTAAATTCCAAAACAAGTTAAAAGTAACAATATTAGAAAGGGGAAAAAAAGGCCTGTAAGACTTTCAGGGGTACCTGAAAATAAGGAGGAAGTAACAACAAAAATAAATAATAATTTAAATTACATAAGAAAAAAAAACCAATATGCCAATAGAGGCTATTTTCTAGTAAGGCAAACAATATTTTAATAGGTGTCTTCACTATTGCACTTTAAATCATGCTCTTCATGACGACAGTCACTAAGGTTAATTTCTACACTATTTAAAGGTATGCCTGATTTTGTCGAAAAATCCAAAGAGGCTTAAAAATAATACAAACTCAACTACTTAACCGGACATAGTTTATTTCCAAAATGTCATTCTGAGAAACATTCTAAGCACCTCTTTTGCTTTGCTATGTAATAGTTACTTTTATTCTTGGCAAGAAATCATTTGTAGAGAAGGAAGAGTGTGGCAATTATTTCAGAAATGAAATTGTTGGTTTGAGGATGAATGAGAAGATTCTGATTATTTGTAAATCAGAATACTTCTTTAGTTAAAATACATTTGCAGATGTTCATGTAACATCGCAGGAAAGTGTTTTCCATCAGCTACCAAAATACTTCTAAGAAAATAAAAGATAGTTTCAGTTATACTCTCTCAGAAAAGTGGGATTTAAGAGTAACCACATTCTCTTAACCAAGTATTTAATTTAGTAACTTTTGTTTTTTGGTTTTTTTTTTCTCTTGAGCCTCTAATATGCTTCCAAGATTTCAAGGAACTTTGAAAATCAGGGAATTTACCTTTGCGCACTTAGACCAGGCAAAATTAAGTCATTTTTATTGTACTTTGTATCTGAACTGAAAAGAACTCGAGATTTAAATGACTATTGATGCCCACTTACACTTGGTTTACTTTCTAAAGGTGAAAAACATAAAAACAATAAAATATAAAGGAATGCTGACCGAATATGTTATTGTATGTAAAATAAGTCAAAAGTAGAAGGAACAAAAGAAATTTTAAAAAGTCATTAGCCTGGGGCAGTGGTGCACAGCTGTCCCAGTGGCTCAGTAGGCTGAGCAGGAGCATCACAAGTTCAAGGCCTGCCTGAGCAATCTAGCGAGATCCTATTTTCAAAATAAAAAATAAAAAGGGCTGCGATTGTAGCTCAGTGGTAAAGCATCCTGTGGTTCAATCATGAGCACTCAGCCCCCCAAAAAGCCCTTAAAAGACCACAGTACTAAATTTTACTGGCAAGATGCACAGATGGTTGCTAAAATCAGATGGGGAAAATGTGAGGAGAAAGAGGATATTTGCATAGTCTCAAAGTATGCAGACAATTATAAATTACAAAGGAGGAAATAGTAACTTCATATCATGGAACCTGGTAGTACCCAACAAGGTGATCAAACTTGCCATCAACATTAAGACACATTAATATCATGTGCCCACCAATAATGATGGCCCAACATCAGTTCTGCAGAATTTTCACCAAAAATGCATAACTGCAATCTAATCACGAGTAGACATCAGACCAACCTGCATTAAGGGACTTTCTACTAATCCTACCAGTCCTCAAAAAGTGCCAGGGTCATAAATGACAAGGACAAACTGTTACATATTGGAGGACACTCAGAAAGCATACCTAAATTCAGTATGGGATATTGAATTCAACTCTACAACAGGAAAATTCCATTCCAGGAAAAAAAGAAAGAAAGAGAGAGAGAGAGAGAAGGAAAGAAAAGAAAGAAAGAAAGAGAGAGAGAGAGAGAGAGAGAGGGAGGGAGGGAGGGAGGGAAAGAAAGAAAGGAAGGAAGGAAGGAAGGAAGGAAGGAAGGAAGGAAGGAAGGAAGGAAGGAAAGAAAGAAAGAAAGGAAGGAAGAAAGAAAGAAGGAAAGAAAGAAAGAAAGAAAGAGAAAAAGAAAAACTGGTGAAATCAAAACATAATTTGTTTGGTTTTGACAATGGTAACTCTGGCTATATAAGCCTTTAATATTTGGGAATCCAGGTTAAGGTCACTTTTGCAAGTTTTCTACAAGACTAAAATTACATCAAAATAAAAAGTTAAGATAAAGTTGCCATATTCATCCATGTGAAGGTGATTCTACAACACTCTTAAATTCCCTGAATTTTTTGTAAATACATTAGAGATTAATGATCAGGGAGAAATGAGCAGATTAAAAATGGATAGGGCAACTGACCAAATGTTTAGTCAAATGGCAAGATCAAAGGAAAAGTGCCAGATGTTTCCCAATAGCTCTACACAGGGAGGTACCTAGGCTCAGCAGGGATCCCACTGTAAGAGGAAACCAGACACACCAACTCTGGTTTCAACCATAACATAAAGAATGACCTATAAATTCCTATTTTCTCCCAAGAATATCATTTCCATTACTATTTCTGAATCCTCTAGAACAAATATACCTACAATCCCCCAGAATTTGATTTTCCTGTGCATGTATGCAAAGTTCATAAAGAATTAATGTATAATTTAGCAAAAGTTAGCACCTTAAAATAAATACCTTAATGAATTAATTTGAACCCAGAAAGTTACCCAAAAATACATCACTAAAAGCTTTTAAATGTAATCTTCCTCGAAATAAGATATTTACTTCCCAATCATCCTTAATTACATTTTTCATCAAATTATTATCATATAAATAGTTACACTATTCAGAAACAATATCTCCTTCACAAAAGTTGAAACATTGCTGTAGAATGAGAATTCCAAAGATAACCTTGGATAGCGTCTAAATTTGTTTTTGAGGAAGAGTTGTTTTTTTTTCTTCCTCTATTTTGGTCCTCTCTCAGGAAGTTTATGGACTAACTAGATAAACATCAGAATAATCATGGCCATTTTATAATATACATTCTTCAAAAACTGTTGTACATTTTAATTTGTATGTGATTAAGGAAATCCTTAAAAAAAACAGGCATCTAGCATTATATTTTCAGCTATCTCTTGTAAGTGAAATTATTTTGCATGTATGACAATATTCTCAGGATTCTAAGTAGAAGCTTAGCCTTTCTAAAATCCTTACTCTAAAGACAATTTTAACCACTTATTTTACCAAAACTGAGAATTCATAGAATCTTGATGGCTCTCTTGCCTGCTCCAAAGAAACAACCTGAAATTTAATGTTACAAGTATTCAATGTTACAAGCACTCTCTATGAAGAGTAACAACAAAAGTGACTTTGTTAAGTTCTTTAAATTAATTCCTAAGAAAACTTCAAAAGGTAAAAATGTGAGGATAAGAATTAATTATAAAAATTAACAAGCAAACCTATCCATCCTTGAGCACTGTCAGAATCAAGGAATATGACGATAGAGATTGTAAGAAATAACTTAGAATTCTTAAAGAAACACAGAGGGAGGAATAGCCCAAAGGCCCAAAAGGAAATATAACAGTAATTACATGATCTGACTGATTTCCCAAGCAAATTCAAATTGCAAAAACCCAAGAACAGCCCAGAGTGGTGGCTCACATCTGTAATCCGGGTGGCTCAGGAGGCTGAAGTAGGAGGACTGCGAGTTCAAAGTCAGCCTCCACAAACGTGAGGTGCTAAACAACTCAGACCCCATCTCTAAAAAAACACAAAATAGGGCTGGGGATTTGGTTCAGTGGTCCAGTGCCTCTGAGTTCAATCCCCAGTACCCAAAAAACAAAACAAAACAAAACAAACAAACAAACAGAAGAACAAAGAAGCACTAACTGTTCTTATTTACCGGCACAATGTATCCTCAACTTACCTGAGGCTGCATCAGAATGAGATGCACCAAGGATAATCTGAACACTAAAGATCAAGATATTAATTTATCTACATTGAATATTGATTTTTTAAAAACAATTTAAATCTGGAGAGGACTACTGTCAACCTAGTCTATCCTAAAATCTATTAGGTACCCATAACTCCCTCCAAAAGCCATGCATGCACATGACTGAAGATGGTTTCATTTGTTATATCCCATAGAGTTTGAGCCAATCTATCCAATGAGATAAAAATGAATGATTCCTTGAATCTTTCCTAATTCTGAAATGGGAGCCATAAAACTCAGACATTTGAGTTTTAAATGGCCCCCTTTAAAAAAAAAAAAAAAAAAAAAAAACAACCAGGCTCTCTTGCCCGTTTTGTTTTCCCATTCCCCTGATAGGGATACAAATATCAAAAATGTTTTTACTTTCCTCTTTACATCAACCACCACTGTAATTAACAGAACAGCAGTCATAGTACAGCTAACAAATACATCTGGGGCTTCCTTGGGGTGGGTCCATATTCTCAGCAGCTTAAATAAACTGCCAAAAGCCACAGGGTACTAATTGGTGTAGGTGATGGTCAAAGTGTGGCAATCTGATCCCAAGCCAGAGTAAATGACAAGTGCAGTTTACTGGTACTTACTTCAATGAAATATAATGGGCAGCTCCAAGAGAAATTGCAACGGACACTCCACTTCAGTGTTGACAAGCAATCCAGACAGTGTAACAATCAGGAGCTCCCATGGTCCACCTAGTAGAACAGCCCTTACTATTACTCAGCCTCAGACAGGCTGGAGTTCCTGAATCCTTTGATGTGTTTTTCATTGGAAGTTGGAAATACAAATTTATAACTGAAGTTTATTGATTTATAAATGTTGCCACTTAATTTCATCCTTTTTCCTGAAAATTCCATTGGTCTGCCCACATTTTGGGGGCAAGAATTAGGACCCATTTTTCTTGGTATCTCCAATGTCTAATGTGTTACTGGCACACCGTATGTGCAAATAGGTGAGTTCAGCTGTCAAAAATCCCACCATTTTGCAGCCACTCTGGAAAGCAGTATGGAGATTCCTTAGAAAACTTGGAATGGAATCGCCATTTGACCCAACTATCTCACTTTTTGGCCTATACCCAAAGGACTTAAAATCAGCATACTACAGTGACACAGCCGTATCAGTATTTATAGCAGCTCAATTCACAATAGCTAGATTGTGGGACCAACCTAGATGCCCTTCAATAGATGAATGGAGCCTGGCATGGTGGCGCAAGCCTGTAATCCAAGCGACTTGGGAGGCTGAGGCAGGAGGATCGCGAGTTCAAAGCCAGCCTCAGCAACTTAGTGAGGCCCTAAGCAACTCAGTGAGACCCTGTCTCTAAATAAAATACAAAATAGGGCTGGGGATGTGGCTCAGTGGCCGAGTGTCCCTGAGTTCAATCCCTGGTTCCAAAACAAAAAAAAAGGAAAAATAGATGAATGGATAAAGAAACTGTGACATATATACACAATGGAATATTACTCAGCCACAAAGAGGAATAAAATTATGAAATTTGCAAGTAAATGGATGGAGAATATCATGCTAAGTGAAATAAGCCAATCCCAAAAAACCAAAGGCCAAATGTTCTCTCTTTTAAGTGGATGATGATACATAAGGGGGCTGGGGGGTCACAAGGAAAGATGGAGGACCATTGGACTGTGTAGCAGGAAATGAGGGCTGGGAAAGGGGCAGGGGGAGGAAAGATAATGGCATCATTACCCTATGTACATGTATGATTACAAAAACGATGTGACTCTACTTCATGTACAACCAGAGAAATGAAAAGTTGTATTCCATTTGTGTACAATGAATCAATAAAAAAATTTTTTAAAAAAGGTATTGTGTCCATCTACAAAAAAAAAAAAATCCCACCATTTTATCTTGGCCATTTTTTAATCTTGGTTGGAATTCATTAATTTATTCAAGAAATATTTATTGAGTACTATGATGTACAGAAACTGGTCCAGACATCTGGAACACAATAATGGGGAAAAAAAAAACAGACAAAATCAAAGAGATTGAGAGAGAGATGGAGAGAGAATATATTGTATTTTCGTGAAAGAAACAGGCAGAAAAAAACTGAAAAAAGAAAAAGAAAAAAAAATCACATCAACTAAGGTGTGGTGAGGGCCTGGAAAAGAAAAGAGAAAAAGGTTTGCTTTGATTTGAACTTATGCTATTGAGAGCTAAAGAATGAGGACTTAGAAAGTCAGATACAATCGTATGCTTTTAGGGACATACTGGTTATTACTCCACAAATAGGTTACAAATATCTAAGCAATTGAAAGGAAAGGGTGTTCTTGAAAGAGAGAGTGCTTTCTTCAGAAGTAGAACAATACCATCTTGCTTCTTGGCTTGAAAGGAAGTATTGATCAGTAGTTAGTGAGTCAAAGGTTAATAACTTGGGGCTGATTATTTCTGTTATCAGACTCATGATTAATGACATGGTGTCTTCTGGCTCCTTGTAAATACAGGAACCTCTTTTTTAGTGCTTTCACCGGGACCAAGGAATGATGTTATTCTCCCATGATTCCACTGTAGGAGGCAGGGTCCCGTGGAGTACAGGGCAATCATCAAAACTGTAAACTTAGAACGACATAAATCTAATTGGCAACCTTATGGTAAAACACTAGCTATGACATGCAACTCTCTTGCTCTCATGTATTATCATTCCACAAGACCACATGCTGAGCTAATAAAACTTCTCCCTCCAATTTGCTTTGGAAACGGATGTAGTTTCAGATATCTGGCTGGTGCTGCTAGACAGCTGCTGGCACTTAGAAACAGGACAGCTACACCATAGTCATCTAAAAAAGCACAGACTTGACCCATGCATCTCACCAAATCACTTTATATCTATCTCCTAACTAGTAATCTAAGTAATAATAGTCAATATTGATGCTTTTGAAAATAAAACATGCTAAAAACAATTGCATCTTTGAATCTTCGAATGGCCTTTAAAATAATGTGCACTACTTCTAAAGTTGGAAGGACTACATTAATTTCTCATTGTCTTTATATAAAAATGAGATTTTACTCAACCTGTTATTTTTGGAAGAAACAATACTTTCTTTGTTAGCCAAACCCAACACAGATCTCATGCCAATGTAGTTTGTTCCTCTCATGGATATCAGCCAAAAATATATTTTGAGAAATAAAGCTACAAATCTATGAGACAGGAAACAGAAGTAATTATTACCATATAACTAAACTAAAAATATAGAAAAATCAATGAAAATCAGTGTGATGAAATAAAAGCACACCACTCAAATTGTCCACTTGTAAAGAAAAACATTCATCAACAAATCCATAACAGATAGTCATATTTAGACTAAATCTCCCCTAAGTATGTCAGCCATCAAAGCATATTATTCACTCAAATACTTGAGTCTATCTACCTAAACATTTTTGTTTTAGTCAATGAAAGTCTAGTTGGCCTTGATCTTGTGTCACATAGATGAACACTGATAAAGCAATTTAACACAGATCCCTGATTTACTAAATCTAAAACGCACATTGTGAGATGGTTATAGACCTCTTTTGACACGAAGAAATAAGTAATAATTGCATTTACAGCATAGACTGAACATTAGCAAAAATCAACGCTGACACCAACATATTTATGTAATTGTTTAAATATATTTATCAATTTATATAATCTGTGTTAAAGGTTTTTAACATCTAGAAATAATTTTTTTTTTAAGTCTACTGAGATTTACTTTTTAAAGTGTCTCTCAACCTACTCTTTAGTTCAGTTGGCATGCAGTTACTAAAGAAGCTTTCAATAGTTATTCTGAGGATTTAGGATAATGTATTTTAAGGTGTTTTTTCTTTTACTTTGGTTTGTGTTTCCTTTTAAATTATATTTTTTAAAAATTCCATACTTTATAGGTGGCTGTGGCAGAAATGATGTATATGTCTTACTTTTCATAAAATTGCATCAAGACTGTAACTCCACTGCTAACCTCTGTCAGGACAATACAAAGAACAGTCTCACTCATCTAGTCCACCAAAACTTAAAACAACAATCAAGCGACTAGGGTGGTGTGTCTCAGCAAATAACTGCTGCAGGACATTACCCCCAACCCCCAGCCCAGCCGGAGTGGGCCGCCCTCCAGGGTGCAGTTCTCCGTACCTGCTGAGCGGGTGGCTGGCGGCGGACCGGGGCGCGCAGCGCGGTTCGGTGCTGGGCGGCTGGGAGCGCGCGTAGGAGTGATAGGCAGTCAGCACCACGCCGCCCGAGTCCTCCACCTCCATCCTCAGCCGCGCATGTCTCGGCGATGGCCCCAGAACAAAGACCGGGACCAGCATGGACCAGCGCGCCGGGAGCCTGTCACCAGCCCTGCCGCGCGTCCTGCGCCCAGGGGCTCTCTCGCGGCTGTCAGGCCGCCAGGGCACAACCACCCCTCCCGCGGGGCAGGATAATTAGCATACACTGGGGACCACGCCCACTGGCGCGGGGCGGGCAAATTCTCATACATTGAAAGCCACACCCACGGGCGCGGAGCAGGCTAATAAGCATATACTGAAAACCACGCCCAAGGGCGCAGACCGTGGCGGGGGAGGGGGATTCCTGCTTCTAGGAAACTGGAAACCTGCCTGATACTTCGGGGCTCCTGCCAGCTGCTCTAGTAAAGTTTGTGTTTTTCTTTCTTTGTTTCTTTTTTCCTTGTCTCCCCCTCCCCCTTTCCCCTTCAAACGAGAAGCTTATCCTGTGGCTAGGAACATTTCCTGCCTGGCAGCCAGAAGTAAGAGAGAAAATCATGCTTTAGGCTGAGAAGGAGAGAGGCCAGGTCTAAAATGTGTGCTCCTGAAAGATAGGGAGAAAATGTGACACTCTCTCATTTAAAGTATGCACATCAAAAATTGAAGAACCGGATTACATTACTGTTTACTTAGTCAAGTTACAATAAACTTGATTTCCTTTTGGGCCAGGTAATTCCCTCTACAGCAAGGGAACACTTCCCTCCCACGCCCTCAATGGCCACAACAGACCCTTACCTCACTCTTTTCTCCGTCCAATCTTGATCACATCCACAGATTCTGTTTTCTGCTTGCTTGAGAGTTGGACCTGGCTATCAGGTTATTTCCAAGAGTTTTTTTTTTTTTTTTTTTTTTTTTTTTATGAGGGGGAAGAGGGTTGGGGCTGGTATAAACATATATATAGCACAAACAGAAACACGACATTCTTAAAAAGATAACCGGAGGTTTGCTAGAAAGAGGCCATGGGACTGTGTTTCACACACTGCACGTTTTATCTGTCGTTGTCTCGAGTACACCTCTCCAGTAAGGTGAAGTGGAAAGAGAAGTTAGTTTGCTCTTTAATGAATGGTGGCCTGGATCATGCCACTTAACCATCTCAAAATCTGTTTTTGTTTTCTTCATCTGTAAAACCGGGAAGTACCAATCATTTCATGGGGTTAGATGCACCAAGAACAAGTTGGGTTTCCATGAAATGTACCTTCTCTCCACTACATCTTTTACATTTGTCAAGAGAGAAAACATTTATTGAGGCTGCACTTTCAGCAGTTGGGAAATCATGAAGTTTCATCCACAATGTTTAAAAAAAAAAAAAAACATTTAAAAAAAACATTCTGCTGATTTAAAAGGTGGAATAATAGTGACTAACATTTATTAAAATATTTATAAGTCAAATCCAGTACATTAGTCCTTTACACATAATGAGGTAGATGGTATTATTGTCCCAATTTTATAAATAAAGGCACTAATCAAGCATCAGTGCATGGAAAGGGCATAAAGAATGCTTCATTCTCCAAAATTTTCAGATAAAAAGAAGATATGTGCTTACCTACTGTCCTTTCAAAGATATCAAAATTAAGAAAAGTTTCTTAAAACATATAATAGAGAAATAATATTAAGTCCATAATGCTTCACCCTTCACCTAAAACCTTGGGGTCAGATAAATTTCAAAATTAAACCCCTCTCCCCTTTCAAAATGTTCCTAGAATATACTCCTTTTTCTTTTCAAAAGCCTTCAATTGAGGCAGGCATGGTGGCTCACACCTGTAATCCCAGCAACTCCAGAGACTGAGGCAGGAGGATCACGAGTTTACAGCCAGCGTTGGCAAGGGCAAGGCGCTAAGCAACTCAATGAGATCCTGTGTCTAAATAAAATACAATATAGGGCTGGGCATGTGGCTCAGTGGCCGAGTGCCCCTGAGTTCAATTCCCAGTTCCAAAAAAAAAAAAAAAAAGCCTTCCATTGTAACACTTGCTACAAAATACAATCCAAACATCTTCGTGTGGCCTCTCATTAATCTGTTTCCATCTCCTAGGACTTCACCACCACCCCTGCCCCCCAGTCCCTGCACCAGCCTGTCATGTGCTCTTACTTTGCCTTTTTGCCTTCCTACCATGTTCCTGCTTGGAAATCCTTAAAAACTCTCTACCATCAGAAAGCCTTTCAGGTGTTCCTAATTCAAAGTAACTCTTCCTCTGGAAATGCTCTTCTTCTCCTTATAGAAATAATTTCATTCTACCATGTAATTAAAGCACCAATAGTCAAAACCATGCACTGTGTACAATCTTTGCTCCCATGTCCACGAAGACACTGCTAATAGGTCACAGCAGTTTTTTTTTCCACTGAGTCCAAATGAGGCCAAAAAACCCTTCTCAAAGCAGAACCCCAAGCAGCAAGAAAGCTTCAAATGAAAACTCTTTGCTAACCCAAGACCGTAATACTATTTTCCAACAAATCAGTGTTTGTTTGTTTTTACTAAAGCTGTAAGCTGCTAGAAGGGCTGCTTTCTTTATATTTATATTTTATATTTTATATTTATATTTTTGTCTTTATGTCCCAGATCTCATAGTGTTTTGCAGAGTAGGCACTCGGTAAGGAATATTTGTTGAATGAATGAACGTATGAATCAATGAGTGAACTGATGAACATGAGATGGCAGTCTTCAATGCAGTAGTTCCAATCTTTAAGGGTAGCCAAGGAATGCTGATGACTGGCTCGTAAGTCTACAGACTTAGTAGCACCAGAACTGCTGAACAAAACACACAAAAAATGTTGCATATGTATTCATCAATATTTCCCAAAGGTATGCACGTGCTATGCGTTAATAAAATTTTTGTGAGCATTCCTGGGTTTCCCATTTTCAGAAAGATGGCAGAGTGCACATATTGGAGATGATAGAATATATTGTATGAAATACTTCCATTTGCCCTCCAGATCCACTGGCCACCCCCAGTACCCTCCTGGGTGCCCCATCTAGGGACTCCTTGCCCCTAATTTCAGGTAATACACAGCCAAAGATAGAATCAGCAGAGACCTGTAGGGAGGGGAAAAGCAAGGCTTTTTTCCCCTCCGGCTTCTTCACTTTTATTTGCTGTAGGTTGGATCCTTCTACAAGAAGCCATGGTTCCTGACTACAGCCCTCTCCTATGCTGCTCTCTCTGGATTCCCATAACTACCATCTCTACCTGGCCCTTCTGATTTAGGAGTGGTTATGGCTCCTGGTACATCTCAAAACTGCTGAACACCATCCCTCTTTGCTTCCTTCACGCCCACCACACGTTTAATCACTGTTCCTTTACTAAACTCTCTTCATTCATGCTGGCTGAATGCTCTGTCTCCTTCTACCAAGATCCTTACTGGTATTATATTCCTCTACCCTGAGATCCAGCGCGGTGTCTAATAAGAAAGCTGCAGTAAACTGTACGATTCCACACACCATGGACAAATGCAAACTACGAATAGCCTAATGTCAGTTCAGGTGTCTTGTCACTGAACAAATTCAAGTCTGAGCAGGTCTTGCAATCAAGTGAGTCACAGAAAATGCTTTTGGTCTTTGGATTTCAGAACTATACATAAGGCAATGTGCACCTGTTAGAATCTGTTAACATTTTGATGTACCAAACACTGTTGGGAATCACTGGCTAGGGATGACAGCACAGGCAGTGACAGGAAGCTAAGCAGTGGAGCAAGTGAGGAAGGGAACCCTAGGGAAGATCAACTTTACCCGACAGTAGACAATGGGAATTTAGGGCATGGAGATAGCACTTTCAGTTTATTTAAAATAGGGGCAAACAGAAGGACAATTCTAGTCTCCTGTGCTGTACTTCTCTGGATACCACTGCAGCAACCAGCACTGGACTGGGAATCAAGACCTAGGTGTCAGCACCAACCCCACAACCAGCACAGGAGGGGACCCTGAGCAAGCTGCTGAGCTGCTGCCCTGTTTCTTAGCATGTCAAAGAAATACACCAGTCAGCATTTATGGAGTACTTACCATGTGCTGATTCTGTTCTAGAAGTCAGAACATCCACTCAGGAGATGCTCACAGCAGCTTTCCAAGATGAGATAAATACAACTGTTCACCACTTCATTTCACAGTAAAGACAGCTGGGTTATAGTAACTTGCCCAAGAACAGCTAGGCCAGGATGTGGCAAACCTGGGATTCAAAGGCAGGCAGTCTGGCTCCTGAATCTAGTCTCCTAAGTATTATATTTCTCTTTCCTAAAAGGTTTGCTCAGATTCAAAATACAGTCCTTTT
The DNA here is from genome assembly GCA_020662805.1 of Glaucomys volans. Taxonomy (NCBI): domain Eukaryota; kingdom Metazoa; phylum Chordata; class Mammalia; order Rodentia; family Sciuridae; genus Glaucomys; species Glaucomys volans. The sequence continues at coordinate 303,377 of JAJEJO010049989.1, read as the reverse complement.
AATATAATGTAATGAAAAGAGTAGGATATGATTAATGTTTCTTTCTGCTAGCTTTTCATAAACCTACTTAATATGTCAGAGGAAAAATATCACTAGCATACAATAACAATAATGAAAATAATAAGAAATGAAATAGGAATTACATGTATTTTTAATGTACAACACTTCATATGTGTGTGGGTGTGTGTGGCTAATTACTTTCATTAGCTGCTCTTAGAATGAGCTGAAGTCTAATTTCACTTTCATCCTGCCTTGTAAATTTGCTAGTGGATACACATAAATAAGGCTTTAGAATATGTGAACCGCAGGTGCCCAAAGACTGCACTTTTCTAAATGAACAGAGTAGGCAGAGTGGTAGACAAAAGGTCAGACAGTGGAGTCTGAGTTTGAATTATGAATTTGCTACTTACTGGCAATGTCACTTTAATTTCTGCTTCAGTTTCTTCATTTAAAAAATGAGGACTAATAATATCCCCTCCAAGAGTTGATGCGAAGATAAAGCAAGATCACATCTTTAAAACATCTACCATAGTGCTAAGCATATCACACATACTCAAAATATGTTGTTTCCCTTCTTTTTCACTCTTCTCCATCACTATGTCTCCATCTGGGTCCTTCTGGAAATATTGTTTGAGTTCAATCCTCAAGAGTAAACAACCAGGACCTACAGATCCCAGAGGGATTTCGCAACTTCATTGGGAGATGAGTCAGACTCAATTCATACAATGAAACCCTGGGGAAGCCTCACTGACCCCGAATACCCATCAGTTATAAGGACCACAAGGAAAGGAGAAATTCCAAAATATTCAACCCTACCAGGAAAGATAAGAAAACAGAATGCTTATGCAAAACCTTAACATGAACAAAAGAAAAGTACTTCTCATGGTCTTGGTTGTTTATGTGGCAGAACTGTTGCTTGGATAATCATTTAATACTAGAACAGGAAAACAGCTGCCGCTGCTTGAGGCTTTACAGCCACTGGCTGGCCGTCTTTTAGCAAGAGTTTTGGAAGCAACAGAGTCAGTAGCCCTGACTTGCAGGAAATGAAGGCACAGTTCTTACCAACTGAGGGGATCATGTTATTCTGCTCAACTTCCATAGATTCTGTTTAGACTTTATCACTGCCCCAAAATCCTCTGGAAAGACTGGGGAGAGTTAGGGGGAATGAATTCATGACTGCATATATATAAAAAGGAAATACTTTAATAAGATAAGTCTTTTTTAAAAGTATCTGAAAAGGTGGCATATAAATCTTTCATCCTTGGTTCTGCTGATAATCCTGAATTGTTACCTTGAAATATTTTTTAAATGTATTGGTCTTACTTAAATATGTAAATTTATTTTGAGTGCTATCATGATGATGACACAGAATCTTCAGACTACTCTGATTTTTATAAAGCTTTCTTTACATCTATTTTGAAAGAAAAATCAGGATTATTTTTCTTCATTAACTGTTCTGGGCTCTAAAATCAATCTGGTAATTGGGTTAAGCAGATTATGTCACCATGAGAGCTGGTCAACCAGGTCAAGACTTGTGTTATTTATGTGGTGGATATAACTGAGTCACATAAGGGACTTCGACAAATAAATTGAATTGTTATTGACTGGAAATGAATCACTGCTAACAGACCTAGGCAGGGTGGGGGGAGGGAATAGACCAGTCATAGGCATGAAGCTTTAGTCTACAAAGACTTGCATGTGGAATACTTGGCAATGCCATAGTTTGCAATTATGTAAGGACATTATTCATTTATTCTTTCTTTTTTCCATGTAACTATCCAACCATCCAGCCAGTCAAGAACCTACAATTATCATTAGTACCTTTAAGATAAAGAGGAGGGGATAACAAAGATGAATAAGAATTTGAAAGCACAGTCTAACCTGATCTCTGCAGGAGGGACTTGAAGAAGGAAATCATCAAAGAACAGCACTTCCCAGAGGAGGTAGTGCTAGAGATAATCTTAAAAGATGAATAACAATTGAGTAGCTCACAAGTGGGCATGGGTGGTTGGGGGCATGAGAGGATGGACAGTCCAGGTAAAGCTAGTAACCTGAAAACATGCTACAAATTAGCAAATGGCATGTTCAGGAGTATCTTTAACTCTGCTGGAGAATAAGGCATAAAGGAGAGAATACTGGAGACCAAGCTATAAGAGACAGGTGACAGCCAAGCCTTGGGTAGACCTGAATGCCTGTAAGGGATTTAAACTTTATCCCTGAGTTCAGATGGGGAATCTACTGAAGGTTTCGTACAGGGTAGTACAGGGATCACTTTGGGCTTTAGATGAGCCCCCTCCAGTCCCAGGGCCCTGCACAACCTGGTCTTCACTCCAATTTTGACTCACATCTCTTATACTTCTCAACCTACTCTGGAAGCCTCTACCGGAGCCTGGGAAAGAAGAGGGCCCACTATCAATGGTCCAATGCCAGAGTTCCAACAGAATCCTATGACAAAGCCCAAGATTTAAATAGTTGTTGAAAATAAATTTACTTTAAAGAGTCACACAGATCTCAGGGGTGGGGGTGGGGGTGGGGGATGGAGACTGGGGTAGACCTTGGCAATCCCTCTCTATTCACTAGCTCATTGTTATAGGTCAGCTGCCTGCCTGAGTGGTTAGCAGTCACCCTGGGTGGGACAGGTCACCTGACCTATCGTCTGTTAGTGAGGGGAGAACAAGTGAGTGAGAAGCTCAGGTAGAGAGGAGTCTGCACACAGTCTACCAACAAGGAGGAGAGTTCTTGAGCTGCAAATCACAGAAACATTTCTCATTAAGAAGAATGTTTCAGAGCAATCTGGGGAGCTGCACAGAATCAAAAATCAAAGCTAAAGAATGAGGCTTGGAGCAGGAATAAGAACATGATATTGCCAGATCATAATCTTGCCAGGATGACTCTTACAAAATTAATGAATTTTAACTTCTCTTCCATTCTTGCTTCTTTCTTCCAAGGGTGCAGAGTGGCAGAATACGGCATCGGATTAGCTGTACTTGGACTTATCCTCCACCTGTTAATCCCTAGGTATTAAAAGAGGGCTCTTCAGGGACCCCACCCCACCCCAATTGCCTGATCTAATGGTAAGGTGGGGTCCATGGTCACACACATCTGATGGAGGGACATCCCTAAATCACCCTTTTAGATAGCGGAATTGGATGACAACTAATTATTTGCTAGAGCATAATTTGGTGAAGCCTTAGGGAGGCAGCGCTGGTCTAGCAGCAGCGCCCAAGAGATGCTGAAAACAGGGAGGGTAAAGATTCCCAAGACCTGGGAAGGGAAGGGAGTTTACAGAAAGTGAGGTGAAGAAGTGATGCCCAGGTTGGGCAAGGTGGCACACACCTGTAATCCCAGAGACTATGGAGGCTGAGGCAGGAGGATCGCGAGTTCAAAGCCAGCCTCAGCAACTTAGTGAGGCCCCAAGCAACTCAGTGAGACCCTGTCTCTAAATAAAATACAAAAAGGGGCTGAAGATGTGCCTTAGTGGTGAAGTGCCTCTGAGTTCAATCCCTGGTACTCCCCCCCAATAAAATGATGCCCAGAGAAAAGGTACACTGCTTTGTGTAGATGTGGCTCTGACTAAGGAAGGTATTATTTCTTGTTGAGACCTGGGACTTTGAAATGAGGGCATATTAGCTAAATTAGTCTTCAAATAGAGCACAGACTACATCATTCAATAAGACTTAAGTGACCTGAGTAGAGTCTTCTGGATCTCAATGTTGAAAGAATAAATTTATGCAAGGGTGATTATGGTGTGGTAGAAGGAAGATGGGGTTTGGAGCAGGACAGACATAGGACTAAGTTCCCTTTTTCACCTTAGTGTTTGTGATTGTGATTTGTTACTTAATCTTTCTGGGACCTACTTTTTCTCATCTGTAAAATGAGAGAATACTTATCATGCAGAATTGCTGGCCAGGATTTCAAAAGGATAATTGGTGAAATTACAGTATGCATAATGCTCAACAAACAGAGGTTCCATTTTCTTATGCTGTGTATTTAAGGAACTGTTATTTTAGATCAGACACAGTGGCACACTCCTGTAATCCCAGAGGCTTGGAGGCTGAGGTAAGTTCAAAGTCAGTCTCAGCAACTTAGCAAGACCCTGCCTCAAAAAGAAAAATAAAAAGAACGAGGAATGTGCCTCAGTTGTTAAGAGCCTCTGCGTTCAATCCCTGGTACAAAAAAAGAAATGTTATTTTACCTTCTACTTTGTTAGAAATACCTATTTGAATTTCAAGGAATTTAACAAACTCAAACCACCAAATTGAGCAGCAATAGATAGATAGCAGGATATTTGTGTGTCAGGTGAAACATTACAGAGTGATGGACCTAGATCTTACTGATTATTATCTAGCTTAACAAAAATCTCTGGGAAGCCTGACTGCCTTGGTGTCACTCAGGTGGAATACTGGCATGTCCCTGAAGAGGATATCTTGATTCATCAAGCTGACGTTTCAGATCAGTCAGTTGTGGCTGCGATCTTGGAAGGTTCATGGTGCGCTGAGTGTAGGGTCTGGTACGTAGGCTGCAATAGAAACTTAATGAATGAAGGAGCCACTTCAACTCAATCCTGTTTCTATATATGCAAATGTAAAGTGTAACCATAGTACGTTAATTGCTAAGAAATCAAACCACAGGACTGATGCCTTACTGTGGCTTTCTCAAAAAGTGTAAAGTCACTGAAGAGCAGTGCCCACCGGCCTCGAAACTAAGGAAGGTGATGCTGTGTAAGTTGTGCCCCAGGGCTGTGCGAGCAGCTGGGTGAGAGCAGCATGAAGACAGGCAGGCGAGTGTGGCTAAATTAAATAGCAGTTGTAGTCGTGGACTTTCTGATAGAGGGAGAGGACAACTGCTCTGTCACCTGCTAGCCATGAGACCATGTTTTATTTCTTTTGTCTGTTTGTGATTCCATCCTCTGGAAAATCCACCTAAAGGCATTGTCACCCCCCTGATGAATAGAAATAATGTCATATTGAAAAATATGGCAAAAAACCCCACGGGAATAAATTTCATGTTTTTCACTAAAGTTGTATCCCCAGAACACTGAAAAGTGTTTGGTGTACGTCCTCTCAAGAAGCATGTATGTTTATAAATGAATGCTTAGTAAGCAGATCCAGGATAAATGAATCCACAAACGAGTAGAATGGCATGGTAACTGTATGGAGTACCCTTCCACCCCAATACTACAGTCTTCGAGTAGGGAAATAATTAGGCTGCTTTTTCCGTTCAATGACTGCAACCAAATGACTCTGCCCAGGAATGTCCCAGCTCTGAGCCGTCTTTTTCACCAGGACCTGCAGGAGCAAAGAAGCCAAGAAGAGGGGAGTGGCTAGTCTGTACTGTATCTGTCGAGACAGATCCAAATAAGAACGGGGCAGCTGTAGGAAAAGAAAAGAAAAAAGAAAATCATAGAAGAAGTAGACTCTGAATGGCTGCCATTGCCTGATGGTAAATTCCCACTAACCAAAGTACTTTTAGAATGATATTGCATGATCCGTAGATAACAGGTATTCCTCTAATTTAGAAAATGTACCCTTTTCTACCATTGGCAGCTGAAGTGAATTCAGAACAAAGAGATTCTAAATTCTTTGAAGTGCTGTGGTGAAAGGTATAATAATTCTTTCTCTAGTACATCATCATCTTCAGCCTCTTTTCAGTCACTTTGAGAGGAGTTTTTAAAAATAGCCAAGCCTCAAGTGACCATTTATTCCTCCATGTGATGGTGACAGAGACACACAATCAAGTCATCAGTTGCAAACTGCAGTTCACTCTTCCTTTGTTCCTTTGTAGAAAGGAACAACATTGTTTCTTGTTTTCAAGGAACAATCATGATCCTTAGTATCCAGCTTTCATCCCAAATCCTCAGAGCCATTTGTAAATATAAACTCATTTATTTCCACCACTCAAAATGCACCACTCAGAATGAAGAAAATGGAATAAAGTACTAAAATAATTACAAATATTGTAATTGCTACTACTTATTCAAAGTCTCCTATGATACAATGTAAGCTTGCCGGGGTGGGTGGCCAAACCAAAGTCAGACAAAAGTAGCTGAATTAAGCTTTATTAGAGTTTGTGCTCCCCCGCAAGATCCCCCCCTCTGGGGTGAAAGTTGGGGTGGGAGAGCCAGAAAAAAAATCGCACGTGGCTTTGTCTGCTTGTGGTCTTTATACAGAGGAAGGGGCTCGGGGATCTGCCCAGAAAAAGGTGGACCAGGTGGACATAAGGGTCAGCAGGTCTGCATCTGATTGATCACCTCTGGCGCACCGCCTTGCTCTGTGTGCTCGCTCAGTGAGTTGCCAGGTGTTTTTCTGCTTTCTCCCCCTGCAGCCGCCCAAGTCCAACCTGACATCCAACATATCATTTATTTCTTACACTGGAGGCTCATAACTGTTTAGTTACTTGTCCAGTTCCACAGTATCAGTCTAGGTGATTAAAAGGCAGCATGGCATAGTTGTTAAATTCCTGGATGCTGGTGCCACACTACCTTGGTTGAATCTAACCTACAGCTCTTTCTAGGTGTATGACTTTGAGCAAATTAACATCTCTGGGCTCTCATTTCCCCTGTGCAAAGCCAACTCAATAGCTAAAACTTCAATGTTCGGATAAAGATTGGCTCTTGAAGGACTTTCCAGGAACAGCAAGTGGAAAAACAAAACAAAATGAAACAACAATAACAAACAAACACACAAAACCATGATTTCAATGACCAGAGCTAAAAACATCCCATTAATATCTATTACCAACATTTGAGGGATCAAATGGAGATTTTAAACCATGATGAAGTGGGCAGACAGTGCTATAAAGAGGGTGACCTCCCACACAGGGGGGACTGGGAGAGATGGCAAAGAGGAGATGTCACAACTGGCCCTTCAAGGGTTAAGTCTCTGGGATGCAGGATAACATGAGCAGTAGGTTTGAGGACCCAAGGATACAGAATTTTGGTTGCCATCCCAACCTGAAACTCTGGGATGAGCCAGGCCTGTGGAGAACCCAAGGTGGCTGACACCTCCCACAATGCTTCATGGGTCCAGAATTTCTATGTCCCCCAGCAAAAACAGACTGATAAGCTCTCAGAAGAATCACCATCACCCAAGATGAAATGATCTTGTGGCAAAGGGTCTCACTCAGGGTTGGTTGCCCAAGCTGAGAGTAGAGTTAACATGTAAGTCTAGTCAGGCCACAGGAGGTCACACAGGGGATCATATTCAGCAGTGGGACACATCAGATCTCCCAAGGAGAATTGCTTGTGTCCACAGAAAGGATAAGAAGCTCCACCAGCAGTGGGGGTAATATGGAAAAAGTCTCTTTACCAAGGACTAGTACGCAACACCATCCCCTCAATGTTAATGCCCAGACACCATCTCAGAAGATCAAGCAGGAAAAAAGGAGAACAACCCTGATAAGCAGTTGGAACTTTGAGGGATTGAGCTTAAACTCTGAATTGAGTGATTTCCTGAAAAAGGCTTTTTGCAATCAAAAGAGACTGGCTATCTTTGAAATGGAAGGAATAGACTAAAGTTGAGTACAAGGATAGTGGAACAAAGGTGTACATTTTATACATCTGACTATAACTGTGTTGAAAATGTAAAACCCAATGCATGAAAGATGAATAGGATACAATTTCTGTGTTAAGAAGCTTATCATCTAGGGTTGTGTTAAAAGGTGAGGCATGGAAGTCAGAAGTTTCCTACCTTATAATCTTGCATATGATCGGCCTTGACACCTTATGAATAAATGCATTTAATCTTACACATTAGGCTTATGGGGCTAAAGCCTAGGGCCAGAAATGCTAATGTTCTGTAAAGCTGTGATTGGCAACTGAGAAAAACAATAGAGTGGGATAAAAGCCTCCTGAAGGGCAATCTAAATAAGTTGAGAATGATCTTCATGAAAAGAAATATCAAGATGACAAATCGGTCAGGGAATGCAAATGCTGAGAGGGTACAGACTAAATTCTCTTGGTTTAAAAATACTGAAGCCTCCAGGAACCATTATTTGATCCCACTCCAAAAAAAAATTTTAAAATGAGTTTCCATGGCCCACAGGTCTGATTCACTGTGGTGAGTTTTTGACTCACTATAATCCACACAATAGCTGATACCTGGAGTGATCACTGATATTTGTACCCTATGTGCCGTGGAGGTGGGCAAGGTTCAGACAGTATGTTTACTGGTGTTGTCCAAGAAATGTCCCAGCAACCGAGCCCTTCTTTTCAGACCAGTCCCCATTCTGAGGAGGGATTTTCCTCCCAAATGCTTTACTACCAGATACCAAGAAAAACCCGATCCTACAGCATGCAACTCATTCCCCACAGAAATCACAGGTGCAGACACGTCCATGCTAAGCACACACTCGCCCAGAAGGTGTAAGCACTGCCCACTTGCCCTCAGTTACTCTTCAGGCAGACAAGGCTTGGGACACAGAGGAGGTTGTGGACAAATGTGTAAGAAATGGCCTGACTTTGTTCCCGGGACTTTGCAACACCAAGCAGATATCTCACAACATAGCAGGTTTAGAATTCTGGGAGCACAAGCCATACTGGGGCGGGCAAGGCCATTCAGTCACAATGGATAAAACACTGTCATCAATTCCTCAGTGAGGAAGAACCAGACACCTATATAAAAACACTCTGACTCCTTCACAGTTCATTTCCCAAATACTCAATTGTATGGAGATCTTATTACAGAGTACATGGGTTTAGTCATTCTCAACATATGTTTTTGATGCTTCCATAAAAATCCAAGCTAAATATACCTCTCCATGTGTATCCTGACTGGTTATTAAAATCAAGATTCTGGTCAAGGGGCTCTAGCAGGATTTTTGCTGTTTTTTAAGAGCATGCAAAGTGGGCTATACTTACTTTGCCTCCAAAGCTCCAGTTCCCTATCATCTTTCCAAGCATACAATCTCTTGGTGGTTTGAATCTCTTGTGTATCTAGGCTGGGGGATGGTGATTTCCTCCACACACTGCTTTATAAATCAGCGTATACACTCTCTGTATTTATACCAGTGATATGCTGGAGCTAGTTTGCACTGACTCCTAAAAGTTGACTGCTAAATTTCCAGGAGTTTTGTGAGCCAGTTGTTAAACACAACTGTTATTAAAAACTGAATTATAAACCAGACATGGTGTCACACACCTGTAATCCCAGCTACTTTGGAGGCTGAGGAAGGAGGATCACAAGTTTAAGGCCAGCCTGGGCAACTTAATGAGACCCTGTCTCAAAATAAAATTTAAAAAGGGGGCGGGGTTGTAGCTCAGTGGTGGAGTGCTTACCCAGCATGTATGAGCCCCTGGGCTCAATCCCAGTATTACAAGAATAAAAACTGAATTGTTTCAATGTATTATTAAGTAAATTATATTAAAAGGAAGAAATGCTTTCTAATGATCTTATCTTACTATTTCTTATGCCTTTGAGGCTTTTAACACTGGTCCTTTCTGTATGGTAGAAATACAATGATGACAGGCAAACTGCTTACAGAAAAGGAGGACCTGATTGTTTTGATAATTGTCTACATTTCAAAAAATAATGGCGAAAAAGTGTTCATGACACAGATTTAACCTAAAAGGATGCTGTATCTGTGACTGTTACATTAGAAATAGCCCAAATAAATGAGGAATATTCTTCCATTACTCAAAAACAATTTTCTGACTTAGCAAAATGATTCATATCTAGTGACATTCTTAGGGTGGTTTTAATTTATTTCATCTAACTCCAATTAGAATGGCTATTATCAGGAATACAAGCATTAATAAGTGTTGGCATGGATGTGGGGGGAAAGGCACACTCGTACATTGTTGGTGGAGTTGCAAATTGGTGCAGCCACTCTGGAAAGCAGTGTGGAGATTCCTCAAAAAAACTTGAAATGGAACCACCATTTGACCCAGCTATCCCACTTCTTGGTTTATACCCAAAGGTCTTAAAATCAGCAAAGTATAGGAATGCAGCCACATCTATGTTCACAGCTGCTCAATTCATAATAGCTAGATTGTGGAGCCAACCTAGTTGCCCTTCAATTGAAGAATGAATAAAGAAACTGTGGTATATATACACAATGGAATATTACTCAGCCATAAAGAAGAATAAAACTATGGCATTTACTGATAAATGGGTGGAGTTGGAGAATATCATGCTAAGTGAAATAAACCAAGCCCAAAAAACCAAAGGCCGATTGTCTTCTCTGATCAGTGGAGGCTGATACATAATCGGGGTTGGGGGGGTGGATAAGAAAAGAATGGAGGAAGTATGGATGGTGTAGAGGAAAGTGGGACGGGAGAGGATGGGGGAAGGAAAAATAGTAGACTGAGACAGACAGTATTACCCTATGTATATGTAAGATTATATGAATCGTGTGAATCTACACTATGAAAAAAAAGATATATTTCCTGCTGTATAGTTATATCAAAATTCTATTGTCATGTAAAATTAAAAAGAACAAATAAAAAAACAAATAATAAAAAAAGAGTGACATTGTGACACATGTCCTCATTCTTTCACTGTTGTCTTACTTGTTAACAAATGCAAACAACCACCATATTCACGTGGGAACTGCACTCATTCATCAGTCCCCACCTTGAATTGCCTTCAGATTCAAGGATTCAGCAAAAACAGAAAAGCTTTGCATGAGACAACTGATAGCATGGAGTGCATGGAGTTTATGAGAAAGGATACAGCATGCTTTTCTTTTTAAATTATGTAGTATAAACCAGGAGTGCTGGCATGTAATCCCAGTTACTGGGAAGCTAAATCAGGAAGATTCCAAGTCCAAGAACAGCCTTGGCAACTTATGGAGACCCTGTCTCAAAAAAAAAAAAAAAAAAAAAAATGGATATAACAGTGCCCCTGGTTCAATCCTCAGTACCCCAACAACAACAAAATTAGATAGTACACATCTTATGTATAACATTATAATAAACATATGCACATATATAATAATAAACATATAATAAATATATACACAGCACAGACATTTTTTCCAAAAAGCCAGTTGTTAAACATTAGTCCGCATACCTCTTCTTAGGAACTTTCTTCTTAGGGCCTCACTATGTTGCTGAGGCTGGCCTCAAATTTGTAATCCTCCTGCTTCAGCCTCTGGGATCACACGCCTGCACCATTATGCCCAACTGGTTTCTTTTCTTTTCTTTCTTTCTTTCTTTTTTTTTTTTTCTTTTTAAGAAAATTGTATACCACAGTAGTTTAGTGGTTAAGGGCATGGATGGAAGAACCAGGATACCTTCCTTTTAAATCACAAAGATGCAGCCTCTATAATAACCTCTCTGTCCTCCAGTTTACTGATCTGTGAAATGAGCATGGTAATGGACCACTGCATAGGGCTGTGATAATTAGATTAGCTAATATATGTAAAACATTTAATGTAGTGCTTGGCACTTAACGAGTGTTGGATAAGGTCTGCCATTATCATTAACTTCTACTTCTGCCACCATTACAATTACTGTAGCTGCAGCACAGCCTAGTCATTTCATTAACTTAGAGGTATTAAAAATAAACTGCTAAGAGTCTCAACCTTGGTTTTATTCCAGTGCAGAAAAATTAACTTATGAAAGATCACACAACTTTTAGCTTTAGAACCCAAAGCAGAAGACACATCTCCTGGTAATATAGTCTCTTGTTAAGCTGCATGTCTTTTTTCTGAGCTACACTTGAGCTTAGTTAATTAGTCAATTTTTCGAAGCAATATGATTCTTTCATGAAAAAGAGTTCTCTTCTCAGGCTCAGAGTGTGGCTCAGTGGTACAATCCTTGCTTAACAAGTGCAAGACCAAGGGTTCCATTCCCAGCACTGAAAAAGAAAAAAAAAGGAGCTTTTCTCTATCTATCTCTATCTCTATCAGGAAGCTCTATCGGTCCATTGCCCACTATGGTAGCCACTGGACACAGGGTCAATTGAGTGTCTGATGTGTGACTACTGCATAGTGAATGTTCCGTAAATATAAAAGACATACAAGATTTCATAGACTTCATATGAACATGAAATGTTAAATGCTCCGTTAATAATTTTTATATTATAAGCTTTGATTATAATTATTTTGGTTATATTGAGTTCAATAAAATAGATTAAAATTATTCTGTTTCAGTTTACCTACTTTAATGTGACTTTCAGAAAACAAAATTACCACTGGCTTGTTTTTGTGGCTTATATTTTATTTCTGTGGGTCAGAGATGCTCTATACAAGATAAATCTTCAAATCCAACTGGGAAAGCTGAAAATATTGTTTTGCTTAATAAATTTAGGAGTGATATTTGCCTCAGTTAAGGCTCTACCATGCATCTACTTGTTTTAGTCAGCTTTTTCGCTGCTGTGACTGAAAGACCCGACCAGCACAATTGTAGAAGAGGAAAAATTTGAGGGTTCAGGATTTCAGAGTTCTTAGTCCATATACGGTCAGCTCCATTCCCTGGGTCTCCAGGTGAGGCAGAACATCATGGAGGAAGAGTGTGGCAGAGCGAAGCAGCTCACATGATGATCAGAAAGCAGAGAGAGAGGTCTCCACTTGCCAGATACAAATATATACCCCAAAGACGGGGCGTGGTGGCGCATGCCTGTAATCCAAGCGACTTGGGAGGCTGAGTCAGAAGGATCGCGAGTTCAAAGCCAGCCTCAGCAACTTAGCGAGGCCCTAAGCAACTCAGTGAGACCCTGTCTCTAAATAAAATACAAAATAGGACTGGGGATGTGGCTCAGTGGCCAAGTGTCCCTGAGTTCAATCCCTGGTTCCAAAAAAAAAAAAAAAAAAAATATATATATATATATATATTTATTTATACCCCAAAGACATACCCCCCCAATTCCCACCTCCCCCAGCCACACGCTACCACTTCAGTTACCACCCAGTAAATCCCTATCAGGGGATTAATTCACTGACTGGGTTAGGACTCTCACAACCCAATTGTTTCTCCTCTGAACCTTCTTGCATTGTCTCACACATGAGCTTCTGGGGGACACCTCACATTCAAACCATAATATCAGCCATCCAAATCAGAATCTGAAAGGTATTGTTCAGTCCTCCCTCTTCCTTTGGACTGGACACCCAACAATAATTCGTTCATTTTCAAATCTCTCTCTCTACCCCTATCTCTTACCAGCACAGGCCTCACCATTCCTGATGTTGGAAGTTCCCTTATACTGGTCTTCTTGGTCATTAGTTTCAGCTCCCAAAAATCCATCCCCCGTATCACTGTTAGAGTAACAAATACATCTAAAACACAAGTCAAATCATGCCACTTGTTATGATTTGAATATGAAGTGTCCTATGAATGTTCATATATGGCAATGCAGGAATGCTCAGAGGTAAAAAAGATTATAGAGTATGACAGCCGTAATCTAACCAATGTATTAATCCATTTGATGGGCTAATCCATGTAACAAATTAATAACCTGAAATGACTGCTGTACTGTGTGGTGACTATAGGCAGGTGGGGTGAAGCTAGAGGAAATGAGTCACTGGGGGAATACTTTTGGGGTTTATATTTGTGCTTGGCAAGTGGAGCTCACTCTCTCAGCGTGCTGATTGCTATGTCCTGGGCTGCTTTCCTCTGCTGTGCCCTTCCACTATGATATTCTGCCTCACCTTGGGTCCAGGGCTATTGAATCAGCCAACCATGGAATGAACCTCTGAAACCATGAGCCAAAATAAACCTCTCTTCCTCTAAATTGTTCTTCTCAGGTCTATTGATCAGAGCAACAAAAAGATGACTAAAACACCATTCCACTGAGAAAAGCCATTCCATGGGTCCCTATTTCCAAGTTCACTTGTAGGTACATCTTTTATACACACATACACACACACAAAGACACACACACACACAATCAGTCAAGACACACTGATTACTTGTCTAACATCCTTTTATTCTCCTTTTACATGAAATAAATGATTAAGTATGTATGTTTTGTTAGGTGTTGGGTTATAGTGGGGTATGAAGAGTGGAAGAGAATGGAGAGGCAGACTTAGGCAATGGCATGAAATGATTACTGTTTATATTTCTAACTCAGTAGTAATTTCTTGAACAAAATATGAAACAGATTCAACACCCTCTGGATGTCCTGGGAAAACATCTATGTGGTTATTTCAGACACACCTTAATGTTTCTCCTCCAATTTTCTCAGAATAGTGACCTCCTCAAATGACACAGGAGGACAATTGTTCTTAATTTAAGAAGTTGCTATAATTTATTCAATGCTGTCATATATGAAAAGAGTTTAACGTAGTGCTAGGGACATACTCAATATTCAATGCATAATCACTGTTAGAAAATGAACTGAGTCACATTAAAATACAAAAGTGTGTTTGTGCTAAAACCAAGGCATGAAGGAGATTGCTCCAGACCACAACAGTTCAGGACTCCAAGGCTTTTTTTAGGGTGGGCTCAGAAGTAATGCAATGAAAACACTGGGTAAAGTGATGCAGTGGCCTTATTTGGGTCATCCCAGTGGAAAGGCCCTAGTTAGAAGTTAGTTGGTGGTTTTTGGCTGGGTGTTAGTTTCACTTTACTGTTTTGTTGTGTTAGCTTTCAGTTTGCTTATGTAGGAACTTAGGCACTGAGGCCACCTCAGTCCAATGGCTCCCTATTCTTAAATATCTCTTTGGCCCTTTGCTCACACCTCTTCCTTACTCTCTAGCATCATAGGTCTTTGAATAGCAGTCCAGGGAGTGAATTCTAAACTTTCAAAAACAACAGACTATTTAGCAAGAGATCCCTTTCAAATCCTTTATCCAGGCCACAGACTGATTTCTATGGAGCTTAAATATATGTTATTACATGGAAAAACAAAACTTATTTGCTGAGAATAACAAAGGCAAAGAAAAATAGAAGAGCCCAAAAAACAGAGTGAAAAATAATTAAGAAAAAGGAAAAACACATTTCATGCCTGCCTCTTTTGTGACAAATTAAACAAGGAAAGAGAAATAGTGTGAATTATTTCTCTATGTTTTCCAAAAATAATACAAAGTATGGGGACACATTTGAGAATCTCATTTAGTATTAACATGAAAATTTCATCTTGCTGAAAGATAATTTGCTTTCTGGCTAACATTCTCAATAACTATCCCGCTCAAAAATCATCTTCACATTTTCTAGTGAATCCTAAAAATCAAAATGTAATTATATATGGACTGACTTAAACCTCATGTAAAACCAATTATGAAAACATCATGGGCTCCTTGAAGAGAATTGCCATTATCCACTTTAATTCCTAGGTGGTGTTCCTTAATTCTAGAATTAAATTATTTTGTCTTTAAGATAAAAAGAGGCAAACCACCAGCAGATTGGCTGCTGCCTGCTGTTACCTGGAAGTCTATTGTTGCAGTACCTGCAGGTGAGGTACTGGAAGTCTTCAGGGACACTATAAGACCACAGGGTAGAATCTGTACTGCCTCAGTTCCATGACAGCTAGAGGAGAAGACACACAAATAACATGAAAAAACAAGGGAACGAAGCACCTCAAACAAACCAAGATGTTCCAACAACAGAATACATAGACAACAAAGTAGAAGAAATGTCAGAGATGGAGTTTAAAAGAAAATACATAGTTAGACAGATCTTTGAAACAAAGGATGGTATTGGAGAGAAAATACAGGGAGTGAAAGGTCACTTCAATAAAGAGGCAGGAATTATAAAAAGGAATCAAGTAGAAATCCTCGAAATGAAGGAAACAATAAACCAAATTAAAACTTCAGTGGAAAGTATTACCAACAGACTGGATCACTTGGAAGATAGCACCTTAGACAATGAAGATAAAATATATACTCTTAAAAATGAGTCAAATGCACAGAGAAGATGGTAAGAAACCATGAACAGAACTTCCAAGAAATATGGGATAACATGAAAAGACCAAACTTAAGATTCATCTTTATAGATGAAGGCATGGATATGAAGGAATGAATGAAAGGAATGAATAATCTTTTCAATGACATAATATCAGAAAACTTCCCAAATCTAACAAATGAAATGGAAAATCAACAACAAGAGGCTCACAGGATCCCAATGTACAAAATTACAGCAGACCTACCCCAATTCACGTTATAATGAGAATTATTAACATACAGAATAAGAATAGAATTTTAAAGGCTGTGAGAGAAAAAAATCAAATTATGCATAGGGGGAAACCATCTCAGATCTCAGCTGATTTCTCAACTCAGACCCTCAGTGCCAGGAGGTCCTGGAATAACATATATCAAGCACTGAAAGAAAATGGATGCCAACTGAGAATTTTATATCAAGCAAAATTAAGCTTCAGATTTGAAGATAAAATAAAAACCTTCCATGATAAACAAAAGCTAAAAGAATTCACAACTAGGAAGCCTGCACTACAAAAAATTCTCAGCAAAAAATTCAATGAGGAGGAGGAAAAAAAAAAAAAAAAAACCAATGAAAACCAGCAAAGGGAGGAGCTACACAAAAGGAAAGGTCAATCAAAGGAGAAACTAAGTCGAGTTAAAAACCAAAAATAAACCAAAATGACTGGGAATACAAATCATATCTCAAAAATAACTCTGAGTGTTAATGGCCTAATCGCCTCATCAATCAAAAGACAAAGCCCGGCAGATTGGATTAAAAAAAAAAAAAAAAAAAGACCCAATAGTATGCTGTCTTCGAGAGACTTACCTCCCAGGAAAAGACATCCACAGACTGAAAGTGAAAGGTTAGGAAAAAACATCACTCACATGGACTACATAAACAAGCAGGGGTTTCCATCCTCATATAAGACAAAGTGGACTTCAAACCAAAGTTAGTCATAAGGGATAAAGAGGGACATTCCATACTGCTTAAGGGAATCATACACCAACAAGACATAACAATTGTAAATATATATGCCCCAAACAATGGAGCATCTACATACATCAGACAAATGCTTCTCAATTTCAAGAATCAAACAGACCACAACACAATAATCCTGGGTGACTTTAACACATCTCTCTCAGCACTGGATAGATCTTCTAAACAAAAACTAAACAAAGAAACTATAGAATTAAATAATACAATCCAATAGACTCAATGGACATATATAGAATATTCCATCCATCATTGAGCAAATACACTTTCTTCTCAGCAGCACATGGATCCTTCACTAAAATAGACCATATGTTATACCACAAAGCAACTCTCAGCAAATAAAAAAAAAAAAATGGAAATACTACCCTGCATTCTATCAGATCATAATGGAATGAAACTAGAAATCAATGATAAAATAAAAAACTAGAAGCTACTCCAACACCTGGAGACTAAATAGCATGCTATTGAATGATGAATGGATAAAAGAAGAAATCAGGGAGGAAATAAAAAAATACTTAGAGATAAATGAGAACACCAATACAATATATCAAAATCTCTGGGGGTTGTGGTTCAGTGGTAGAGCACTCAGCTAGCATGTGTGAGGCACTGGGTTCGATTCTCAGCACCACATATAAATAAATAAAAATAAAAGTTCATCAACAAAATCTCGGGTGCTTGTGAAAACAGTGATAAGAGGAAAGTTCATTGCATTGAACTCATACATTAAAAGAAAAAAAGTCAACAAATAAATGACCTAACATTACATCTCAGAGCCCTAGAAAAAGAAGAACAAATCAACACCAAAAGCAGCAGAAGACAGGAGATCATTAAAATCAGAGCTAAAATCAATGAAATTGAAACAAAAGAAAGATTTGAAAAACTAACCAAACAAAAAGGTGGTTCTTTGAAAAAATAAATTTGACAATCCCTTAACCACCCTAATAAAGAGAGAGAGAAAATTCAAATTACTAAAATTCATGATAAAAAAGTAACTATCATGAAAGACGCTACTGAAATACAGAAGATAATTAGAACCTATTTTTAAAAAATTTATACTCAAATAAAATAGAAAAGCTTGAAGGTGTTGACAAATTTCTAGAGACATACTATCTACCCAAACTGATATAGGAGAACATACACAATTTACACAGATCAGTTTCAAGTAATGAAATAGAAGATGCCATTAAAAGCGTACCAACCAAGAAAAACCCAGGACCAGATGGATTCTCAGCCAAGTTCTACAAGACCTTCGAAGAAAAACTAAAACCAAGACTCCTCAAAGTATTCCATGAAATAGAAAAGGAGGGAACCCTTCCAAGCTCATTCTATCAGGTTAGTATCACCCTTATACCAAAACCAGACAAAGGCACATCAAGGAAACAAAACTTTACACCAATATCCCTGATGAATATAGACACAAATATTCTCAATAAAATTCTGGCAAATTACATACAAATACATGTTAAAAAGATCACCATGATCAAGTGGGATTCATCCCAGGCTTGAAAGATTGGTTCAACACATGGAAATCAGTAAATGTAATACGTCACATCAATAGACTTAAAGAAAAGAATCATGATCATCTTAATAGATGCAGAGAAAACATTTGACAAAATACAGCACCTCTTCATGTTCAAAACACTAGAAAAGCTAGGGATAATAGGAACTTACCCCAACACTGTAAAAGCTATGTATGCTAAGCCCAAGACCAACATCATTCTAAATGGAGAAAAATTGAAAGCATTCCCTCTAAAAAAAAGACAGGGATGCCCTCTTTTACCACTTCAAATTCAACATCGTCCTTGAAACTCTAGCCAGATGAAAGAAATTAAAGGGACACAAATAGGAAAAAAAGAACTCAAGCTATCACTATTTGCTAATGTCATGATTCTATATTTAGAAGATCCAAAAACTTGCACCAGAAAACTTCTAAATTCACAAATGAATTTAGCAAAATAGCAGGTTATAAAATCAATACCCATAAATCAAATGCATTTCTATACATAAGTGATGATTTCACTGCAAGAGAAATTAGGAAAACTACCCAATTCACAATAGCCTCAATAAAAATAAAAAACTTGGGAATCAATCTAACAAAAAAGGTGAAAGACCTCTACAATGAAAACTAAAACACTAAAGAAAGAAATTGAAGAAGACCTTAAAAGATATAAAGATCTCCCATGCTCTTGGATAGGCAGAATTAATATTATCAAATGGTCTACACTACCAAAAGTGTTATACAGATTTAATGTAATTCCTATTAAAATCCCAATGATATTCTTCATGGAACTAGAAAAAGCAATCATGAAATTCATTTGGAAAAAATAAGAGACCCAGAATAGCCAAAGCAATCCTTAGTAAGAAGAGTGAAGCAGGAAGCATCACACTACCAGACCTTAAACAATGCTTCAGAACACTAGTAATAAAAACAACATGGTATTGGCATTAAAATAGACATGTGGACCAATGGTACAAAATAGAAGACACAGAGACAAACCCATATAAATATGGTTATCTCATATTAGACAAAGGTGCCAAAAATATACATTGGAGAAAAGACAGCTTATTCAACAAATTGTGCTGGGAAAACTGGAAATCCATATGTAATAAAATGAAACCTCTATCTCTCACCTTGCTCAAAAATCAGCTCAAAGTAGATCAAAGACCTCGGTACTAGAACAGAGATCCTGTGCATAATAGAAGAAAGAGTAGGCCCAAATATTCATCACATTGGCTTAGGACCTGACTTTCTTAACAAGACTCCTAAAGCATAAGAAATAAAACTAAGAGTCAATAAATGGGATGGATTCAAACTAAAAAGCTTCTTCTCAGCAAAGGAAACAATCAATAACATGAAGAGAGAGACTACAGAATGGGAAAAAAATCTTTACCACACTCTCCTCAGGTAGAGTACTAATCTCCAAGGTATATAAAGAATTCAAAAAAAACTAACACCAAAAAAACAAATAACCCAATCAATAAATAGGCTAGGGAACTGAACAGACACTTCACAGAAGAAATACAATCAATCAACAAACATATGAAAACTGTTCATCTCTTGCAATTAGAGAAATGCAAATCAAAACTAAGATTTCTTATCAGTCCACTCAGAATGGCAAATATCAAGCTACAAGCTATAATAAGTGTTGTCGAGGATGTAGGGAGAAAGGTACACTCACATATTGCTGGTGGTACTGCAGATTGGTGAAACCACTATTGAAAGCAGTGTGGTGATTCCTAAGAAAACGTGGAATGGAACCACCATCTGACCCAGCTATCCCACTCCTCATTTTATATCCAAAGGACTTAAAATCAGCATACTACAGTGACACAGCCACATCAATGTTTATGGCAGCTCAATTCAAAATAGCTAGACTATGGAACCAACCCAGATGTCCTTCAACAGATGAATGGATAAAGAAAATGTGGTACATATACACAATGGAATATTAGCTTTAAAGAAGAATGAAATTATGGCATTTACAGGCAAATGGATGGATCCAGAGAATATCATACTAAGTGAAATAAGCCAATCCCCCAAAAAACAGAGGCCAAATGTTTTCTCTGATAAGTGGATGCTGATCGATAGTGGGGGGTGAGTAAGGAAGATCGATAGTGGGGGGTGAGTAGGAACTTTGGATTATGCAGAAGGGAGTGGGGGGGGCAGTAGGGAAAAAAAGATAAAAAGAATTTTAAAGTAATTGTCACTCTCATGATGTACTAAGATTTGTACTCAAACTGAGAGGTTATTTGTAATTCACATGTTATTGACAAGTAATTGTACTATACCAAAATAAAGATACATTTACCCAATGGCACTTCTCCATTCTTTAATAGGCAGTCAAAAACAAACATTCTGGGCTGGGCATGGTGGTACACACCTACAGTCCTAGCTACACAGGAGGCTGAGGAGGAAGTGATCACTTGAGTCCAGGGGTTGGATACCAATAGGCAACATAGTGAGACCCCCCCATGTCAAAAAAATTTTTTTTGGTTATTAAACTGTCAATACTTGGGGAATCTGAAAGTCTGGAAGTCTAACATACCTTCAGACAAAACTTAACCATGACATTCATTTCATTAAAATATTTTCCCTTTTGTTCTCAGATCTAATTCATCAGACTTTAATACAATAGCCTTGAAGCTTCCCGTAAGCTTAGCCATCAAAATGACAGCACTGACATATTATAACACTGACAAACTGATTTCTAATGTCAAAATTCCCATTCTGGAAGAGTTCTGCACAGGGTGGTACTTTCTTGTAACTGGATGAAGATTACCCAACTTTCTGGAAGACTGATCTTTACTCCTCCCACTTGGGCAAGGCAGACATGAAATTCTCACTTCTTTCTTAGTCCTCCAACTCATGTTTTTCAATATTAAAGGTCAAGAGGATTCTGATCCAAAACTGACATACTATTTCTATGATCTTACACAGTGGCAACAGCCTTACTTGAAGTCTTAGCTCTTTGAAGGCATGAAAACCAAAGAAACAATGATATTTCTTAGATTTCTACCTTTACTTGGTAGACTTTCCTCTATTTCCAAGACCCCATGTCCCCGTGTGCCCCCCCCACCCCAATCGTTTAATTCAGGGGTTGGTAAACCATGGCACATGGGCCAAACCCAGACTGCCACCTGTTTTTGTAAATAAAATTCCATTGGAACACAGCCATGGTTATGTGTTTACATCTTGTCTACTGCTGCTTTCATGGCACAACAGAAATGAGTAACTGCCAAAGATCATATGGTCTGCAAGCCTGAAATATGATAACTTTAAGAAAACATTTCCTGATCCTCAGTTGAGAGGGATCACTGAGGACCCCCTCATCCTTTCCTCCCTGAAACACAGATGTGGTGAATGTCCAGCCAAGGGAACTCTTCTACTTTCTCATGAACATGGCCAGTTCTTTTATGTCAGTACTTTTTATGTCAAGTACTTTTACACTTTGATAGGAATGTCCTCCTTCACTTATTTTGTTGGGCTCCTGTTTGTGCTTTAGAATCCTGCCTTGTGTCATTCACCTGAGAATCTTAACTATCTCATGAAATAACACTCTTTTGTATCATCTTATTGTATAAAGGCAGGTGTATAACTTATCTCATTATCTTTCTCCGTGTGTGTGTGTGTGTGTGTGTGTGTTTTATTCATCTCTGTGTTCTCAAGTAATCTATAAGTTCATTTAGAGAGAACTCATTATTTTATTTTCTTCCTGTACATTTACTCAATTGTTCCTTGGAAGCTATTTTGATACCGTGATGATATGACTTATTGCCCCAAATTCTAACCCCAATCCATCCCTGCTACTCCCTACCAAGGTCAAAGCACAGTGCCTGGCCTATGATGTAAGATAAATTCCAAAAGGATCAGGAATTAAATATAAAAATTAAGCCATATAAATATTTAAAAATTAAGTAAATTTCTTTATAATTTGTTAATGGTAAAAATTTTCCTAACAATAGGTCAAGATTTAGACGCAAATAAAGAAAACATTGATAAGTTTGATTACACAAAAATTTTAGAATAAAACCTTTTACAAAAACTGGGGAAAATATGCTATGTAAGCATAAATCAAAAGAAAATTAGAGTGGCTATCGGGCAGAATAGACTTCAAAACAAAGAATATTTCCCAGGATTAAGAAGAATAGTTCACAATGATATAAAGATTAATTCATCAAAGGACATAATCCTCAATGTGTTTCCACCTAAAGACAGAGCTTCAAAATACACAAAGCCAAAATATATAGAACCAGAAGGAGAAACAGACAAATCCATAATTATAGTTGGATATTTCAGTGGTAATCTATCAGTAACTAACTGAACAGACAGAAATTACAAAAGATATAAAATATTCAAATAACATTGCACACCGACCTGACTTAACTGACACTGTGGCACAATACCAGAGTAGTTTTATTATATATTCTTGGTGAGACATACTTATTAGGACAAAATTTATTAAAAATAGTTTTAGTAATCAAATTGTTGATGGTAATATGAACACTAGCAGCAAACAATAGCTACTGGATTTTTATCAAAAGATGAATTCGGGAGTCAACCTGAAAAATCTCCTACTCCATGAAGATGAAATCATATTACATGAATAAGGATAACAACTGCAACACATGAGCCAATCCACAAACTCTGAGCCCAGCACCATCTCCATGGAAGTCTGAACCTACTGTGCAGCTTTCTCCCTTTGTCTATAACCATGTCCTCCAATGGGATGCTCATTCACCAGTTGCCAGCTTAACAGATTCAAGAACAAGGGAAAAGACAGTACAGAAATGAGACAGTGCTGAGTAGAAGTTAATGTGAAGCTGAGGAAAGCTAAGAAAGATGACTAGATACTGAAAAGGAGAAATGTCAGCTTCTTTCCTGATGATGCTACTTCGCCACTACAGGAAAACTGCAACAACCAGGGCACTGTGAATCAGTCTGTTGATGACACCGTCGAAGGCATAAATAGCAACCTTTGGAAAGCCAACTCCAAGCTACTCAAGCTGCTAGGAAATTGCTTTCTCAGGAAACAGCCCCAGACAGACAACATAAACCAGGCTGCTTTGATTCTAAAATTTGTGTCCTTCTTGGGCAGAACTGATTGTAGTCCCATTCAGTTTGAGTCTGCGTGGGAACTCACTAACATTGCTTCTGGGACATCAGAACAGCCAAGGCTGTGGTGGATGGAGGTGCTGTCCCAGCATTCATTTCTCTCTTGGCATCTCCCCAAGCTCACATCAGTGAATAAGCTGTGTAGGCTCTAGGAAATGTCGCAGGTGATGGTTCAGTTTTCCCAGACTTGGTTATCAAATATGGCACAGTGGACCATGGCTGGCTCTTCTTGCAGTTTCTGACATGTCAACTTTAGCATATCATGTCAACCATAATCTTTCCTGGACAATTTCAAACCTTCATTGCAACAAGAACCCTGCACCTCCATTAGATGCTGTTAAGCAAATTCTTCCCACTTTAGTTTGTCTCCTGCATCATGATGATCCAGAAGTATTAGCGGATACCTGCTGGGTTATTTCCTGCCTTACTGATAATCCAAATGAACGCATTAAAATGGTTGTGAAAACAGGAGTTGTGCCCCAACTTGTGAAACATCTGGGAGCTTCTAAATTGTCAATTGTGACTCCTGCTTTCTGAGCCGTAGGGAATAATGTGACTGGAACAGATTAAAGTTGTGATAGGTGCAGTGCACTTGCCATCTTTCCCAGCCTGCTAACTAACCCCAAAACTAATATTCAGAAGGAAGTTACATGGACAATGTCAAACATTACAGCTGGCCCACAGGGCCAGATACAGCTAGTTATCAATCATGGGATAGTCCCATTCCTTGTTGGTGTTCTATGGCAGATTTTAAGACACAAAAGGAAGCTGTGTGGGCTGTGACCAATTATGCAAGTGGTGGGACAGTTGAACAGATAGTATACCTCATTCATTGTTGCATAATAGGACCATCAATGAACCTCTTAACTGCAAAAGATACCAAAATTATTCTGGTTATTCTGGATGCCATTTCAAATATCTTTCAGGCTGCTGAGAAACTAAGTAAAACTGAGAAACTGAGTATAATGATCGAAGATGGAGGCTTGGGCAAAATTGAAGCTCTATAGAACCATGAACATGAGTCTGTGTATAAGGTCTCATTAAACCTAACTGGGAAGTATTTTTTAGTAGAAGAAGAGGAAGATCGAAATGTTTAGGCTATGCCTTCCAAGTTCACGACGGGACCTTTAAACTTCTAGACTATGCAGCTGAGACATAAACTTTGCTGTGTGCTATGTTCGGTATAAGTTTGTTTTTCTGTTTCTCTATTAAGAGCTTTTTTTAAATGTGGTTTGTTATTGTAGCACTTTTTACAACAAAACTATTCTTGAACAGTTCCAAACTGTACATACTATATGAAACTTATCCTCTAAATGGGTTTCTTATTTCTATGTGGAATTTCATATCTTACAGTATCTTATAAAGACTAAATTTAAAAAAAAAACACTGCAACACATTAAAATATATCAAATATCTTTGCATCTATGAATTACTTAAAAATTTTTCATTGTGAACAAATTGGTAAGTGAAGGAAAATAATTTGATACTTATTTTACCTTTATTATAAGAACTATACTCAAGGTACCTAAATAATGAATAAGGGAATCTTTTCTTATACAAGTATTGCAAATAATGACTTAAGAAGGAAAAATAGAATTAAAATTTCACCTCTTTACAACCTCTAATGAAATAATGATTCTAACACAATGAGCTTCAGTGGCTACTAACATTCCCAAAAGAGAGAAACCAAATGCATATCTCTCTGTAATGGTCAACAATATCAACTATGAAGTACTCTTGTTAAAAAAAAACAAACAAAAAAACTAACCTGAAAAGATCATTTTAGATCTAACCACTCATTTTACAAATAGAAGACTATGGTAAATGGCACAAATGGCATGTAGTCACTGATCCTCAGGTGAAGGGAAATCTTTCTTTAATAACAAGAAAAAAATGGTGGAGAAACATTATCTATGGGATGACTACTGATTTGAATGGGTATGACGATGGTACTGGTAGAAGACTTAAAAAGAGTAGAGACTGTCTTAAGAGATACATCTAGAAATATCTGCAGATCAAATGACAAGGTACCTGGTATTTGCATCAAAATAACATGGAAGTGGAGGCGATATAGGTAAAAAGAAGAAGGGAAATTAGCTGTGATATGATTTTTTTGAAAGGTGGAATGATGTTATTCATTATGTGTGTCCCTCTACTTAGTATTATCACTTAGATTTCCCACAATAAAAAAAATGCTAAAAGATGCTTGAGGACATAAAATAGTAGACTACTGATTAAATGTAAAGAAGCACAACTGTAAATTATTTTAAATGCTTTTAGAAAGTCATCTTACAGCTATGCTTTATAGAATAAATCCTTCCAATAGGACCATAAATAACAATCCATACTGCCAAGATCCAGATATTTGAAGGGTAAAATTTAAATTACAGAATCAGAATTGTTTATGAAACTAAGAAGGTATGCAAAATGAAATCAAATTTCTAACTTGAAAACAAGGTCGTCAAGAACTTAGAAAGATTCCAAACAAGTTTTTATAAAGCCAGTCACTAATCTTGATGTTTCCAAAATGAGACTTATTTTCTCATCATGCTGCAGAAAAGAAAACACTTAGGAGTTTTAGTACCAGTGAGGCAGAACATCAAAGCTGAGACAAATGAGAATTCTGTGTTCTCAGGAAGCATACCATTGTGAGAGCAAAGCATATGCTCCACAACGAGTAGGTCAAACTGAGCTTTGTTAAGTAAAGTCACCTGAAATTCATGTATGTAGGCAGTTGAGACCTGACGTGTGGAGCCAGTACTATCTGACTGATGTGAGTAGCTGATGCAACCTTTAACCTCTGTGACTATCATGGCTCCTAAAGCTGCATTCCTAAATATTCAGCTCCATTGCTCCATTAAACTCAGCAGAGTAGGAGAGTTTTGCTAAAATTATACCAGATTAGAACCACAATTGAACATCAAAACAAACATTAATACCTTGCTTCCCAAACTTGCTGAGTGCCTTATAATGTTACAGTTTTGTATTATCAGTTTTTTCACAAATAGTTGTGTTTCTTATATTCACATCCCTACCACATATACACATGTCAACATGTACATATACACATATACATGATTTCAGGAAGTTCAGCTTGGTGCCTTAATTCACTGAGTCACAAAAGCAGAAGTAGAATGTTCTCACACTCCCGTCTATCATTCAGAGCTTCCCCAGTAACACCCGAACATTTTACGCAGGAAGGGCCTGTATCACTCGAGCCTTGCTTGAGGCCTGACACCAGAAATAAAAAGGGCTTTTAAACGATATAGACTGAGTTATTTTCACAATTTCCAATTGATCAGGACCCAAAACAAGGTACAGAGTTTTTCGTAATAAAAAGCCAAATGATAATTTGGCTATTTAATATTTATCCAAAGGTATGCATAGCTGAAATTGCATCCAAAGCTTTTAATTAATTGTGGAAACAACTTTATTTCTCAATGTGTACATACTACGAAATAAGCACTGTTCTCCATACTTCATAGATATTAACTAATTAAATCTCATAAACCAAAGACGTAGCTACTATTCCAACAATTTCACTAAAGAAGAATTTGAAACACAGATTAGGAAATTTGTTCGATTGGGCTAGGGTTGTGGCTCAGTTGTACAGCGCTTGCCTACTATGCGTGAGGCACTGGGTTTGATCCCTAACACCACATTAAAAAAAAAAAACTAAACAATTAAATATATGCGACCTTTAAAAAAAAAAGAAATTTCTCCAAGGTCACAGAGCTAATAAGTGTCAGAGTGTAAACTTGGGTTTGGGTTTTTCTGAAGTTCACGTACTTATCTACTATACTTTGCTGCCTCTCTATGAAACTGACACCCCAGCTATGTTACCACTCACAAGGTAGGCTCCCTTTCTCTTTGTAGTCAAATTCCATATTTTAAAAGTTGTACTAACCTAAATATATGGCAATTTACAAAATATCTCTGAACATGTTCTTAAAATTCATGTAAAAGAAGACGGTCTTCACAGCAAAGGTCAAGGGAAAGTTAAAAATTGTCAAATGGAGATAAATATGCAATTCTTTCCAGTGGTTCTCAGATGGGACCTTAACTGTTCATTTAAAAAAAAAAATCAGGGCAAGAAGAGGGGAAATTTTTCTCAATCTGCTACTTATTTTGATGGCAAGAACCTGTCATCTAAAATAATAAAAGTTGCAGGTACACTGACATTTCTCTTTCATTAAGATAACTGTACATTTTATTTGCCAAATTCACTCAGGTTGGCTTCTACTCCTCCGACTATCAACTGGCTGCCCTCCTCCTAATGACTAGAGATGCCTAAAAATGAAAATTTGTTGCAGTTCATTTGCATTTGAGGGATTAGTAATAGAGCTATTCTTATGCTAGATGAAAGTATACAAAAAGATAAATGTCTTTACAAATATCATTCATTTAGACATTATAAGAAGGATGGAAGAGGAAAGTAAAATTTCTTGGGCCATTGAGACAGATATAGGGTGTTTTCAAACAAGGTATAAATTCTCATAGCCTTGGGAAATACTAGAAGGGCGTTTAAATGGTTTTATAAGGAAACTCTTAGAGGAAATGTAGAAATCTTAAATAAAGTGGGAAAAAATCCATTAAGGGCCATAGACAACCAATAATTGACTTTTTAAAAAAACTTTTACAGACTTCATTTTGATTCATTGTACACAAATGGGGTACAACTTTTCATTTCTACGGTTGTGCATGATGTAGATTCATACCATTTGTGTGATCATACACGTACCTAGGATAATGATGTCTGTCTCATTCCACCATTTTTCATACCCCCAGCCCCCTCCTCGCATTTCCCTCTTCATAATCTAAAATTCCTCCATTCTTCTCTCACCCCCCACTCCACCAACCCAATTATATATCATCATCCACTTATCAGGGAAAACATTCGCCCTTTGGTTTTTTGGGATTGACTTTTTAAGAAAGAAAAACATAAAAATCACTTCACCTGCTGGTAAGACAAAACGTTATATTAAAAATGTTTTTCAGTTCAGCATTCAAGCTACATAAGGGGAAAAGATGACAGAAGTCAGGAGAAAGCAAGGACCATCAGTCTCAAGCCTATACCTATTAAAACATTTCTATGACTAGAATCATCTATGGTAATTTTCTTAAACCATTCCAGTTTCAAATATTCTGCATTATTGTTCACATACATTCATTTTTATTTATCCACATGTTCTAATACTTGGTTTGGAAAATGCTGTCAACTAACCTACTTCTATCCCAGCCTCAGGTTCACTCTTATTATAGTCCCAGTTCCTCCCGCCCAACCATAGCCAGACAAAAGCAACCCTCTGATTCCCTTTTCTGTAATTCCCCATTGCTCTTCCCAAACAGTCAAACAAATGCCAGCTCTAGTCAGTTTGGCATGATAATCATATCTCTCTTCCTTCTGTGACAGCCAGGATTCCCAAACTGGCCAACTTTCATACTCCAGCCCTGAAGAATTCTCAAAGCTATAAATCCAATCCCATTCCCTCTTCAACTCGACAATATTAGTTTGTTTGGCTCTGTGCCCTGGACTCCCTAATATACCCAGGCTGACATTTTTTTTTTTTTTGCCACAAGTTCCCTTTCTATAAACCTCAACAACAACAAAAAATCATTTCTTGGGTACTTACCTTTGGGCATCCAAACTAATTTTAGTTCCTCTTTTTTTCTGAAAGTTCTCTTTTGAACTATTAAGATGAGGAAATACCAATGTGAAAAATCAGTTCAATATCTCAAATATTTTCTGAATATCTACTGCATGTGTTCCATGCAAGCACTGTACTCTGTACCAGTTGGTGGGAGATGGAACTGACATGCCCCAAGTGAATAATACAATCCTTGCCTTCAAAACACTTAGAACTGAATGTAGAATTGAGTGGGTGGGGACAGGAATAAAAAATTAACTAAGACATTAGAGCAATATTAAGTAAAATTGATCTGGCTTCAATGGCAGAAAGGACGGTGGGAGAAAGGATGAACATAGTAGGTGAAGTGAGTGACTCTGACCACAAGACTGGGAAAGTCTTTGTGGTGAAAATGGTTTTTGGACTAGACCTGGAAGGACACAGTGCAAGTAGAGGAGAATGCTCTTTTTATTCCTTCTAATGTTACTGTACTCTACACTATCTGGCAACTTTTGCTC
This sequence comes from Glaucomys volans, assembly GCA_020662805.1. NCBI lineage: Eukaryota > Metazoa > Chordata > Mammalia > Rodentia > Sciuridae > Glaucomys > Glaucomys volans. Next base: position 273,830 of record JAJEJO010049989.1, on the reverse strand, counting down.
ATTTTCCAGAGGGCAATAGTATTTGTTTGCTAGGATTGACATAACATAACTGTAGTCTTCCATTATTCATGGGGAATACATTCCAAGACTGCCAGGGATGCCTGAAACCAGTTAATACCAAATCACATAGGTAGACACAGAATGATTTTCATAAACCATACAGAAGAACCCTTGTTATTACTTTATAATTGCCCATTTGTAAATGCATGTGTACATGAACACCATGCTTAGTGAAGTATGTTTTTTCCCTATAATATACACACATACCAATGATAAAGTATTTTATTTTTTCAGTTTGATTCAGTTTGATTTAAATGTCCCCCAAGTCTCATGTATTAAAGTCTTGGTGCCAAGTACAGTCAAATTCAGAGGTGATGCTTTGGAGAAGTGACTGACTCATGAGTGCTCTGATCTAAGCAGTTTATTAATCCATTGATAGCTAAATGAACTACTGGGAAGTGGCTGGAAATTGCAGGGGGTGGGGTAATATCAGAGGAAGTAGGTCACTGGGGTCATGCCCTGGAGGAGTATTTCTTATTCCTAGCCCTTTTCCTCCTCCATCACTGTGCTTCCTGGCTGTCATACACTGAGCACCATCTCTCAGTCACATCCTGCCACGATGTTCTGCCTCATCTCAGGCCCAAAGCATTGAAGCCAATCAACCATAGATCAAAACCTCTAAAACTATGAGCCAAAAATAAAGCACTCTTTGTTTAAATTGTTCATGTTGTGTATTTTAGTCATAGCAAGGAAAAGCTGAATAAACCATACACTGGTACCAGGAGTGGGGTTCTTTCTGTGACGACACCAGACCATGTGATTCCAAAGCCTTTGGAACTGGTTTGTGGGAGGAATTTGGAAAACTTTCAAGATGCAGGCTGGAGAGATCATAGAATGTCATAGGAACAATGCAAAACGATGGAGTTACAGGGTCACAGAGATTTCCACCCAGATTTCAAAGAAATACTTGGCAGGCCAAGCAATGTGTGTTAGGGGTGGAAACCCTGCAGTGGTATTATGGAGTAAGCATGGAAATGGAAATGCCAACAGGAATGCAAACAGCGAAGACTGTACTCATGAGGTTCAGATGGGAATGAGGATTCTATTGGGAATTGGACTGGAGGCCACATGTACTATAGTCTGACAATGAACTTGTCTACATTTTGTCCATGTCCTGAAATGTTAGGTGAGACTGAATTCAAAGATGATAGACTAATCTGGTGGAGGAAACTTCAAGGCAGTACAGCAGTATTCAGGCATGGGGATTGCTGGTGGCTTTTAGCCAGGTTTACTGTGATAACCAGGCATAAAACACAGAATAGAAAGGTTAGAAAAACTTGCTGTTTGGCCAGAAAAAGCCATTTAAAGTTGGGGACAAAGAAGTTGTGGTTGTTGACAAGATTAGCATCACTAAAAAGAAATCAAGTATTTGCACTGACACAATAGGAAAGATGACTTGAGGGCATCTCAGGAATTGGCAAGACCACTGTTGCCAGCTCAAGTCATGGATCGAGTGGATTCAGCTACTGTGCCCACTGGTAGCAGACTTTGGTGTTGTCCATGTGGTGCTGGTTTTGCAGGAATGCAAATTTCTGAAGTTACAGGTCATGGAGACCTCAACTCAAATTTTAAAGGAAAGCCTGTGAAACCAGGTAATATGTGCCAGGATTTGAATACCTATGGGCAGCCCCTGAGGAAGATGTGTGAAGCTCTGAGAATGAAGCCAAAGCTGCAATGAAGATCCCAGGAAGTTAAAGATGCCAGTAACATGAAATGCTTGCTGAGGGAATCTTCATGGAACAAGCAAAGTCAGCCCAAAAGAGAGGTTATGTGGGTTGCAGTTAGCAAGGCATAGAGGAGGGCCTGTCCAAACCATTTGGAACTTGCATCTTGCCACCACATGCTTCAAATGCCAGATTCAGGGCTGCAGGACTTAATGTTTGCCCTTCTGGGCTTACATCTTGCTTTGATCCCAATCATTCTATGACACCCTCGCTTGCTTTACTTTGGTTCATGGTTTCAGTCCATTCACAGTTGCAGATAGTAAAACTGTAGTAAAATCTTTGTATCTCTATATCCTGTACTTGAATAACTGCAGTAACGATGGCATTAATGAACACAGGCATTTACAAAGGGATAGCTATAAAGTAATAAAATGAACTCTTCTGTGTAGCTTGTGAAAATCTTTGTGTATTTACTATATTATTACGTAGACAGTAAAAAGGCATTTTAATATTTATAGTTTTTAGTTAAGTGAAATATCGGTTACCTCAAATCTCATAGCAGCTTAAAGAAATACCTTAAATTTCATATTTTTATTCCTGTTCTCTATTCCTGAATAGAAAGAAGGGCACATTTTATGCCTATGTATCCCAAGTCCACAAATGACTCATTTTCTTCCCATGAAAAGTAAATGAACAAAGAAAACAGACAGGATCCAAATAAACACATGAGGGAGGTTGGCTCCTGAACAAGTGATAAGATTTAAGGCCATCTACTCTTACTGTGAGTACCCTTCATCAGAGGATACCAAGTTTAAAAGGGAAGAAAGCAAATGAGGGTATTTTCATCTCTCCATTAAGGTAACAGGAGTTGTACTAAAAAGGAATCATAATGACAACAATAGTTTAGATTTTCATCATGCTTTAGAATTTTCAAACTGTTTCTCTCCCATATTTTATTTCATTTGAGCATGCATGACAATCCTGTTTGGTGGGCAAATAAATGTAATGACCCCCTCCCATTTTATAGATAAGGACATTGAGGTCCGTAGAGTTTACGTGGTCTCTTGTGTCACTCAGCTGATAACAGGAAGCATAAACAACGTATTCTAGACCTTCAGAACAGTTTTTTGTTGGTCTTTGGGAATGCTTGCCTTTGGGAACAGCACGTAGCTTCTCAGTCAAAACTGAATAAACCTATGAAATCATGTCTCAAAATTAAATTTAGAAAAAAGGGCTGGGTGTGCAGATCAGTGGTAGAGCACATGCTAAGCTTTCAGAAAGCCTTGGGTTCAATTTCCAGCACCAAAAAAAAAAAAAGTACAAATTAATGATTCTTCAGAGGACCCTCACCTCTAGGTGTACTAAAAAAACAGCAACCAAATTCAAGTACCTGACCTGCTCCCGGTACTTGAGATGAGCTCAGTGTTAGAACCACCTAAAGGTTCTTAAAATGGGATCCTTTCAGGCAGTATGCAAAGCCAAAACTATTTTCCTAATTAATGCCAAGATGTTACTTATCTTTTTCATTCTCATTCTCTCAGTGAAATCTTACAGAGGCTCTATGAAACACGATTCCACAACAGTCTGAATGCTGAAAGGTATGAGCAAGAATTAAAGAAAACAATGCCACTCTTCAAAAAACAATTAGTCATTTTTCTTAAAATAAAAGTCAACCTGTAAGAGGTTGGTTACTATTTTAAATAAACTAAAATTTTACATACTTCTTGTTTTAATTTTCTTTTTCTTTTCTTTCCTTTTTTTTTTTTTTTCATGTACGCTCTTCCGATCTAGTACTGGGGATTGAACCCAGAGATGCTCTACCACTGGGTTCAGTTCTTTTTTATTTTGAGACTGGATCTAAGTTGTTTAGGGCCTTGAGAAGTTGAGAAGTTGCTGGAGCTGGTCTCAAATTTGGGATCCTCCTGCCTCAGCCTCTGGGAGTGGATGGGTTACAGGCGTGTACCACTGCGCCCACTTCTGCCCTAATTTCAGTAAATACTGACAGATACAAATCCATATGAACAAAAGTTCTTTGGGGTCCTCAGTTATTTTTAGGAATGTTGGGATGTCCTGAACCAAAGTTTACAACACACTGTCCTAAACAACCACAAGGAAGGTTCTGAAAGCTGTAAAGATGAAGAGCAGATATTCCTTCCCTAGTACCCTAGCCAGCGAATGCTCATCTGTACTTGAACTGTGAGATTTTCTCTCTAACCTTGATGGAGACTCCAACCCTCACCTGAAAACCTTCGTTGCCTGGCACCTGGGCCGCCTCTCAGTCCTCAGCTCAGCTTATGCCCAGGCGGAATGTCTGCACACAATTTCGGTCACTTTTATGGGTGGGACATAGGCGTCCCTTACTCTCTTGGAAGGCATGGTGGGAAAACATCTTGGACATCTGCTACAAGCAGCCAGGGGTAAGGAGTCCTGAGAGGCCTCCCAGGGAGTGACCTCAGCCCTGGGCTCCCCTCCCAAGGCCAGACACAAGGGGGTCGTGATCTATCGTCTGCTCGCTGGGGTCACAATGGCTCAGGAGCCCTGCAGTTGAGCCCGTGTTGGCTAGCGGCCCTCTGCACCCCTGCAGAAACGCAGGCCGCAGGGCCGCCTTGACCCATGCTAGGCCTGGGCTTTCCTGGAATCTGGGCGCAATATTCCATTTGCAGGGCTCCACAGCTTCGAGGCTCTCTCAGTCCAGACCGGAAAATACATCCCTGGTTCTTCAAAAGTCACAAGGCCTGAGCCTATGTCCTGAGGCTGAAGCAGAAGTAGCGCAGGATCCTTCCAGTTCCAACCTGGCTGACATCGCAGACTGGCAGCCTCTGAGTCTGCGCAGTAGAGGGGCATGCGGTCCCCATCACCAAGCTTCCAGTGGCTGCCAGTGCGGCTGCGTAGAGGCCTGGAGTACCTCAAATTGGGCGGGGTCAGGAAGTTGGCTTGTGTCTAGCACGAATAAGATTTGATTGATAATAACTGGGAGTATATTTTTGTTTTGTTTTGAAAGTGTGTTGTAAGCATTAGAAACACTCCACGGAGCGGAGCCTGGCATGTCTGTGTAAACAATAGTTTGAAAGAGAATAGAGCTTGCCTACACTTAGGTGCCCCAAATGGTGAGGGGGGAGATCAGTGAGTCACCATTCCCTCAAACAAGAACTGCCCGGAATATCAATACTTAGTTCAGCCTGTGCCAAGCAAACCCTGGGAATTGCCTGAGGCCACCCACTGTCCACTGTCTGCCAGCACCTGAGTGGCCACCCCACTTTCCTACACTGCAAAGTCACAGAGCAGTCTTCTGCCCAGCAGGAAAGGTTCCTGTCTGCCCTGTGCGACTTTCCTTTACCCTTGGACCACCATAGGTGAAACGGAGGCCCGTATCAGAACCCTCTGAGCACCCGAGTGACCGTGGTTGTGGAAATGGAAAGTCTGTACAACCTTTGTGTGTTGTCCTTTAAGGACGTAGCCAAGCTGGAAGAGTGGCAAAATCCCTTTCCAATACATGGCAAAGGGCAAGAGCCTATGAGGATTTGATCACAGGTCAATGAAAGAACTTTAAATTCAGAGGAGCTAGTCAGGACTAGGCTGAGCACTCCTCCCTGGGAACATGAATGTAAATGACAAAGAAAGCTGGCAGGGTGGTGCAAGCCTGGAATCCCAGAGACTCAGAGGGCTGAGGATGGAGGAACCCAGGTTACAGGGCAATCTGGGCAACTTTGTGAGACCCTCTCTCAAAAATAAATAATAATAAAAATTTAAAAATTAAAAGGGCTGGGGAAGTAGTTCAGTGGTAAAGCACCCCTGGTTCAATCCCTAGTACTGGGGGGAAAAAAACAAGAACAAACAAAAAACCCAAGCAATGAAATCTTCCAATAATAACTCTCAAAGCCCTAGGTACAGATGCACAAATTCCCACAAAACTCGAGATATAGGTCTATTTCCAACCTTTATATTCTTATAAATATTGTCTGTAATTGAGAAAAAAGTCCTCTTCTTGCAAATTGGCTCTCCAATATCCAATCTAGATTGCTTAACTATTATTTTTTATGTGACTTTTGATGCCAAAATAATCTCAACAAACCACACTGAATTCAAAAGAATGCAGCAAATTAAACAAATTTTTGTTCTGGTTCTCCTATCGTTAAGTCTAATGATTTTGTGTAAGCAGGGCTATTTGATAAATTTATACACATTAAAATACATTCAATTTCCAGCTCCACAAGTTGACATTTTAATTTGTCGAAATTCACAGGTGACCTGTGGTCACTTGTACTGATAATCAATGCTAGATATGTTAGATTAAACAAAATATTAACCAAGTCAAACAAAAACCTTTGTATTGAAAATTCTAGTTACAATTTCCCAGGTCAGCTATTGAGAAGACTTATGTGTGTATTTACATCAAGGCTCAGTACAATATATTTAGTTTTAATGCACAGGAAGGGTGAAGGAAATAGCATAAGAATCTCTAAAGTGCATTTCTAGATCTCATAACAAGCAGTTGGCAACTACTGGAAGAACTGTATTCTGGCAACTCTTTGGTAAGGTTAATAACTCTGAAAAGTTCACCAATTCTCCATGCCTCTCAAAAATAGAGTGAAGTCAGATCACTTGCTATGTTCAGATCTGTTCAACCCTTTCTATGAAGTTGGATATGAGAACGCAAGGAGAGATTTAGAAAGTTGTGTCACAATATGTATTTTGACACCTGAGAGACTCTTTCACCTTACCAGATTATGAACATTATCAAACATCATTGACAATGACACAAAAATTGTGGGATGTAGACAGATAATTGTGTTCTTAAAGCACAGAAGTTGAAAGGTCAGGCAATTTATCACACACTGCTTTGCAGAGTCAGCGCTATGTTGGGGGCTGACAGTGAGCTTCAAGGAGCCTGAGATCAAATACCAGTTTACACAAGGGAAACGTACCAATTGCACAAGTTTTCTTAGAAAATGAGAACTGTCACTGGGTCCTGCCTCCTAGATTAAATGTTATCCAGAGATGATTGATGCAAAAGGAGAGCACTACACTGGAAGGAAGTGAGAAAGATGAAAAAGATATGAACCGGAAGAGAAAGCAGCATTCTTATTATTTAGAGATGGGCAGATAGACAAAATTGGGAATCACTTGACTTCAAGGTAGAGGCAGAAGGTAAGTGACATTGTGGTCCAGATCAGGACTCGAGAGTGAAATTGGTCAAGTTTGAATTCCTTGCTTCCCAAGTTCATAAATTGGGCAAGTTAATTTCACTGTGTTCAGTAACAGTGGTAATGACAATGCATTAGTTGCAAGGATTAAATGAGGAGCTTCATATATGTAGTTAACATATGCTCACAACATATGCTCAAAAAAGTATTTAGCATGGAGTGGCAGGACAAGGTCCCTTGGAGTGAGGTTCTAGACTTAGCCCATCTACAAGTATTAACCTGTGTTCATCTCAGTCCCATGATGGGCTAAATGCAAAAGGAATACAGCTGATATACAGACTGCTGTTTCCATGGAAGGAGTGATGTGATCACAAACACGTAGGCATTAGAAACTAGTGGAGGATTCACCGATCACAGCCTCACACACGAGTCCAAGTGGCAGATGGTCATAGGTTATTTGAGCTCCCTGGGGAAACGAAGGTTGGCTGTGCATGATTTTTTCAATTTCACCCACAAACCAGTGGAACGGTGTGCAGAGCTGAGGACAGCGTCAGGAGACCTACTCTATCTTTATACAGCTCCATGTCATCTTTTAGCTCATTTGACTTCAGACATGTCATTTAACCTTTTGCTTACCCAGCTGATAAAAGAAGATAATAGAGGGGTTGGGGTTGTGGCTCAGTGGTTGAGCCACATATGTGAAACACTGGGTTTGACTCTCAGCACCACATATAAATAGCAGAATAAAATAAAGATACATCAACAACTAAAAGAAAAAAAATATTTTCAAAAAAGATGATAACAGAATTGTGACCACTTGCGGAATATATTTTGTTAAGATATAGAAATAATGATACAGAAGTATTTGGGGGAAAGTGAATTTAAGAGATATAGGGTCAGAACAACAATTCTAAAGATTGAGATCAATAACTGTTCTTCGAATTGAACTGAATGATTTGCTATATCAATTTATAGGTATAGATATACATAGGTGTGAATAGAATGTGTATATTTTTATGCAACCAGAGCTACAGATTCAGAAGCACATGTCCTGGGTTCCAGTCCAAGTTCTGACACTAACTAGATTTGTGACTTGAAACACGTCAGTTAACCCTTCTCCTTAGTTTTCTTATCTGCAGTTCATGGATAATAAACAGTACTATTTCGAAAGTCAATATATGTGAATGAACAGTTTGTAATGTCCTTAAAATGATACATAGATCAGTAATTAGCATCTTTTTTTTTTTTTGCTTCTTATTTTGGAACTAATTGCCCTTCCCCCTGGAGACATTTTAAGCTTCACCCTCTACCAGTTTTACATCTTTCAGTGTGGTTCTTTTCATCACAACCAGCATGCTAAATTCTTTCCTTTCATGTCAAATGCTACTCTGCTTTCTTCCAAAAAAATCTGGTTTAAAAAAAATGAGGAGCATGACAGTAAGTACAATAGGTTAGCGCTTTAACAACCTCGCATAGAGCATTTCAACAAATTCAACATGATTGATGATGGAGTCTCTTAATTTAGCTTTGCAGAGAGAGATTGCAATGACTTAGTGCATCTGTCATTGTCTTCAAAGAAAAGCCATTTTTTATAAGAGCTATTGTGTCCTTTATTATAGTTGATAATGTGGTCTAATGCTAAAGTTTACTGTCCCTGTGTTAACAGGAAGAGAAGTTTTTCTAAACTAGAAAGCATATATTAAATATATATGTATATATGTTTGCAACTGCATATTAAATAAAATTATCCAAACACATTTATGTCATTTATAGAATATATCTCCATGGAAATCAGTTAGTGTTTTATTTCAAGGATTTCAAAAAAATCTTCCCTTTTATTATTTCCTCTTTGTTAGTGGAAATACTTTTATATAGCTTTCAATCTTTCTGTGGAGAGAATATTTAAAGTTCACCTCAAATCTTCCAAATCATTTCTTAGAATTGTTTGTATTTTTAAAATTCTCTGTAAGCAAATATCACTATTTCTTTCTCAGTTTGTATTTACATGTGGTTTGCACTATTTTCTCAAAGGTGCACATATGGATAAACAGAGGGTGAAATGAATTTGAGACGAGGATTAAGGTTCTTCTAAGGGAGAAGTTAGGCTCATCGTTTCCCATAGCAATGTTCTTTCTCAGTTGGTAGCAATGATTTTCTCTGCATATTTCAGCAAACTAGTGTGAACAAAGCATAGCATTGATTATTAGTCTGGAAGGAATAGTTTCTCATGCATAGTTTATCTTGTGCTGAGAGTAGGATAATTTGCTCCCTTGGTGGGGGATCTCCAGGTTCTTTCTCTAGGCTCATCCAGTGACGGGAACAGCTTGACCACACTCACCGTGGTAGCTGCTGTTTAGAGGTTACACCTATAAAATAGCTTCTTTTCTCAAAGAAGCTTTACCTACTGTGCCATATCATCTCTCTAGGGAGCGCAGAGCAGAATGTCTTCTTCAGCAGAAGGGCAAAGCAATGTTCCCTGTGGAATCACCCCATGTTAGGAACAAACGTTGCATATATTTCCCTGTCTTGTGATCAAAATTTTCTTAAGCCTATCACGTTCCTCTCCAAGGCAGAGGAAGATGGTTTAGACTGACCATCTGTATCAGGTGCTGGCCTCTTTCCTTAAACACAGGCAGGCCTGGACTGTGATGAGGGAAAAGATGCATGATTTCCCCCAGACCTAGTGGTGCCAGCCAATGCTTTGCAGGTCTTTTTCACCATACTGTAGGTTGATGCTTTTAATGTAGCATATGTATTTTTCTGATTATGATTATAATCCACATCCCACGCCTCATCATCTGTCCCAGGGAAAGAATTTGACATTTGGTTCAATATCTACTATAATTTTAGTCATCATATCATTTATCTTTTTGATATTGATAATGTCAAAGAACTGGAGAGAATCTTCATGTTGAGCTATAGGGAAATGTACTATAATTTCCTGCCTTTGTCAAAGATGATGTTTCAAAAATTAAGAATAAGTGAAAAAGCTCACCACATTATGTTAAAAAAAACAAACAACAAATCAAAGCTAGACACATTACTGAACATCTAGTATCAACATAAACATCCATAGTTGGATGTGCAGAAAAAATGGAAACAAAATACACCAAAATGTTAACAGCTAGTTTCTATAGGTGATGGGGTGGTAAGGTGATCTTTCCTTTCTCCCATATACTTCCTTGCCTTTTTCAATTTCCCTGCAAGGGTCAAGAATTGCTTTTATAATCAGAAAGGAAAAAGCTTTTAGAAATGTATACTTGTTATAAGAAAAATTGGAAATTATCAAAAGGAGTCATAAAAATAAAAGTACTCATATTCTCACTATCCAGAGCTAATACCCTTTTAAAATCTTTTTTCTCTTTTCTTCTGATCTCTTTCCCATGTACACAGCAGACTCACATTGTACATTTATTTGATGCTTTAATTTTAGCTGAAATATAAATAGTTGACTCTCCCGGCCATCACTGAGCATATGCTGCAGCATGAGGAAACAAGAGATAAAAATCTGCAGTTCCTTCAGTTTCCCATAGCTCCCAGCACTTATGTAGTGAGAGCTCCTCATGATGCTGGATGCTGGATATCATTTTAGACAGAGTTAATTGTATGTTGCTGTTCTTTTAATTTGGCATAGCCCCTAAACAGGGCCCTTTTTTGTTTGTTTATTTCAGTGCTGGGGATTGAACCCAGGTCCTCTTGCATGCTGGGCAGATGCACAAACACTGGGCTACACCCCTAGCCCAAGGAGTTGACTAATTTAATTGCTGTTCAACCAAGGAACAAGAATCTGTTCCAATGCTAGGCTTACTGATGGTACTATATGTACTTTTTAGTAGACTTAAATAATAGGAATTTTCAAAGGTTAATTTGTTTTTAAGCAATTTTCAGCTTGGCTTCTGAATATGGCAATGAACTCCACATGAGCTATAATCCACCACATGGGGAGATGTCTTTTTGATGTGGACTGTGAAAGCCAGGGATGTGGCATTGGGCAGCACTTCCTTCCAGGAGGCTCTGTACTCGGGTCAGGCATGGGATGCTCAAAGGAATCTTCTACCTGCATTGCATGTTTAGTACTGTAGCAGAGTTATAGTTAGAAAGCCTGAATTTCTTGAAGCCTAAAAACTCCATAGGGAAAGAAATTGAACCCCAATTAGGATTCAAGAGCAGATACCCACAGACCTCTGCTGGTCCAGAGGTACAGTGAAAGTCTGATTTAAGAGGCATCTTTTTTTTAATATATATTTTTTAGATGTTGATAGACCTTTATTTTATTCATTTATTTGTATGTGGTGCTGAGAATCGAACCCAGTGCCTCACACAAGCTAGGCAAGTGCTCTACTACCACTGAGCCACAACCCAGCCCCTAAGAGGCATCTTGAAAAACCTATCAATAAGTATGAAACCTAGCAGGTAGGTCAGACTTGGGCTCAGGGACTAGTACTGGAGGGAGCGTGGTGCATGGTGCATGCAGGTAAAGTGTGTATGTGTGTGTGTGTGTGTGTGTGTGTGTACTCAAAAACTCAGCACTTCTCCCTTCTCCTCAGGTGGCCTTGATGACTCTGAAGAATAGGAATTTGATATAAAAAAGACTACTAGGAGCACAAACCTTGTCCCATTAGATTCCTTTCTCCAGGATCAAGAATTTCCATGTCAGTACTGACAAGAGGGAGATAAGACCACTGAAAACCTGAAGAGGAGAGAAGGAAGTTCAAGGACCAGGAATGGTGGGTATCAGAGGTCAAGAGCAGTTGACGGTCACTGATATGTGGGCACATGGGAAGATGAACCACTGATCCCCGAATGACAAGAGGTAATGGTGAAAGCCAGGGAAGCAGACTAGAAGCAGTAGAAGTTGGCACCGGCAGAGCCACACCAGAAAAGGGAACCTGGAGATAACAAGACAAGGACATCAGGAAGGACAGCTGGGGCAGGGGATTTCAGATCAGCAGGTGACAGGTGCAGTCACACACCATATACCTGTCTCACCCATGCTCTCTCACATACACCATACATGCTTATATATGCACACACCCACTTACATACCACATATATCACACATGTTCCCACATTATGCACCACACACTATCACACTCGCTACTCTGCACACACACATACACACCACATACACTCACAAACTCCTGAAAAGACACGGGACAAGGAAGTACTGAGTTTCTCTTCCTTAACAGGAGGGCAGTTGATGGTCCAGCAAAATAAAGTCATCTAAGATGTAGATACAGCTCCTATTTAAGATGCCATGATTGTAGAAAACAGGAGGATGATGACAGTCAACACCTTCAAAACTGGACTACATTTATAGGTGGGGGTTTATGACATTCTACTTTGAAAAAATTACTGTAAATGTGTCTATACTGATGCTCGATCACTGATGCAGCCCAGGACATACCTAATACCTTCATCCACAATCTACATCTACACACAAAAGACATGGTCCAGGATACCAGGTGCATACCCCATCCACCTTTAAGGCAGGACTGAGCACTTATTCCCCAGCTGCTGACAGTTCTTGGTTGACTTCCTGTAGGGGTGGTGCCCTCCAACTGAAGAGAGCCAAGGCTATGTTCCTGCTGTGGCCTCAATGTTAATGTCTCCCAAAACTTCGCTGGCCAAACACTAACTTCTAAAGGGATGGCATTAAGAGGTGTGATCTTTGAGTAGTAATTAGATAAGACAGACATGGCCCTCAGGAATGGGGTTAGTGCCTTAATAAAAGGAGCCGGAGGGAGCTTGTTTGACTTCCTGCCATGTGAGGACAAAATGAGAATGCTCCCTCTATGAGGAAAAGGTCCTCTCCAGGTGTAAAAGCTGCTGGCAACTTCTTCTTGGGCTTCCCAGCCTCCAAAAACTGTGAGAAGTAAATTTCTGTTGTTTATAAGCTCTCCAGTTTGTAATATTTTTGTGATAGCATCCAGAATGGACCAAGACAGCCCCCTTCCCAGGCAACCCAAATGCAGTGACTTGTTGGTAGAGAGAGACAGTCTGGTGCTCTTGCCTGTCTTGGGAATGGTTCTCTAGGGCCATTCTGTAACAGGGGTTCACTTGATGCTTTGACTATATCCTTTATCACTTTGAAACTTACATGGTTTTTTCTTTTTCCCAACCTTTTCTCTGACCTTCTCTGTGGTCTTCTCTTCCCTAAACTTCTCCTCTCCGATCTTCTCCTTCCTGATATCTCCTCCCTAATTTCTCCTTCTCTGAATCACCACTTCAAAGTCTCCTGTTCCTGCTGATGGGCAGAATCACAGCCTGTGGGGAAGTCCCCTGTGTTTCTTCTTTGCTAGCAAAGCAATAAATTGACTTTTTCCTTTTTCTCAAAACCGTGCCCTCATTATTGGATTGGCATTGGGGACGAGTACCAGAGCTTTCAACGGCAATTCTAGCTGGAAAGCTCCCAAACATGGACAGTATTGCTGCATTCTGACTCATCTTCTGCTTTTCCTTCTTTGACTCCCCATAATTATTAATTCCCAGGGGCTCTCTGAAGGGTTATGAAAAATAATATTCCTATAAGATAACTCCCCAAGAAAATGGAGGGACAGTGTGGGAAAGGAAATTGGCTAAGCATTAAACCTCTCCCAATACATTCCTGATAACAAGGAGCAGTAAAGGAAAAGGGCAGATGTGGAATGGTAAACCCTAACCTTGACCTTCCCCTTGTCAACCTAATCCTGAATGACAATGGGTAAGATTTGAATACTCATCCCTCGGGGTCTAGTTTTAACCTGTACAACTAGCCCTGATTGGTTAAAACTGCATGTACACAATGATTCCATCCTCCTCATACCCTATAAAACCAGAATCCACCCCCCCACCCCCCCCACCCCACCCCCCGTAACTGGTGGCCATCTTCCCACCCGGAAAGTGGACCCGAATGGCGCCTGAATCTGCGAAGGACTCTGACTCCGTCGAGGTCTGCCTCCCGTTCCTTTTGTGCTTACGCTCTCCCCAATACATTTCATGTGTACAAATCTCAGAGTACATTTCCTGAGGCACCTGGTCCTCAATGGTTGCTGCCAGAAGTGGTCCAAGGAAACAGACACCAAAATGGGATATGGAAATGAACTTGTGCTGAGCAGCTGGCCATGCAGTCCCCATCCCTGTTGGTAAGTAGTCAGTGACTACTTACTGCATGGCAGCAGTGTTGCTTAAACTTTTTTTGATGGTGAACTTGGATGGGATTTTGGTGGAAGGAAATATATTGGCAGGTGCAAGGTATTTAGCATTTGAGAGATTGGGGGAAGTGCTAATCATAAGGACCAGGGAACTGGACAGCCTTTGTTGAGGACAATCAAAGAAAAATTTGTAGAAAGACAGTGAAAAGTGTTTGTATTTGTTTTCTTTTATTTTTTTTTATTTATTTATTTTTATTTACTTATTGATTCATTGAACACAAATGGAGTACAGCTATTGTTTCACTGGTTGTACACAAAGTAGAGTCACACCATCTGTGCATTCATGCATGTACACAGGGCAATGGTATCTGTCACACATTCTGTTATTAATTTTACCCCCCACCCACCCCCACCCCTCCCTTCCCTCTATGCTAGCTATCTTTCCTCCATTCTTGCCATCTTCCCCCCCCCCACATTATGCATCATCATTCATTTATCAGAGAGACCATTCGGTTTTGGATTTTTGGAATTGGCTGATCTCACTTAGCATAAGAGTTTCCAACATCATCCATTTACCTACAAATACCATAATTTTATTCTTCTTTATGGCTGAGTAATATTCCATTGTGTATATATACCACAGTTTCTTTATCCATTCATCTACTGAAGGGCATCTAGGTTGATTCCATAATCTAGCTATTGTGAATTGAGCAGCTATGAACATTGATGTGGCTGCATTACTGAGGCAATCTGATTTTAAGTCCTTTGGGTATAAGCCAAGGAGTGGGATAGCAGGGTCAAATGGTGGATCCATTCCAAGTTTTCTAAGGAATCTCCACACTGCTTTCCAGAGTGGCTGCACCAACTTGCACTCCCACCAGCAATGTATGAGTGTACCCTTTTCCCCACATCCTCGCCAACACCTGTTGTTGCCTGTGTTCTTGATAAAAGACATTCTAATTGGGGTAAGATGAAATCTTAAGGTGGTTTTGATTTGCATTTCTCTTATAACGAGTGATGTTGAACATTTTTTCATAAATCTGTTGATTGCTTGTAGATCTTCCTCTGTAAAGTGTCTGTTCATTTCCTTGGCCCATTTATTGATTGGGTTATTGGTGTTCATGGTGTAAAGATTTTTGAGTACTTGGTAGATTCTGGAGATTAGTGCTCTATCTGAAGTGTGTGTGGCAAAGATTTTCTCCCACTCTGAAGGCTCTCTCTTCACATTGCTGATTGTTTCCTTTGCTGAGAAGAAGCTTTTTAGTTTCACTCTATCCCAATCATTGATTCGTGCTTTTATTTCTTGCGCTTTGGGAGTCATGTTAAGGAAATCTGGTCCTAGTCCAACATGATGAAGATTTGGACCTATTTTCTCTTCTATTAGGTGCAGAGTCTCTGGTCTGATTTCTAGGTCCTTGATCTACTTTGAGTTGAGTTTTGTACGGGGTGAGAGATATGGGTTTAGTTTCATTTTGCTGCATATGGATTACCAGTTTTCCCAGCACCATTTGTTGAAGAGGCTGTCTTTTCTCCATTGCATGTTTTTGCCTCCTTTGTCAAGTATGAGATACCTGTACTTATTTGGGTTTGTCTCTGTGTCCTCTATTCTGTACCATTGATCTACCTGTCTATTTTGGTACCAATACCATGCTGTTTTTGTCACTATTGCTCTGTAGTATAGTTGGAGGTCTGGTATTGTGAAACCCCCTGCTTCGCTCTTCTTGCTAAGGATTGCTTTAGCAATTCTGGGTCTCTTATTCCTCCATATGAATTTCATGATTGCTTGCTCTATTTCTATAAGGTCCATCATTGGGATTTT